>JAGIQG010000021.1:48123604-48481104 GCA_024679065.1 Sphyrna mokarran | reverse complement strand
AATCTCTCCTCGTAACTCAGACCTTCCATACCAGGCAGCATCCTGGTAAACCTCCTCTGCACTCTTTCCAGAGTCTCCACGTCCTTCCTGTAGTAAGGCGACCAGAACTGGACGCAATATTCCAAATGAGGTCTAACCAGCGTTTTATACAACTGCAACATTAAAGGCCAGCTCTTGTACTCTATACCCCTTCCTATAAAGGCTAACATATTATATGCTTTCTTCACAACCTTCTCCGCTTGCTCTGCTACCTTCAGAGACTTGTTCACCTGCACCCCCAGGTCCCTCTGCGTTTCTATACTCTTATAGGTCTACCCTTTATCATATACCTCCCCCCTACATTCTTTCTCCCGAAATGCATCACCTCACATTTATCAGGATTGAATTCGGGGGTTACAGCCGGCAAGCACATCAACCTGGTTACCAAATATTTCAACGTACTTACTCAATTGAACTTAATGCCAAATATCCGAGGTAGATCCCCCCAACCCCACCCTTGGTGTGATGTGGAGCCAGAGAGAATAAGGATGCATCTCCGCAAATGAAGACCAAATGTAATGACCACGTGGGGGTTCAGACACAAATGTAGCCCCTTGGGTGGTGGGAACGTGGTAGGGCAGTGCCTGGCATTACTGCCTGGCACTCTGACACTGCCAGGTTGGCACTGCCAAGATGTAGGGCCTGAAGAGGGGCCTGAAGGTTGGTCACGCCTCACGGATGATCCATTGGGAGGGCCCTGATGCTGGTATCTATGTTCAGGGATGGGGTTCCTGTTGCATCTATGTTTGTGGGGGGGGGAGGTTTGTGCTGGCGATCTGTGTTTGGGGAGAGGAGCAAAATGCCATCAATGATGGGCAGGTCCTAATATTCACTGTGGGCGGGGACGGGGGTGTTCTTTAATTTCAATTTGGGTGAGGGGCGGGCACCCTTTATAAATGGCTGTGCTTGTTGGCATTTTTAAGTCCCACCCATCACAGTTTCAGGGCCAAACACGCCTCCCTTCAAAATGTGGCCAAGTACAGGAAGATCCCATGGGAAAACCCATCTAATGTACCTGTTTTCCAACTGCACCTGACACTTTGCCATTTTCTTTTGAAACATTGCACCCACAATTGGTGACCTTTTCACACGATGTTCCTTTTTGTGAAAATTCTCTATCTCTCTGCTGGATTTCAAACTTTTAACTTACAAACTAAGAGTAGAGTCTTGAACTTGAAAGAAGGCAGATATTTACTATTTCATAAGATGTGTATAAGATATTGAGAGGTATTGATCGAGTGGGTCCTCAGAGGCTTTTTCCCAGGGCTGGAATGGTCGCTACGAGAGGACACAGGTTTAAGGTGCTGGGGCGCAGGTACAGAGGAGATGCCAGGGGTAAGGTTTTCACTCAGAGGGTGGTGGGTGAGTGGAATTGGCTGCCATTGGTGGTGATGGAGGCAAATTCAATAGGGTCTTTTAAGAGACTTCTGGATGAGTACCTGGAACTTAATAGAGTTGAAGGTAAGCCTAGTAGGTAGGGATATCATCGGTGCAACTTGTGGGCCGAAAGGCCTGTTGGTGCTGCAGTTTTTCTATGTTCTATGTTCATAGATATTGTATATTGTACTGAATATTGGATATTGTACTGAAATACATTCAAAAATGGCTCTTCCAATCACATGACTCTCTCCCTATAAAGATTTCAAACAGTATTTTTTAACTCATGTCTGAACAGTGCGTGGCTATAGTTTAAAACCCAGATGATTAGATTCTGTAATATCCCAGTCATTGATTCCTGATTAGAAAGGGACAACACATTCCATAATTCTTTTATCCAGGTGGATTTTCTGTCCCTGTTTGAAAGGTGGATTTATGGAAGTTTAAATGGTAAGGTTCAATCGTGTCTGCGTGGGTTTCCTCTGTTTCCTCTCACAGTTCGAAAGACTAGATGTGATTGGCCATGCTAAATTCTCCCTCAGTGTACCCGAACAGGTGCCGGTTTGTGGCGGCTTCATTGCGGCGTTAACTTGTGACTTGTAATAAATAAACTTTAAACAGTCATGGAAGTTCTTAACATCAGCAGGCGTGAGTTACTGCAGGAGGATGGTATAAGTTTAATTCACATTGAAACCTTGCAGAAACTGGTTAATGTGTAATACTGAACATCGTAGAACATAGAACACTACAGCACAAACAGGCCCTTCGGCCCACAAGTTATGCCGATCAAATCTATACCTACCAGGCCATAGAACTATCTGTAATTCCCAATCCCATTAAATCCCATGTACTCATCCAGAAGTCTCTTAAAAGACCCAGTGAGTTTGCCTCTACCACCACTGACGGCAACCGATTCCATTCACTCACCGCCCTCTGAGTGAAAAACTTACTCCTAACATCTCCTCTGTACTTGCCCCCCAGCACCTTAAACCTGTGTCCTCTCGTAGCGACCATTTCAGCCCTGGGAAATAGCCTCCGAGAATCCATCCTATATATTCCTCTCAACATCTTATAAACCTCTATCAGGTCACCTCTCAACCTTCGTCTCTCCAGGGAGAAGGGACCGAGCTCTCTCAACCTATCTTCATAAGGCATGTCACCCAATCCAGGCGACATCCTTGTAAATCTCCTCTGAACTCTCTCAACAGCTCAAGTGACGTGTCGCAGCTATCTTAAGTTTGCTTGCTTTTTAAAAGCCCCTTTTTAAGCAGTCCAATATCTGTTTGATCAGCCAGTGAAATTATCCATAAATATCCCACATGTATCAGTCACACCATTGTGCTGGGGATTGTAAGAAATGGCTCTCTTTTAGCTGAGGAGAGGTTGTGCTCTATATTCTACGGAAATATAAATTCTGTCATAAATCAGAGCAGTCACACAGCACCATCACTAACAAATCAAACTGGACAGGACTTTTACCAGCGTCACAAAGAGGTTTGGGATCACCAGGAAATTGATTGTTTAACTGACTAATTTAATGCACATAGTCTTTTTTAAATTGGTTTCAACTGACTGCTCGAACCTGCCCTTGGTACATGGGACCTGTACCAGGTGTCAACTGAAGCCACAAATGTGCCCTACTCCGTTATAATAGAGCAAATTAAGATGAAATAAAAATACAAGGTGGCACAATAGCTGCCTCACAGCGTCAGGGACCCGGCTTCGATTTCAGCCTCAGGAACCGTCTGTGTGGACTTTGCATGTTCTCCCTGTGTCTGTATGAGTTTCCTCCGGGTACTCTGGTTTCCTCCCATGGTTGAGAAATGTGGGTGTTAGGTGGATTGGCCAAGGTAAATTGCCCTTTAATATCAGGGGGACTAACTAGGGTTACAAAGAACAACACAGCACGGGAAACAGGCTCAACGAGCCCGCACCGCCATTTTAACAGCGTGAGTTCCCTCTTCCACCCATGAACCTTGTCTACGCTTATGGAAACCCACATTGGAAACCAGATTGAGGGGAGACTAATTTAGGGACAATTTGTTACACCTATCAGCCTAAGAGCGTATCTTTGGGGTGTGGGAGGAAACCGGAGCACCCGGAGAAAACTCACGCAAGCACAGGGAGAATGCGCAAACTCCCACAGACACCGGCCCAAAGCCATGTATCTGCACGGCACACAACTCATCACCTTGTGCTCTGATACGTGAGCTCCCTGGTCACATGAAGCCAGCATTTACCACCTGTACCTTCAATACTGAGTAATCAACTCCAGTCTGATCCAGGCATTTAACCTGTTGCCGAAAATATTACTTTAAATGTAGAATCACAGAAACTGTACAGCGCAGAAGGAGGCCAGTCCATCCATCGAGCCTGCACTGACAATAATCCCACTCAAACACTTTCCCTAGAGCCCACGTACTGACTATTATCACTGTTTGCTGTACAGACACATGGCTTTGGGCCGGTGTCTGTGGGAGTTTGCACATTCTCCCCGTGCTTGCGTGGGTTTTCTCCGGGTGCTCCAGTTTTCTCCCACATCCCAAAGATGTGCTCTTAGGCTGATTGGTGTAACAAATTGTCCCTAAATTGTCTCGCTTCAATCTGGTTTCCAATGTGGATTTCCATAAGCGTAGACAACATCACCATCAGGAAGTCACTGTGCCTGGGAACTATGGCCTGTCACAGACAGGAATGCTCAAGGGAAGGAAACCAGCGCACAAAATCATTTCTGCGGAGATTGGCCTGATTTCTGTGTGAGAAGATGTGCATGTTACCGATGTTTTTTCCTTTTAATCCACAGGTGCTTTGGTCCGCCTTATTGTCCAACAAGGGGCATACACGCAGTGGGTCATGCGAGGGCTGCTCTTGGATCTTTTGAGAGTTGCCTAGTGCTTCACATCGTTAGTGTACGCTTAAACTGGACCATTTGATGGGCAACACGACAGCTCAGTGACTATCGCTGTGCTGTGCAGATACATGGATTGGGGCCTGTGTCTGTGGGAGTTTGCGCATTCTCCCCGTGCTTGCGTAGGTTTTCTCCAGGTGCTCCAGTTTCCTCCCACATCCCAAAGATGTGCTCTTAGGCTGATTGGTGTAACAAATTGTCCCTAAATTCGTCTCCCCTCAATCTGGTTTCCAATGTGAAGTGCCATAAGTTTAGACAAGGGTCATGGGTGGAAGAGGGAACTCACAATATTAAAATGGGCAGCACGGGCTCGTTGGGCCAAAGAGCCTGTTTCCCATGCTGTGTTGTTCTTTATTCTTAAACCATGCTGTTTTGTTGTGTTTAATGTGCTACAACCAACAAAGTGGCAAATTGTTTCTCCAGCCTGCGTGCGCACTTTGTACACATTTGTTTTACCTTGAGTTTGAGGTGTGGGATAATTGACACAGGCAATTGGCCAGAGACACACAAACTGACTACTTTTATCTTCATCCTAAATTTAGACGGTCCTCAGCTTTCCTTTCTGTCTTACCTTGAATCCAGGCTGAGACAAGACACATTTATTAATAATCTTACACGTTGTAAATATTTAAACTAACATTGTGCCACTCGGTATCTTGCCAACAAAACAATCCCTTACATTTAATATTTCAGGATTACAGTTCTGTAGGATAAAGAGGCCCGGGTTAATTTTACACACTGTGAGCTGACACAACCCCTATTATTCTTTTTTCCATTCTTAGAATGTGGGCATCGCCAACATAGCCAGCTTCTATTGCCCATTCATAAGGGAAGATGTTGGTGAGGCACCTTCTTGCACTGCATCAGTACGCAGTTTAGATAAACCACAGAACTATCAGGGAGGCAGTTCCAGATGTTTAACCAGCAGCAGTGAAGGAATGGTAAGATATTTCCAAGTAAGAAGTCTCACAAAAGCAGTCCAACAGGTTTTTTTGGTAGTAAACTAGCGTTTGAAGCTTTTGTTGCCAAATAAGCCTGTGGGACTTTAACCTGGTGTTGTGAGACTTCTTACTGTGTTTACCCCAGTCCAACGCTGGCATCTCCACATCAAGATATTTCCAAGCCAGGGAAGTATGTGATTCACAGGGAATCTGCAGATGCTGGTATTCCCATGTCTGCTGCCTTTGTCTTTCAGTTGCTGGGGGATGCAGGTTTGGGAAATGCTGTTGTAGGATGCTTTATAATTTATTGCAGTGCAGCTTGTAAATAGTACACACTGAAACTGCTGTGCACGGGTAGTGGGGAGTGTGGGTTTTTTTATATTCGTTTGTGGGATATGGGTATTATTGGTTAGCCAGCATTTATTGTCCCTCCCTACTGCCCTTATTCAGAGGGCAAGTTGATAGTCAACCACATTGCTGTGGCTCTGGAGTCACATGTAGGCCAGACCGGGTAAAGACAGCAGATTTCCTTCCCTAAAGGACATTAGTGACTCAGATAGGCTTTTCCAACAATCACCAATGGTTTCATGGTCATCAGTAGATTGTTAATTCCAAATTTATTTTTATTGAATTCAAATTCCGCCATGATGGGATTCAATACCGGGTCTCCAAAACAATTAGCTGAGTTTCCGGATTAAAGATCTAGTGATAACACAGGGCGGCATGGTGGCACAGTGGGTTAGCACTGCTGCTTCACAGCTCCAGGGGACCTGGATTCGATTCCCGGCTCGGGTCACTATCTGTGTGGAGTTTGCACATTCTCTTCATGTCTGCGTGGGTTTCCTCCGGGTGCTCCGGTTTCCTCCCACAGTCCAAAGATGTGCGGGGTTAGGTTGATTAGCCATGCTAAAAATGCCTCCGAGTGTCCTGCGATGTGTGGGTTAGAGGGATTAGTGGGAAAAATACGTAGGGATATGGGAAGGTGGGATTGCGGTCGGTGCATACCCGATGGGCTGAATGGCCTCTTTCTGTGCTTCAGGGATTCTATGATGGACACCAGTAGGTCATTGCCTAATCAGTTAAGGTGTTGGATGGGGTGTCAGTCAAATGGGCTGCTTTGTCTTTGATAGTGTCATTTTTTTTGTTGTTTTATTGGATCAGCACTCATCCTGGCAAGTGGAGGGTATCCCATCGCACCCCTGCCTTGTGGTTTGACACCACAATTCCCTCTGCATTGTTCCAATAATGGACATGGTAACAGCTGCCCCATTATTTAAAACTAAAAAAAAGATTTGAAATAAAAAACTTTTTTTCCAGGTCTGGGATTTCCCCAATGAGACAACAAAATCTGAACATTAGATCCAGGCCGGTGCAGAGCGGATTCAGGGAGCCTGCTTTCACACGATAGTTCATGAAATCACTGTGGGTACTAATGTCAATTGCAGCTTTCTATTGGTCGATTTTTATTGACAATGTGGAGGCACTGACGTTGGACTGGATTGGGCACACTAAGAAGTCTCACAACAATAGTCCAACAGGTTTATTTGGAATCACGAGCTTTCGGAACACTGCCCCACTCTGCTGATGAAGGATTGGCGCTCCAAAAGCTCGTGATTCCAAATAAACCTGTTGGACTTTGACCTGATGTTGTGAGATTTTTTTATTGGGGTAAGGTATCAGAGGACAGGGAACAAGGGTAGATAGAGGGAATTGATGTGCAAGTTGGATATGATCTAACTCAATAGCAGCTCAAGAGTGGTTGATTGACCTATTACTGTTTATTCATTCTTAACCAATGAGCAATGAGGTGAATCCAAATGGGGAACAATCCTACGAGATCTCTTAGGAGGTTTACAAGGATCTTGCCCTTGTATGCCCTATGATGATAAGTTGAGAGAGCTCGGTCTCTTCTCCCTGGAGAGATGAACAAAGAATAAAGAATAAAACAGCACGGGAAACAGGCCCTTCGGCCCAACGAGCCCGTGCCGCCACCCCTATGTTCCCACCTCCACCCACGATCCCTGTCCATGTTTATAGATCTATGGATTAAAAAGCAAATTTGAGACAATTTAGGGAGAATTTGTTTTGCCAGTTAGCCTAAGAGCACATCTTTGGGATGTGGGAGGAAACTGGAGCATCCGGAGAAAACCCATGCAAGCACAGGGAGAATGCGCAAACTCCCTCAGACACAGGCCCAAATCCATGTATCTACACAGCACAGCGATAGTCACTGAGCTGTCGTGTTGCCCATCAAATGGTCCAGGTCAAGTGTACACTAACGACGTGAAGCACTAGGATACTCTTGAAAAAAAATCCAAGAGCAGCCCTCTCACGACCCATCGTGTGTATGCCCCTTGTTAGACAATGAAGGTTGAGAGGTGACCTGATAAAGGTTTATAAGATGTTGAGAGGAATAGATAGAGTGGATTCTCGGAGGCTATTTCCCAGGGCTGAAATGGTCGCTACGAGAGGACACAGGTTTAAGGTGCTGGGTGTCAAGTACAGAGGAGATGTTAGGGTAAGTTTTCCACTCAGAGGGTGGTGAGTGAATGGAATCGGTTGCCGTCGGTGGTGGTAGAGGTGAATTCGCTGGGGTCTTTTAAGAGACTTCTGGATGAGTACATGGGATATAATGGGATTGGGAGTTACAGATAGTTCTATGGCCTGGTAGGTATAGATATGATTGGTACAACTTGTGGGCTGAAGGGCCTGTTTGTGCTGTAGTGTTCTATGTTCTATCCTCTTTTCTCACCTTCACTGATTGAATGGTGAAGGAACAGGGGGTTGTGTTAATTCCTTCACTATATTCAGAATGAACGGGTAATGCACCCTCTATTACTGTGAGCTCCACAACAGAAGCTGATTGGAAAGCAGGGCTGGAGGCATTTCACGAGCTGTGAGTTCATCTCGTCTGCTTTAGCGGCAAGACCCATCTGCTCCCTCGATACCATTGCAGCCAATGAGAGGATGTTTCACATGCCCTTCCCTATTGGCTTCTCTCACACCAGCCATCCCTGTACCTCCCTGACTGAATATCAGGCTGTGAATAGTTCCAGCTCCCTGAGAACTGATACTACAGCAGAAACTGCCTCTACAAGGGGAAACTCGCTGAGGGTAACCCTCCATGTCTGTTCTTCAGTTAAGATAGTGGAGGGAGCAAAATGTAACATGAAGCTGGAGTCATGGTCCTAACCTACTGCCCACACCGTTCTTAATGGATGGAAGAATGAGGTGGGATAAGGTGGGGGTTTAAGGTTTGAGGTGGGGATTTTTAAGTTTGCTGATGCCACCGTCGTAGCGAGTCAGATTTCAAACAACGTACAGGGTACGGGTAAGAGAGAAAGAAATGTACTGGTCCCTCAATGTCAACGAGAAGGGGATAGTCATTGATTTCAAGAAGCATAGTAGAGAATACACCCCTGTCTACATCAATGGGATGAAGTAGAAATGGTCGAGAGCTTCAAGTTTTTAGGTGTCCAGATCACCAACAACCTGTTCTGCTCCCCTCCCAACCCCGCCCAAACTGAAATTATAGTTAAAAAAGCCCCCCAAAACCGATACGTTCACACTAAAGTAAGGAAATGTGGCATATCAGCTACGACTTTCACCAGCTTTTACAGATGCGCCAATGAAAGCATTCTTTCTGGTTGTATCACAGCTTGGGCTCCTCTTCTGCCCAAGACCACAAGAAACTACAAAAGGTCATAAATGTAGCCCAGTCCATCACACAAACCAGCCTCCCATTCATTGACTCTGTCTACACTTCCCGCTGCCTCGGCAAAGCAGCCAGCATAATTAAGGACCCTACGCATCCCGGGCGTTCTCTCTTCCACCTTCTTCCTGCGGGAAAAAGGTACAAAAGTCTGAGGTCACTATACCAACTGATTCAAGAACAGCTTCTTCCCTGCAGCTGTCAGATATTTGAATGGACTTGCCTTGAAAAGTTTATCCTTTTCTGCTCCCTAGCTGTGACTGTAACACTACATTCTGCACTCTCTCCTTTCCTTCTCTATGTGCGGTATGCTTTGTACAGTGCGCAAGAAACAATACTTTTCACTGTATGCTAATACATGTGACAGTAATAAATCAAATCAAGATCCATCCCTTAGTCAGTGGGTCATACTGTCATCTCTGAGTAGGAAGGTTTCAGGTTCAATTCCCACTCTAGGAATGGAGATTAACTGAGTTGACATTTCACTGTAGTGATGTTAGGCCAGGTCTCTCTGTTCTGTCAGACTGATTTGATCTAGAGAGTGCAACAGGGAAAGATGATGGTTGTAGACCTAGACAACACTCAGTGCATTGCTTCAAGTGGATCTCAACTGGATGGTCCCCTACAGCTGTTCCTCCCCTGCAGTCCTTCCCACCCCATCCAATCTCATGTGTTTAGCCCAAACTGTCTAATAATACAGTTGTAATGAACAGAAATTGATATCTGTCTGTTTAACCATCTCTTCAGACCAGGGAAAGAAGCAAAATCCATATTTTGTAGCACTTTTCACAAACTGAAGACGTCCTAAAGCAATTGTCCGTGTGGTAAATATCTGAGACATATAAGATGATCAGAGGGTTAGATAGGGTGGATAGTGAGAGTCTTTTTCCTCGGATGGAGATGGATAACACAAGGGGACATAGCTTTAAATTAAGGGGTGGTAGTTATAGGACGGATGTCAGAGGTGGGTTCTTTACTCAGAGGGTAGTAAGGGGGTGGAATGCCCTGCCTGCAGCACTTGTGGACTCGTCAAGTTTAAGGGCGTTCAAATGGTCAATGGATAGGCATATGGATAATAGGGGAATAGTTTAGGATAGAGGGTCATAAAATTGGTTCCATTGGTCGGCGCAACATCGAGGGCCGAAAGGCCTGTAATGTTCTATGCTTTCATTATCTGTGAATTTTCACTAGCAATCTCCATCAAACTCCATTATACGTTTTAAATCAATATCTGGTATATCTTTAACATGGACCTGGACAATCCTTCAGGTAAATATTTTCTTTGAAAACTTACTTTTTTGATAATCCAGAATGATCCCTTTAAGGACCATGGTTAAGGCTGCTGGTCAGATTCATTTTGCTGAACACAAATAGCCGCTGTGCTAATTTTATGAAGGGGCCTCAAATAGGCAGAAAGCACATTGTCTGTGGCTACAAAAATGCTTAACTCCTCTTTTAAGCATGGACCTTGACTGACTTTATCAAAATGCCGACGGTGTCTCTAGCACTTTCAACCATTTCCGATCTTTAGTTACCTATTTTCCTTTGTCTGTGGGACATGGGTATCGCTGGCTGGGCCAGCATTTATTGCCCATCCCTGGTTGCTCTTGTTGAGAGGGTAGTTGAGGCTCAACCACATTGCTGTGGCTCTGGAGTCACATGTAGGCCAGACTGGGTAAGGATGGCAGATTTATCAAAATGCATTGGAGAGGGTGCAGAGGAGGTTTAGCAGGATGTTGCCTGGTATGGTGAGAAGGCCTTATGAGGAAAGGCTGAGGGACCTGAGGTTATTTTCATTAGAGAGAAGAAGGTTACGCAGTGACCTAATTGAGGCGTATAAGATGATCAAGGGATTGGATAGGGTGGATAGTGAGAGCCTTTTTCCTCGGATGGTGATGACCAACACGAGGGGACATAACTTTAAATTAAGAGGTGGTAGTTATAGGACGGATGTCAGAGGCAGGTTCTTTACACAGAGGGTGGTTAGGGTGTGGAATGCCCTGCCTGCAGCTGTTATAGACTCGCCTACTTTGGGGGCATTCAGATGTTCGGTGGATAGGCATATGGATGATATTGGAATAGTTTAGGTTAGAGGGTCCACTGGCCGGCGCAACATCGAGGGCCGAAGGGCCTGTACTGCGCTGTAATGTTCTATGATTTCCTTCCATAGAAAATATTATTGAACCAGATGGGTTATTCCGATAATTGTTTTATGGTCATCTGTAGATTCTTAATTCCAGATTTGTTTTTTACATGGAGTTCAAATTCTATCATCTGCCGTGGTGGGATTCGAACCCGAGTCCCCAGCTAAGTCTCTGGATTAATAGTGCGAAAACACCACCAGGCCATCATCTCCCCATGCACTTGAAAACAGACATAGAACAGTACAGCACAGTACAGGCCCTTCGGCCCTCGATGCTGTGCCGAGTTATTTCCAAACCCAAGATCAAGCCACCCCACTCCCTATCATTCCGGTGTGCTCCGTGTGCCTATCCAACAACCGATTGAAAGTTCCTAAAGTGTCCGACTCCACTATCACAGCAGGCAGTGCATTCCCCACCTCAAACACTCTCCGAGTGAAGAACGTATCTCGAACATCCCTCCTATACCCCCCACCATGAACCTCATAGTTACGCCCCCTCGTAAAAAACAAATAATGGAAGATCTGTAATTTTTGACACAATCTCCTGCAGGATTCCTTGGAACTTGGAACAGACCCACGTCCTGCTGTGCTTTCAGTGTAGCTTTATGTTGTAAGCTGATACTCATTTTTAAAGGTGTGGGTAAATTTTCTACCTGGTTTAGCATGCACAGCAAGAAGGCAGAAATGCACGGCGACAGGGAGACCAAAGCCTGCCAAGGCAGGTGTTGGCATTTAGCAGCTATGTAACGATGGGCATGGCTCAGTGACCGAGCCTCTGCCGCAGAGGGAGAAAGTGGTGAGCTTAAACCCAACTCCAGATACTTGGACACAGCATCCAGGCAGACACCCCAGTGAAATGCTGACAGAGTGTCGGAGGAGGAAGGCACATCTGGAGGACAATTCAGCTGCCCAAGGCTCGCTACCTGACCAATCAGAGTCCAGATTTTCGAGATTACAAAAGCAGGGAGGCCATGTTGGAGTTGTGTAGAACTTTGGTGAGGCCACAGCTGGAGTACTGTGTGCAGTTCTGGTCACCACATTGTAGGAAGGATGTGAACACATTGGAGGGGGTGCGGAGGAGATTCAGCAGGATGCTTCCTGGGATGGAACATTGAGGTTCTGGAGAGAGGTTGGATAGGCTTGGGTTGCTTTTATTGGTGTGGAGATGCTGGCGTTGGATTGGGATAGACACACTAAGAAGTCTGACAGGTTTAACTTCGACCGATTTATTGGAGCAGAGAAGAGTGAGGGATGGAGGTGTACAAGATTATGAGGAGCACGGACAACTGGTTCCCTTAACTGAAGGGTCAGTCACGAGGGGACAGAGGTTTAAGGCGAGGGGCAGGAGTTTTGGGGGGAACATGAGGAAAATCTTTTTTTAACCCTGAGGGTGATGAGGATCTGGAATGCGTTGCATGGTGGAGGCGGGATGCTTCACATCCTTTAACAAGTATCTGGATGAGCAGTTGACACATCATAACATTCAGGGCTGGCAGATGGGGTTAGTTAGGAGTTCTAATGTGTCAGTGCAGACTCGATGGGCTGAATGGCTTCTTCTACACTGTGCGATTCTATGATTTGACCCAAAAGAGCAAGCAAAACCTTGCAAGCCTGACACCAGAGGCAAGGAGAGTGTGTGGTGGTCTGCATAGTGCATGGACCAGGTAGTCAACCTCCTGTGTTTACCCACGGGGTGAAACCTCTAAGCCACAAAGTCATTGGGGGTGATTCTCCCAAAGAAATTCTAAGTGCGAATTTGTATGAAAGCTTGCAGATAGTGAGGAGCATTGTCAGGCGATGCAGCAGGACATAGATAGGCTGGTAGCTTGGGCAGATAGATGGCAGATGGAATTTAATCTTGTTAAATGCGAGGTGATGCATTTTGGGAGAAAGAATGTTGGGGGAAGGTATATGATAAAGGGTAGACCTATTAGGAGTATAGAAATGCAGAGGGACCTGGGGATGCAGGTGAACAAGTCTCTGAAGGTGGCAGAGCAAGTGGAGAAGGTTGTGAAGAAAGCATATGGTATGCTAGTCTTTATAGGAAGGAGTACAGAGTACAAGAGCTGGCCTTTAATGTTGCAGTTGTATAAAATGTTGGTTAGACCTCATTCGGAATACTGCGTCCAGTTCTGGTCGCCTTACTACAGGAAGGGCGTGGAGATTCTGGAGAGAGTGCAGAGGAGGTTTACCAGGATGCTGCCTGGTATGGAAAGTCTGAGTTATGAGGAGAGGTTAGGCAAATGGGGACTGTTTTCCTTAGAAAGACGTAGACTCAGAGGAGATCTAATAGAGGTGTACAAGATTATGAGGGGTATAGATAAACAGGGTTTACTCTATCTATAGCTTTTTCCTAGGATGGACTCAAATAGCACGAGGGGTCACGGGCTTAGAGGGAGGGGGGTAGGGTATAATTTGGATGCTAGAGGGAGTTTTTTCACTCAGAGGGTGGTGGGGGTACGGAATGTGCTGCCAAGTAAAGTGGTGGAGGCAGGTACTCTGGAGTTATTTAAGAAATACTTAGATGGGCACATGAACAGAATGGGAATGGAGGGGTATAGAAAACTGATTTAAAATAGGAATCATGAGCCTTGGGAGTCACTGGGAAGTGTGTAAATAGATGATGATATTGATGTACTTGTTTTTATCCTACAGGTGCTTTGGTCCACCTTGTTGTCTAACGAGGGGCATACACGCGATGGGTCGTGAGAGGGCTGCTCTTGGATTTTTTTCGAGAGTATCCTAGTGCTTCACGTCGTTAGTGTACGCTTGACCTGGACCATTTGATGGGCAACACGACAGCTCAGTGACTATCGCTGTGCTGTGCAGATACATGGATTTGGGCCTGTGTCTGTGGGAGTTTGCGCATTCTCCCCGTGCGTGCGTGGGTTTTCTCCGGGTGCTCCGGTTTCCTCCCACATCCCAAAGATGTGCTCTTAGGCTAATTGGCAAAACAAATTCTCCCTAAATTGTCTCAAATTTGGTTTCTAATCCATCGATCTATAAACATAGACAGGGATCACCGGTAGAGGTGGGAACATTGGGGTGGCGGCGCGGGCTTGTTGCGTTTCCCGTGCTGTTTTGTTCTTTGTTCTTTGAAAGCTGGAGTAATTCACATTGTTTTTTCTCACTGGGAGTTTAGTGAAGAATCTCCCAAACACTGTTCACTGCTGGTGTCTCAGCGTAAATCCTGTTGAAAGTCAGGGAGAGGGGCCTACTCCCACTGGAGAGAACAGCAGAATAGTGCAGAGTGGGCATTGCGCGTGTGCTGATCTATCAGCACCAAAAACAGTACACGCACAGTAGCCCCGCACTGCCAGCTGCCGATCGCTGGCCAAGCCCCGCAACCCTCCGATGCTGGTCCTCTGCTCCTCGCCATCCCCCACCATACAGCCTGATCACCGGTCCGTACTTGCTCCCAGCCTCGACCATCCATCTGTCCTGCGGCACTGATCCACTGCACTCCCTCCCCCAATTCCCTCTCCCCCTCAGGACTGACCTCCCACCTGCAGTCCCAAGCCCCTCAGCCCTCCTCATCCCGATAGACAGCCTCCATCTCTGGCCTCCGTTCCTCCCCCGCCAATCCCGATTACAGCGGAGGCCCCCTTCCCCCACTCAACCAATCGCCCCCAGAGCCCACGCCACCGTGAGGCCCCGCCCCATTAGGTGGACCTTTGGCACTTCCCGATGGATGCCCAGTGCCAAGGCCTGATCCCTCCCCTGATTCACCGTGGAGCAAGTACTTCAATGTGAAACACGTTTGGAACAAGATAGCAGGCAGATATCAGAACCCACCTTGACAATGCCTGTAGCTGCTTTCAGAGCTCACAATAAAAGCCACCAGGGACCTGAACAACACGGCAATGGGTGGAGAGAACATCTAAAGGTGGACCTTTCCAGCTCAGTGTCCTGGACTGGGTCCAGTTCCAACCTCAGGTCCACCTTTAGATGTTCACTTCACCCATCGCTGTGTTCCTGGAGATCCATCCTCTTTCGCAGGAGATCCACCTTCCAGCTCAGAGCACTCTGGAAGATTCATCTTCATTTTTAGGCGTTTTACTTCAATCCTGGCTCAGTAATGTTGGCCGTATTTTCAATATGGCACCTGGATAGGCCAACAGACACAACCAGGAGTGTCCCGCCACAGAATAAGGCACAAAACACCCATAATGAATGAGGTTGGAGCCTGAGGGATTTGCCTTTCTCCCGTTGGCCTCCGCAGTGCAAATCCATCCACATTTCCCCCTCGTCATGGGACCTAATCCCAGACAGGAGAACTCTGCGGTAGAGTAGAAGAACTTGAAAAAAAGAGCTGGCCTTAGATTTGCCTGACAAAAGTGCACTGTCTTTCAGACGAGGATTTAAACTAAGGTTCGGTCTGCTCACTCACAAACACAGTAAGAAGTCTCACAACACCAGGTTAAAGTCCAGCAGGATTGTATGGAATCACGCACAGCAATCACTAGGCTGGGATGTTCCTTTCCTGTCGGGGATCACTTCAGCGGTCGCGGGCATTCAGCCTCCAATCTTTGGGTAAGCGTTCTCCAAGGCAGCCCTCATGACATAGGACAACGCAGAATTAAGAACATAAGAAATAGGAGCAGGAGTCGGCCATCCAGCCCGTCGAGCCTGCCCCGCCATTCAATAAGACCATGGTTGGTCTGAAGTGGATCAGTTCCACTTATCTGCCTGCTCCCCCTAACCCTTAATTCTCTTATTGATCAGAAATCTATCTACCCGTGACTTGAACATACTCAATGAGGTAGCTTCCACCACTTCAATGGGCAGAGATTCACTACCCTCTGAGAGAAGTAGTTCTGCCTCAACTCTGTTCTAAACCGACCCCTCCTTATTTTCAGGCTCTGCCCTGTGGTTCTGGTTTTCTTTTTAAGTGGAAAGAATTTCTCGTCCTCTACCCTATCCATCCCCTTCATTATTGTCTCTGTAAGATCCCCCCCCCCTCAGCCTTCTAAACTCCAATGAGTGAGAGAGAATTATGAGCATTACAATTTTCTTGCATTACGTATTGTTACCTGACATCAGAACACAACAGATTGAATCTTCTTTATGTTTGATTAAATCTACTTTGTTTGCTCTATCTAATTACATATTTAGGTGTACAGGGAATTTTATACACTTTGTTCTTTGACAGGAAGTGTACATTCAATAATGCGATTAGGGTGAGGGGGGTAAGGTATAATTTGGATGCTAGAGGGAGTTTTTTCACACAGAGGGTGGTGGGGGTATGGAATGCGCTGCCAAGTAAAGTGGTGGAGGCAGGTACTCTGGAGTTATTTAAGAAATACTTAGATGGGCACATGAACAGAATGGGAATGGAGGGGTATAGAAAACTGATTTAAAATAGGGATCATGAGCCTTGGGAGTCCCTGGGAAGTGTGTAAATAGATGATGATATTGATGTACTTGTTTTTATCCTACAGGTGCTTTGGTCCACCTTGTTGTCTAACGAGCGGCATACACGCGATGGGTCGTGAGAGGGCTGCTCTTGGATCTTTTTCGAGAGTATCCTACTGCTTCACATCGTTAGTGTACGCTTGACCTGGACCATTTGATGGGCAACACGACAGCTCAATGACTATCGCTGTGCTGTGCAGATACATGGATTTGGGCCTGTGTCTGTGGGAGTTTGCGCATTCTCCCCGTGCTTGCGTGGGTTTTCTCCAGGTGCTCCGGTTTCCTCCCGCATTCCAAAGATGTGCTCTTAGGCTAATTGGCAAAACAAATTCTCCCTAAATTGTCTCAAATTTGGTTTTTAATCCATAGATCTATAAACATCGACATGGATCACGGGTAGAGGTGGGAACATTGGGGTGGCGGCGCGAGCTCGTTGGGCCGAAGGGCCTGTTTCCCATGCTGTTTTGTTCTTTGTTCTTTGTTTTTTGAGTACAGGCCCAATCTATCCTTGTAAGCTAACCCCCTCATCTCTGGTATCAGCCTAGTGAACCTTCTCTGTATTCCCTCTAAGGCCAATATATCCTTTCACAAATAAGCAAATAATTGCTGAGCAGAAACTGGTAGCCAAGTTCCGCACACATGAGGACAGCCTCAACCAGGTTCATGTCACACTATCTGTAACTCCCATGTCTTGCCTGGGCTTGCAACATCTCACTAACTGTCCTGTCTGGAGGCAATACACATCTCTTTAGCCTGTGCTTAACCCTCTCTCCGCCTATAAAGACTTTATTACGCTTAAAGGCTCACATTTCAACCATTCTTCACATTCCAATCTGTACTTATCTTGCAATTGTCCCTTTGTCTATATATGCCATGTTTGTGAATCTATCTCCACTCTCCTGATAAAGAAGCGGAGCTCCAAAAGCTCGTGATTCCAAATAAACCATTTGGACTTTAACCAGGTGTTATGAGACTTCTTACTGTGTCCACCCCAGTCCAACGCTGGCATCTCCATCTCATGGACACTCAGGAAGAAGAATGAGAAGTGATGAGTATGTGTGTGTGTATGTCCTGGTCTATATTCAACATTCACTGAAACAGATTCATGTTTGTGACATGACAATAATGACTACCTCCGTTGGTGATAAAGTGTTTCAGGATGTCTTGAGGGGATAAGAGGTGTTCGGGAAATGCAGGCCTCTCTTTACTGCTTATTCTAATGGAAAAGCACATGAACGTGTCCAAACCTGATATCGCCTGGGCTGAAATAAACTTCCAGATGCCCTGCCTGTCAGAACTCATTGCATCGCAGCAGATCAGTCTGGAAGTTAGTTCACGATTTGATCTTATGAAATCTGACAGCAGCTGAAACCAGTAATGATGCCACTCCCCGGGGAGCAGGGACTCTGCTGAAAAAAGATCGGAGAGAGAGAGAGGTCTCGTCAGGCAAAAACATTCCTCTGCATCTGCAGCAGACTCACAATACAGGGCTGCACCAGGCTTGATAAGAAGCACAATAAAAACCAGGCTAACTGTGGTGAGCTCACTAAAGTCTATCTCATCTGGAGCTGTAACTGAAATGTCACTCAGTGCTGCTGACTATTATTCTCCATGAGAACACACTTTATCTCCTGATCGTTCTTCCCACTTCCTTCCCATCCTTTGGTGGCATGTTTTTTGTTATATATATTCATGGGATATGGGTGTTGCTGGCTGGGCCAGCATTTATTGCCCATCCTTTGTTGCCCCTTAGAACATAGAACATAGAACATTACAGCGCAGAACAGGCCCTTCGGCCTTCGATGTTGCGCCGACCAATTAGGAAAAAGCAGTGACCCTCTAACCTAAACCATTCCCTTTTCATCCATAAACTTATCTACTAACCTCTTAAACGCCACCAAACTTGGCGCATTTACAACTGCAGCAGGCAGGGCATTCCATACCCTTACCACCCTCTGGGTAAAGACCCTACCTCTGACATCCGTCCTATAACTACCACCCCTTAATTTAAAGCTATGTCCCCTCGTGCTAGCTTTCTCCATCCTAGGAAAAAGGCTATCACTGTCCACCCTATCTAAACCTCTAATCATCTTATGTTTCAATAAGGTCTTCTCTTAGCCTCCTTCTTTCTAACGAAAACAACCTCAAATCCCTCAGCCTCTCCTCATAAGACCTGCCCTCCATACCAGGCAATATCCTTGGAGGGCAGATGAGAGTCAACCACATTGCTGTGGCTTTGTAAAGGCCAGGTCAGGTAAGGATGGCAGATTTCCTTCCCTGAATTTCCTTACCAGATGGATTTTTTTTTCGACAATGCTTTCATGTTCATCAGTAGATTCTTAATTCCGCATTTTGTTTCCACTGAATTGAAATTCCAACATCTGCCGGTGTGGGATTCGAACCCCAGTCCCCAGAACATTTAGGTGAATGTTCTGGATTTATACTCTAGTGATAATACCATTGAGCCATCGCTTCCCCATGTCCTCATGTTGATGCAAGTTCCCCTTCAAGTCACTCACCAACCTGGCTTGGAAGAATATCCTTCAATGTCACTGGGTCCAAATCATTGAACTCCCTTCCTACCAGCACTGTGGGTGTACCTACGCCACAGTGGGTCAAGGGATCTCCACCACCTCAAAAAAGGCAATGAAGTGATGGGAAATAAATACTGGCCTTGTCAGCGACACCCAGTTCCGAGAATGGATTTAAAATCAGGGCAAACCGTTCTTCAATGAATAATTGCACAATGCTTCTACACAGCAAGGAAGGGGTAATTTGATCTTTTAAATGCTGCACACCCTCTGACGTGGCTAAAGCAGATATTGAGCTGTAATCTCAGTTTAATTTAGTACCAGAACTCAGTGTGGTAGAGGAAATGAAGCTTGCAGGAGGAAGAATAGCCACCAAGATGCACGTTAAGAGACTGATTTCCATTTCGGCTATCCGAAATAGCCGACATCCCCTGCAGCCCTGAGCACCCCCCTGCCCTCATCTCAGGGACTGTTTCACACCCACAAACACTCCAAGTTCTAACACTCCCATCTACCCACGCTCGAGGTCCCCCTCCTCCCATTACCACCCTTAATGTCCGATCCACCTCCTCCCCACCATCAAGGTCCAACCCCTGCCCTGAGGTCATCCTCCCCATGGATTCCAATCAACTGCCCCCCAGCCTTGTACCTGCACCTCCCACCCCAACTCCAAATCACTATCCACTTACCAAAGAGGTTTATATTGGTAGCACAGTGGTTAGCGCTACTGCTTCACAGCTGTAGGGGCCTGGGTTCAATTCATGGCTCGGGTCACTGTCGATGAGGAGCTTGCACATTCTCCTCATGCCTGCATGGGTTTCTTCCTTACGCTCCAGTTTTCTCGCACAGTCCAAAGATGTGCGGGTTAGGTTGATTGACCATGTGGAAAAACGTCCCTTTGTGACCTGAGATGTGTAGGTTAGAGGAATTAGTGGGTAAAGTAGGTAGGGATATGGGAATAAGGCCTGAGTGGGATTGTGTTCTGTGCAGACTCAATGGGCTAAATGGACTCTTTCTGTACTGTAGGATTTTTACGATTTCTATGATATTCTTTCTGGCCTGAACAGGAGTCATAATTTTCAAAGGGGCTTTCAAAATATCTGGCATGTGAAACCAGTGGTGAGACAGTTAGTGGTGTGACAGTTAGTGGTGTGACAGTTAGTGGTGAGACAGTTAGTGGTGTGACAGTTAGTGGTGAGACAGTTAGTGGTGAGACAGTTAGTGGTGAGACAGTTAGTGGTGAGACAGTTAGCGGCGTGACAGTTAGTGGTGAGACAGTTAACGGTGAGACAGTTAGTGGTGAGACAGTTAGAGGTGTGACAGTTAGTGGTGAGACAGTTAGTGGTGAGACAGTTAGTGGTGAGACAGTTAGTGGTGAGACAGTTAGTGGGTGACAGTTAGTGGTGTGACAGTTAGTGGTGAGACAGTTAGGGGTGTGACAGTTAGTTGAGACAGTAGTGGTGAGACAGTTAGTGGTGTAGGAGTTGGGACAGTGGTGTTGTAGGGGTAGTGGTGGACAGTGGTGAGACGTAGGAGTGGTGTGACAGTTAGTGGTGTTGAGACAGTTAGTGTGAGACAGTTGAGACAGTTAGTGGTGAGACAGTTAGCGGCGTGACAGTTAGTGGTGAGACAGTTACGGTGAGACAGTTAGTGGTGAGACAGTTAGAAATGTGACAGTTAGTGGTGAGACAGTTAGTGGTGAGACAGTTAGTGGTGAGACAGTTAGCGGTGTGACAGTTAGTGGTGAGACAGTTAGTGGTGAGACAGTTAGCGGTGTGACAGTTAGTGGTGTGACAGTTAGTGGTGAGACAGTTAGTGGTGTGACAGTTAGTGGTGAGACAGTTAGCGGTGAGACAGTTAGCGGTGTGACAGTTAGTGGTGTGACAGTTAGTGGTGTGACAGTTAGTGGTGTGACAGTTAGTGGTGAGACAGTTAGTGGTGAGACAGTTAGTGGTGAGACAGTTAGCGGTGTGACAGTTAGTGGTGAGACAGTTAGCGGTGAGACAGTTAGTGGTGACAGTTAGTGGTGATACAGTTAGTGGTGAGACAGTCAGGTTGAGACAGTTAGTGGTGAGACAGTTAGTGGTGTGACAGTTAGTGGTGAGACAGTTAGTGGTGAGACAGTTAGTGGTGTGACAGTTAGTGGTGAGACAGTTAGGGTGAGACAGTTAGCTGGGTGACAGTTAGTGGTGAGACAGTTAGTGGTGAGCAGTTAGTGGTGAGACAGTTAGTGGTGAGACAGTTAGCGGTGAGACAGTTAGTGGTGAGACAGTTAGTGGTGAGACAGTTAGTGGTGAGACAGTTAGTGGTGAGACAGTTAGTGGTGAGACAGTTAGTGGTGAGGCAGTTAGTGGTGAGACAGTTAGTGGTGAGACAGTTAGCGGTGAGACTGTTAGTGGTGAGACAGTTAGTACTGAGACATTTAGTGGTGTGATAGTTAGTGGTGTGACAGTTAGCAGTGTGACATTTAGTGGTGAGACAGTTCGTGGTGTCACAGTTAGTGGTGAGACAGTTAGTGCTGAGACTGTTAGTGGTGAGATAGTTAGTGGTGAGACAGTTAGCGGTGAGATAGTTAGTGGTGAGACAGTTAGTGGTGAGACAGTTAGTGGTGAGACAGTTAGTGGTGAGACAGTTGGTGGTGAGACAGTTGGTGGTGAGACAGTTAGCGGTGAGACAGTTAGTGGTGAGACAGTTAGCGGTGTGACAGTTAGTGGTGAGACAGTTAGTGGTGAGACAGTTAGCGGTGAGACAGTTAGTGGTGTGACAGTTAGTGGTGAGACAGTTAGTGGTGAGACAGTTAGTGGTGAGACAGTTAGTGTTGAGACAGTTAGCGGTGTGACAGTTAGTGGTGAGACAGTTAGTGGTGTGACAGTTAGTGGTGAGACAGTTAGTGGTGTGACAGTTAGCGGTGAGACAGTTAGTGGTGAGACAGTTAGCGGTGTGACAGTTAGTGGTGAGACAGTTAGCGGTGTGACAGTTAGTGGTGAGACAGTTAGCAGTGTGACAGTTAGTGTTGAGACAGTTAGCGGTGTGACAGTTAGTGGTGAGACAGTTAGCGGTGTGGCAGTTAGCGGTGAGACAGTTAGTGGTGAGACAGTTAGCGGTGTGACAGTTAGTGGTGAGACAGTTAGCAGTGTGACAGTTAGTGTTGAGACAGTTAGCGGTGTGACAGTTAGTGGTGAGACAGTTAGCGGTGTGGCAGTTCGCGGTGTTATAGTTAGCAGTGGGACAGTTAGTGGTGAAACAGTTAGCAGTGTGACACTTAATGCTGTAGGCCCTGCACTCCAGTGGAGCTGGATTTTGTCACTTGGGATGAGTTGTCCTGCGTGGATCTTACAGAACACTACAGCACAAACAAGCCCTTTGGCCCATGAATTGCGCCAATCATTTCCATATCTCCCGGGCCTATCTATAACTCTCAATCCCATAAATCCTCATTGCTCAGTCTGAATCAGAATATTGGGCGTCACAGGGTTGGGTGAAAAATCCTGTCAGTAATTAGACACAGGATGACAATTTGCTCTGATTATCACTCGGAGGAGGTTATCCCATTGAATTCTGTCGATGTTGGAATTAGTGAGGCTGTGAGTGCACCCAATTCACCAGGAAATATTTGTACCATCTCCTCAAAGGAGCTTGTGTCCTGCACTATATTCTTTGGGCTATGCTACTGAGCTTGATGTTCTTAGTAATCTCGTCCCAGTGCCCCCTGAGCCTGCACCTGCTCAATTTCCTGTTCCCTGGGGAGAATCCTGGTTGTTCCCTCCTCAAGCTGTATCATACCCCTTGTAATCTGGATTCATCTCAATAAGAGTGTCTTTAAATTATGCGCTAAACTCTTGATATTGGTTGCATATCTGATCTAACCTCATTGAGTTTTTTGAAAAAGTGACTAAGGAGGTGGATGGGGGTAAGGCGGTTGATGTGGTATATATGGACTTTAGTAAGGCGTTTGATAAGGTGGCCCATGGTAGACTTCTGCAGAAAATGCAGATGTGTGGAATAGAGGGTGATTTAGCTAATTGGATTAGGAATTGGCTGGCAGATAGAAGACAGAGGGTGGTGGTTGATGGGAGATATTCATCGTGGAGTTCGTGACAAGTGGTGTGCCTCAGGGGTCTGTTTTGGGGCCCCTGCTGTTTGTAATTTTTATAAATGATCTGGATGAGGGTATTGAAGGATGGATTAGTAAATTTGCAGATGACACTAAGTCGGTGGAGTGGTAGATAGTGAAGAGGGGTGTTATAGTTTGCAGAGGGACTTGGACAAGTTGCAGAGCTGGGCCGAGAGGTGGCAAATGGAGTTTAATGTGGAAAAGTGTGAGGTAATGCACTATGGCAGAAATAATAAATGTGTAGAGTATAGGGCAAATGTAGGATTCTTAGTAGTCTAGATGAACAGAGGGATCTTGGTGTGTATGTGCATAGATCCCTGAACGTAGGCAGTCAGGTCGAGAAGGTTGTTAGGAAGGCATATGGAGTCTTGGCTTTTATTGGTAGAGGGATTGAATTTTGGAGCCGCAACGTCATGTTGCAACTGTACAAAACTCTCGTGCGGCCGCACTTGGAGTATTGTGTGCAGTTCTGGTCCCCACATTATAAGAAAGATGTGGAGGCATTAGAGAGGGTACAGATGAGGTTTACCAGGATGTTGCCTGGTATGGAGGGCAGGTCTTATGAAGAGAGGCTGAGGGATTTGAGGTTGTTTTCGTTAGAAAGGAGTCGGCTAAGAGGGGACCTAATCGAAACATATAAGATGATTAGAGGTTTAGATAGGGTGGACAGTTATAGCCTTTTTCCTAGGATGGAGAAAGCTAGCACGAGGGGACACAGCTTTAAATTAAGGGGTGATAGTTATAGGACGGATATCAGAGGTAGGTTCTTTACCCAAAGGGGGGTTCGGGAGTGGAATGCCCTGCCTGCAGCAGTTGTAGATGCGCCAAGTTTGGTGGCATTTAAGAGGTTAGTTGATAAGTATATGGAAGAGAAGGGAATGGTTTAGTTTGGAGGGGCATTGCTTTTTTATTTTGGTCGGCACAACATCGAAGGCCGAAGGGCCTGTTCTGTGCTGTAATGTTCTATGTTCTATGTTCTATGTTCTATGTTCTATGTTCTATGTTCTATGTTCTATGTTCTATGATCTGTAATGAATAGAGCAGGGATATCATATAGCGCACCACAAATCATTGTAATTAGCCAATCACACTGATACTGAGTGCTACTTCTGGCTGGGGTGTGTATTTTGTGTCTGGCTTCTCTCACTTAGTAAGAAGTCTCACAACACCAGGTTAGAGTCCCACCAGCTCATTTGACAGTAAATCTCACAGCTTTTGGAAATGGTCTTCCTGTGTCACCGTTTTATCTTTCGGATTGGACTTTAACCTGGCGTTGTGAGACTTCTTACTGTGTTTACCCCAGTCCAACACCGGCATCTCCGTATCACGACTTCTCCCACTTATCCAACTTTGAGGTTGAGATGTTGCTTTAATGGAGTTATCCAAACTGTGTCTGTCATTCACAACCCAGTGCCTGAGGCAGGGTTGCTGCTGAGCACTGCACTTTTCTTGATAATGTAGCGAGCTATTTATCTGGGATCTTCTCCCTGCAGTGACATGGCTTTATTGCTCCATTACTGAGAATTAAATACCAGCTCTACTGCTTGTCACATCGACACAGGCATCGTTTCAGCAGCCAATTTTGTGTTTGATTTATGACTTGATAAGCTCCCTGTTCTGTTAGGCTGATTTTCAAAGCCTCTCTTATCAATTTCTCACCCCGAGGGCTGTTAATCTTCAGGGAGGCATCAAATTCATTTCCCTCCAATCTTTTTACATTCTAGTTTTTTTTGGCATGGCTTCAGTAATTCACCGAGGGCCAGTCTGAACGATTCACCTGGGTAATGTTGGCCTTCTCGCAGAGTGTTACATCCGTTCAGGAAGGTCTCAGTATGTCCTGTCCTACTGGAAAGGAAGGACTTGCATTTAAATAGCACCTTTCACAACATCTGAAAACATTCTAGGACCAATCAAGTGCCTCCAAAATCTAATATAAAAGCAAGATACTGCGGATGCTGGAATCTGAGACATAAAGAGAAGATGCTGGAAAATCTTAGCAGGTCTGGCAGTGATTGGGGACTCCCTAGTTAAGGGGATAGATAGGAGGGTCTGTGGGAAGGAGCGGGACTCGCGGTTGGTAAATTGCCTCCCGGCCGCTGGGGTCAGTGATATCTCTGACCGAGTGTCCGGGATCCTTAAGGGGGAGGGGAACCAGCCCCAAGTTGTGGTGCATGTAGGTACCCGTGATGTAGGTAGGAAAAGGGATGGGGATATAAAGCAGGAATTCAGAGAGTTAGGGTGGAAACTTAGGGCTAAAACTAACGGAGTGGTTATCTCTGGTTTGTTACCTGTGCCGCGGGATGGCATAGAAAAGAATAGGGAGAAAGAACATTTGAACTCGTGGCTAAAGGGATGGTGCAGGAGGGAAGGGTTCAGGTATTTGGATAATTGGGGCTCATTCTGGGGAAAGTGGGACCTCTACAAGAGGGATGGTCTGTACCTGAACCGGAGAGGTACCAATATCTTGGGGGGTAAATTTATCAGTGCTATTCGGGGGGGTTTAAAGATTCGGGGGAGGATGGGAACCTGAATTGTTGTGCCAGTATACAGGAGGATGTGAATAGGGAGGTCACGGATAAGGTTTCTAGGTCGCAGCAGTATAGTGGCAAACGGGATGGTGGTTTGAAGTGTGTATACTTTAATGCAAGGAGCATACGCAATAAGGTGGATGAACTTGCAGCCTGGATTGGTGCTTGGGACTTCGATGTTGTGACCATTTCAGAGACGTGGATAGAGCAGGGGCAGGAATGGTTGTTGCAGGTTCCGGGGTTCAGATGTTTCAGTCAGAGCAGAGGTGGCGGTAGAAGAGGGGGAGGAGTGGCATTGTTAGTTAAGGACAGCATTACGGTGGCAGAAAAGACGTTTGATGTGGACTTGTCTGCTGAGGTAGTGTGGGCTGAGATTAGAAACAAGAAAGAAGAGGTCACACTGTTGGGAGTTTTTTTATAGGCCTCCAAAAAGTTCCAGAGAAGTAGAGGAAGGGATTGCAAATTTGATCCTGGATAGGTGTGAAAGTAACAGGGTAGTTGTAATGGGGGACTTTAACTTTTCTAATATCGATTGGAAAAGCTATAGTTCAAGTACGTTAGAGGGGTCAATTTTTGTTCAATGTGTGCAGGAAGGTTTCATGACTCAGTATGTAGATAGGCCAACAAGAGGCAAGGCTATATTGGATTTGGTACTGGGTAATGAACCAGACCAGGTGTTAGACTTGGAGGTGGGTGAGCACTTTGGTGATAGTGACCACAATTCGGTTACGTTTACCTTAGTGATGGAAAGGGATGGGCACGTATCGAATAACAGTAGTTATAGCTGGGGGAAAGGTAATTATGAGGCTATTAGGAGACATTTACGAGAAGATGTTGGCTGATAGGATTAAGGAGAATCCTAAAGCTTTCTTTCGATATGTTAAGAATAGAAGATTGGTTAGGGCAAGATTAGGGCCAGTCATAGACAGCAGTGGGAAGTTGTGCGTGGAGCCTGAAGAGATTGGTGAGGCACTGAATAATATTTCTCTTCGGTATTCACGCAGAGTGCTGGAAATGTAGCTGTGGAGAGCACTGAGGTACAGGGTTGCAAATTGGGAGTATTGTAGTAGATAGGGAGGATGTGTTAGAAATTCTCGAGGGTTTGAAGTTGGATAAGTCCCCTGGGCCGGACGGGATTTACCCTAGGATTCTCTGGGAGGCAAGAGAGGAGATTGCAGAGCCTCTGGCTCTGATCTTCAGGTCCTCGTTGGTTACGGGTGTGGTTCCGGAGGACTGGAGGATGGCGAATGTGGTCCCATTGTTTAAGAAGGGGAAGAGAGACCTTCCTGGGAATTATAGGCCAGTGAGTCTTACTTCTGTGGTGGGCAAGGTATTGGAGAGAATTATTAGGGATAGGATTTATAGTTATTTAGAGAGAAATGAATTGATTGGGGATAGTCAGCATGGTTTTGTGAAGGGTAGGTCATGCCTTACTAACCTCATTGAGTTTTTTGAGAAAGTGACCAGAGAGGTGGATGGGGGTAAGGCGGTTGATGTAGTATATATGGACTTTAGTAAGGCTTTTGATAAGGTGGCCCATGGAAGACTTCTACAGAAAATGCAGATGTGTGGAATAGAGGGTGATTTAGCTAATTGGATTAGAAATTGGCTGGCAGATAGAAGACAGAGGGTGGTGGTTGATGGGAGATATTCATCGTGGAGTTCGGTGACGAGTGGTGTGCCTCAGGGGTCTGTTTTGGGGCCCCTGCTGTTTGTAATTTTTATAAATGATCTGGATGAGGGTATTGAGGGATGGATCAGTAAATTTGCAGATGATACTAAAGTTGGTGGTGTGGTAGATAGTGAAGAGGGGTGTTTTAGTTTACAGAGTGACTTGGACAAGTTGCAGAGCTGGGCCGAGAGGTGGCAAATGGAGTTTAATGTGGAAAAGTGTGAGGTAATGCACTTTGGCAGGAACAAAATGTGTAGAGTATAGGGCTAATGGTAGGGCTCTTAATAGTGTTGAGGAACAGAAGGATCTTGGTGTATGTGTCAATAGATCCCTGAAAGTAGGCAGTCAAGTGGATAAAGTTGTTAAGAAGGCTTATGGAGTCTTAGCTTTTATTGGTAGGGGGATTGAATTTAGGAGCCGCAGCATCATGTTGCAGCTGTACAAAACTCTAGTGCGGCCGCACTTGGAGTATTGTGTGCAGTTCTGGTCGCCACATTATAAGAAAGATGTGGAGGCATTGGAGAGGGTACAGAGGAGGTTTACTAGGATGTTGCCTGGTATGGAGGGCAGGTCCTATGAAGAGAGGTTGAAGGATTTGAGGTTGTTTTCGTTAGAAAGGAGGCGGCTAAGGGGGGATCTTATTGAAGCATATAAGATAATTAGAGGTTTGGATAGGGTGGACAGTGATAGCCTTTTTCCTAGGATGGAGAAAGCTAGCACGAGGGGACACAACTTTAAATTAAGGGGTATGAGTTATAGGACGGATATCAGAGGTAGGTTCTTTACTCAAAGAGTGATTAGGGAGTGGAATGCCCTGCCTGCAGCTGTTGTAGATGCGCCAAGTTTGGTGGCGTTTAAGAGGTTAGTTGATAAGTATATGGATGAGAAGGGAATGGTTTAGTTAGGAGGGGCATTGCTTTTTATTTTGGTCGGCACAACATCGAAGGCCGAAGGGCCTGTTCTGTGCTGTATTGTTCTATGTTCTATGTATCCATTTAGGATGTATAGGGTGGAGCAGGAAATTGCAGGGGCTGGGGACATCTGAAATGTGGAGCATATTTAAGGAACAGCTTCTGCATGTCCTTAATGAATATGTACCTGCCAGGCAGGGAGGAAGTGGTCGAGTGAGGGAACCATGGTATGCTAGGGAAGTTGAATCTCTGGTGAAGAGCAAGAAGGAGGCTTACATAATGATGAGATGTGAAGGCTCAGTTAGGGCAACAGAGAGCTATAAATTAGCCAGGAAGGAGCTAAAGAGGGAGTTGAGAAGAGCTAGAAGGGGACACGAGAAGACTGGCGGATAGGATTAAGGAGAATCCTAAAGCTTTTTACAGGTATATAAATAATAAAAGATTGGTTAGGGCAAGATTAGGGCCAGCCAGAGATAGCAGTGGGAAGTTGTGCATGGAGCCTGAGGAGATAGGAGAGACACTGAATGAGTATTTTTCGTCAGTATTCATGCAGGAGAAAGACAATGTTGTCAGGGAGAATACTGCGATACTAGGTTGTAGACTGAGCAGGATTGAGGTTCATAAAGAGGAGGTGTTAGTGAATCTTGAGGGTATGAAAATTGATAAGTCCCCTGGGCCAGATGGGATTTACCCCAGGATTCTCTGGGAAGCTAGAGAGGAGATTGCAGAGCCTTTGGCTTTGATCTTCATGTCGTTGTTAGCTACAGGTATAGTGCCGGAAGACTGGAGGATGGCAAATGTTGTCCCTTTGTTCAAAAAGGGGAGTCGGGACCATCCTGGAAATTATAGACCAGTGAGCCTGACTTTTGTTGTGGGCAAGGTCTTGGAAAGAATTATAAGGGATAGGATTTATAAGCATCTAGAGAGGAATAAATTGATTAGGGATAGTCAGCATGGTTTTGTGAAGGATAGGTCGTGCCTCACAAACCTTATTGAGTTTTTTGAGGAGGTGACCAAAGAGGTAGATAAGGGTAAGGCAGTTGATGTAGTGTGTATGGATTTTAGCAAAGTGTTTGATAAGATTCCCCATGGTAGGCTACTGCAGAAAGTGCAGATGCATGGGATTGAAGGTGATTTAGCATTTTGGATTAGGAATTGGCTAGCTGATAGAAGACAGAGGGTGGTGGTTGATGGGAAATATTCAACCTGGAGTGCAGTTACAAGTGGTGTACCTCAAGGATCTGTTTTAGGGCCACTGCTGTTTGTCATTTTTTATAAATGACCTAGATGAGGGTGTAGAGGGTTGGATTAGTAAATTTGCTGATGATACCAAAGTGGGGGGAGTTGTAGACAGCGAGGATGGATGTTACAGTTTGCAGAGGGACATATATAGGTTGCAGAGCTGGGCCATGAGGTGGCAAATGGAATTCAATACGGATAAGTGTGAGGTGATTCACTTTGGTAGGAATAACAGGCATATGAAATATAGGGCTAATGGAAGGACTAATAGTGTTGTCGAGCAGAGAGATCTTGGGGTACAAGTACATAGCTCTTTGAAAGTTGGCACCCAGGTTGATAAAGTTGTTAAGAAGGCGTAGGGTCTGTTAGCTTTTATTGGTAGAGGGATTGAATTTAGGAGCCGTGAGGTTATGTTACAACTGTACAAAACTCTGGTGCGGCCGCACTTGGAATATTGCGTACAGTTCTGGTCGCCGCATTATAAGAAAGATGTGGAAGCATTGGAAAGGGTGCAGAGGAGGTTTACCAGGATGTTGCCTGGTATAGTGGGAAGGCCTTATGATGAAAGACTGAGGGACCTGAGGTTATTTTCATTAGAGAGAAGAAGGTTACGCGGTGACCTAATTGAGGCATATAAGATGATCAAGGGATTGGATAGGGTGGATAGTGAGAGACTTTTTCCTCGGATGGTGATGACCAACACGAGGGGACATAACTTTAAATTAAGAGGTGGTAGTTATAGGACGGATGTCAGAGGCAGGTTCTTTACACAGAGGGTGGTGAGAGAGTGGAATGCCCTGCCTGCAGCAGTTGTGGACTCACCTACTTTGGGGGCATTCAAATGTTCGGTGGATAGGCATATGGATGATATTGGAATAGTTTAGGTTAGAGGGTCCACTGACCGGCGCAACATCGAGGGCCGAAGGTCCTGTACTGCGCTGTAATGTTCTATGTTCTACCGGAAGGAGGTGGACACTCTGGAGAAAGTGCAGAGGAGGTTTACCAGGATGCTGCCTGGTACGGAAGGTCTGAGTTACGAGAAGAGATTAGGCAAATTGGAACTGTTTTCCTTAGAAAGACATAGACTTAGAGGAGATCTAATAGAGGTGTACAAGATTATGAGGGGTATAGATAGAGTAAACAGGGTTAAACTTTTTCCTAGGATGGACTCGAATAGCACAAGGGTTAACAGGCTTAGGGTGAGGGGGTAAGGTATAATTTGGATGCTGCAGGGAGTTTTTTTACATAGAGTGTGGTGGGTATTTGGAATGTGCTGCCAAGTAAAGTGGTGGAGGCAGGTACTCTGGAGTTATTTAAGAAATACTTAGATGGGCACATGAACAGAATGGGAATGGAGGGGTATTGAAAACTGATTTAAAATAGGGATCATGAGCCTTGGGAGTCCCTGGGAAGTGTGTAAATAGATGATGATATTGATGTACTTGTTTTTATCCTACAGGTGCTTTGGTCCACCTTGTTGTCTAACAAGGGGCAAACACGCGATGGGTCGTGAGAGGGGCTGCTCTTGGATTTTTTTCGAGAGTATCCTAGTGCTTCACGTCGTTAGTGTACGCTTGACCTGGACCATTTGATGGGCAACACGACAGCTCAGTGACTGTCGCTGTGCTGTGCAGATACATGGATTTGGGTCTGTGTCTGTGGGAGTTTGCACATTCTCCCCGTGCTTGTGTGGGTTTTCTCCGGGAGCTCCGGTTTCCTCCCACATCCCAAAGATGCGCTTAGGCTAATTGGCAAAACAAATTCTCCCTAAATTGTCTCAAATTTGGTTTTTAATCCATAGATCTATAAACATGGACAGGAATTACGGGTAGAGGTGGGAACATTGGGGTGGCGGCATGGGCTCACCGGGTTAAAGGGCCTGTTTCCCGTGCTGTTTAGTTCTTTGTTTTTTGTTCTTTCATTACAGCGCAATACAGGCCCTTTGGCCCTCGATGTTGTGCCGACCAGTGGAACCAATGTAATGACCCTCTACCTAAACTATTCCAATATTATCCATATGCTTGTCCACTGACCATTTGAGCGCCCTTAAAGTTGTTGAGTCCACAACTGCTGCAGGTAGGGCATTCCACTACCCTCTGTGTAAAGAACCTACCTCTGACATCCGTCCTATAATTATCACCCCTTAATTTGAAGCTATGTCCCCTCATGTTAGCCATCTGAGGAAAAAGACTCTCACTGTCCACCCTATCTAACCCTCTTGTCATCTTATATGTCTCAATTAGGTCACCTCTTAACCTTCTTCTCTCTAATGAAAATAACTTCAAGTCCCTTAGCCTTTCCTCATAAGACCTTCCCACCATACCAGGCATCATCCTGGTAAACCTCCTCTGCACTCTTTCCAATACTTCCACAAATTTACAAAACATCTGTACAAAACTCTAGTGCGGCCGCACTTGGAGTACTGAGTGCAGTTCTGGTCCCCACATTATAAGAAAGATGTGGAGGCATTGGAGAGGGTACAGAGGAGGTTTACCAGGATGTTGCCTGGTATGGAGGGCAGGTCCTATGAAGAGAGGTTGAAGGATTTGAGGTTGTTTTCGTTAGAAAGGAGGCGGCTAAGAGGGGATCTTATTGAAGCATATAAGATGCTTAGAGGTTTAGATAGGGTGGACAGTGATAGCCTTTTTCCTAGGATGGAGAAAGCTAGCACGAGGGGACACAGCTTAAAATTAAGGGGTATGAGTTATAGGACGGATATCAGAGGTAGGTTCTTTACTCAAAGAGTGATTAGGGAGTGGAATGCTCTGCCTGCAGCTGTTGTAGATGCGCCAAGTTTGGTGGCGTTTAAGAGGTTAGTTGATAAGTATATGGAAGAGAAGGGAATGGTTTAGTTTGGAGGGGCATTGCTTTTTATATTGGTTGGCGCAACATCGAAGGCCGAAGGGCCTATTCTGTGCTGTAATGTTCTATGTTCTATGTTCTTATAATGTGGGGACCAGAACTGTACACACTACTCCAAGTGTGGCCGCACCAGAGTTTTGTACAGTTGCAACATGACCTCACAGCTCCGAAATTCAATCCCTCTACCAATAAAAGCTAACACACCATACGCCTTCTTAACAACCTTATCAACCTGAGTGCCCAGCTATGAAGAGTACAGCTATGAAATTTAGTTGCAATGTTGGTGATGCAGCAGGCAGTGTGTGTCATGACAAGGTGCCATTGGCAACAATCTAATCCTGTCTTCCAGTGATCTGGTTGAAGGAAAAATGTTGACTGAGGAATCTTAGGAGTTCTCAACTCTACCTTTGAAATTGAGTCATTGAATATATTCAAGATTGAGATACACGGTATCTTGAACAATAGTTAGGGGAAGCATGCAGGAGAGTGAAGTTGAGATCAACATTAAATCAGCTTTGATCTTATTGAAGCTTGGGGGAGATGGGATTGGCCTATTCTTCATATTTCTTATATTTATGTTCTTTTAAATTGTACCACAGGATTTTTTACATTCAGGTGAGCGAACTTGATGAGTGTAACAATTATTCTGAAAGCCAGTGTCTCAAACAGTGCTGCACTCCCTCTAATAATACCAGCTTGTCAGCCTGGATGTTGTACTCAGGTCTCTGGGAAGGGTTTTCCATGATGTGGAGATGCCTGCGTTGGACTGGGGTAAACACAGTCAGAAGTCTGACAACACCAGGGTTTAGAACATAGAACATAGAACATTACAGCGCAGAACAGGCCCTTCGGCCTTCGATGTTGCGCTGACCAATTAAGAAAAAGCAATGACCCTCTAACCTAAACCATTCCCTCTTCGTCCATAAACTTATCTACTAACCTCTTAAACGCCACCAAACTTGGCGCATCTACAACTACAGCAGGCAGGGCATTCCATACCCTTACCACCCTCTGGGTAAAGAACCTACCTCTGACATCCGTCCTATAACTACCACCCCTTAATTTAAAGCTATGTCCCCTCGTGCTAGCTTTCTCCATCCTAGGAAAAAGCTATCACTGTCCACCCTATCTAAACCTCTAATCATCTTATATGTTTCAATAAGGTCTCCTCTTAGCCACCTTCTTTCTAACGAAAACAACCTCAAATCCCTCAGCCTCTCTTCATAAGACCTGCCCTCCATACCAGGCAACATCCTGGTAAACCTGCTCTGTACCCTCTCCAATGCCTCCACATCTTTCTTATAATGTGGGGACCAAAACTGCACACAATACTCCAAGTGCGGCCGCACTAGAGTTTTGTACAGTTGCAACATGACGTTGCGGCTCCGAAATTCAATCCCCCTACCAATAAAAGCTAAGACACCATATGCCTTCTTAACACCTTATCGACTTGATTGCCAACTTTCAGGGATCTATGCACATATACACCAAGATCCCTCTGTTCTTCAACACTATTAAGAGTCCTACCATTAGCCCTATACTCTACACACTTGTTATTCCTGCCAAAGTGAATTACCTCACACTTTTCCACATTAAATTCCATTTGCCACCTCTCGGCCCAGCTCTGCAACTTGTCCAAGTCTCTCTGCAAACTAGAACATCCATCTTCACTATCTACCACTCCTCCGACTTTGGTGTCATCCACAAATTTACTAACCCATCCTTCAATACCCTCATCCAGATCATTTATAAAAATTACAAACAGCAGGGGCCCCAAAACAGACCCCTGAGGTACACCACTTGTAACCGAACTCCACGATGAATATCTCCCATCAACCACCCCTCTCTGTCTTCTATCTGCTAGCCAATTCCTAATCCAATTAGCTAAATCACCCTCTATCCCATACATCTGCATTTTCTGCAGAAGTCTTCCATGGGCCACCTTATCAAACGCCTTACTAAAGGCCATATATACCACATCAACCGCCTTACCCCCATCCACCTCTTTGGTCACTTTTTCAAAAAACTCAATAAGGTTAGTAAGGCACGACCTACCCCTCACAAAACCATGCTGACTATCCCCAATCAATTCGTTTCTCTCTAAATAACTATAAATCCTATCCCTAATAATTCTTTCCAATACTTTGCCCACAACAGAAGTAAGACTCACAGGCCTATAATTCCCAGGAAAATCTCTATTCCCCTTCTTGAACAATGGGACCACATTCGCTATCCTCCAGTTTAAGTCCAATCGATTTATTTAGTTTGCAATCAGTTGGACTTAAACCTGGTGTTGCCAGACTTCTTAATGGATCTTCCACCCATAATCTTCTGAGGCAACAGTGACTCTGCATTCTCAGGTTGGGAGTTTCTTATAGTCCTGTGTCCTGATTATTGTTGGATTTTGACAGTAAGATTTAAATTCAGAACAGATGCTAGAGGATTGAAAGGATTCAATAAGATTCACATTCACACTGAGATGGGTCTCCCTTGTTATCTGAGGAATCCATTCACCTCCCATAGTTGTAGATGCGCCAAGTTTGGTGGCGTTTAAGAGGTTAGTTGATAAGTTTATGGAAGAGAAAGGAATGGTTTAGTTTGGAGGGTCATTGCTTTTTTCATAATTGGTCGGCGCAACATCGAAGGCTGAAGGACTTGTTCTGCGCTGTAATGTTCTATGTTCTATAGAGTCCACCTATTTTATTAATTTGGATTAATTCCGTAGCAGCAGGAAAGCCGTCTGTATCTTGCAAGAGGTTGAGGAGGATAGAATTTTTAGGTGCCAGTTGGGGTAGGCATGGAGCCGGCTGACTGTGTGGAGCTTGTACATTCTCCTCTTGTCTGCGTGGGTTTCCTGCTACCCGCCAAAGGTGTGCAGGTTAGGTGGATTGGCCATGATCAGTGTGTGGGGTTCTGTAGATTTGGCAGGGGGAGTAGGCCTAGGTCGTCCCAGTCTCCCATTGGAACTCCTCGCACCCCACCAGCCCCTTTCTCTCACTCAGTCACCATGGCCTTTGCCAACACCAGGCACTTGGTACCCTCCCACAGTCACCATGTTCCCCCAGTAGCTGCCCACACTCCCAACCCCATGCCTGTCACACCTCCTCACCATCTTAAACCTCATCACTCCCATCTACACTTTGCCTATCTATGCCGTTGCAGCCAACTGGAGTCATACCTGAGTCTAAACCCTCATGTGTTTTGAGGAGTGAACTCTTGAGCTGGTTGGGGAGAGCATGTCTGCACTGCTAGCGAAGTGACGACAGCAGGCACACACGCTGGCATTCCTTAATGCCACTAGCTTCCGCAGCGTTGCTCGTTTGTCAGCTGAGTGGGCCCACTCACCCAGCGAAGGAGCAGTGCTCAGAAAGCTAGTGGCTTTTGGTACCAAATAAACCTGTTGGACTTGAACCTGGTGTTGTGAGACTTTTCACTGTGTTTACCCCAGTCCAACACCGGCATCTCTGCATCATAACAGGATGCAGTGCGTGGACCCACCAGAGCCCCAGTGGCACCAAATACCAGCATTCCCCCAAGCTGGCGCCACATTAGAGGGCAGATGAGCGGGGTTCATGATGATAGACATCACCATCACGCCTTATGTAGCATGTCACACGCGTGTTATCTGCCATGTTGCAGCCTTTCTGGGAATGTCAACTCAACGCTCGGGACATTGGCTTGCGAAGGGTTAAAATGCGGCCTCCACTAACCGGCTGTGCTGATTGGCTGCACACCATTTATTGGGGAGCCCCAGGGTGGTGGGGAGGGGCTTCCACCATGACGCTGCCTTTTGTGGTGGACCCTTACACACAAACACCCCCTGACAATTGGTGTTGCACAGGAGGCCTGTCCCCTTTCTCCTCACATTGCTGCCCAAGTCCAGATTCCAGTCACATCCTCCCTGGAGTGTGAGGCTGTCCAGGCTGTATGAGGCGGGGGGAGATGCAGCTCATTCCTGTATTCCCCACTCTGCCCTGACAGCCCGGCCTCCCATAGGAACCTACGCGGATACCTCACAGTCACCTGAGCCTTTTGATTTTGATTCTCCCCTCTGCACACCCCCTTCCCCACCCCCGTCCACCCACCCATCAACTCCCCACCCCTTTGTCAGTCCCCTGGGAAAAGCCCTCCCTCAGCTGCGATACGGACAGGAATGCAGGAACCGGCATTGGCTGTACACCAACCTTGTCAGAGCACGGGGCGGCCAAACCTAAAGGCCTATCAGTGAGCCCTCCCCTCCCCAATATAGCTATTCCCAGACCCTATCCCCATAACCCCATACACTTACCTTACCCAGTCCCCCTCTCACTAAGAGGCAATTTAGCATTTCTAACACCTAACCTGCACATCTTATGACTGTGGGAGGAAACTGGAGCATGCGGAGAAAACCCACGCAGACATGGGGAGAACATGCCAACTCCACACAGATGGTGACCCGAGCCGGGAATGGAATCTGGGTCCCTCGTGCTGTGAGGCAGCTGTGCTAACCACTGTGCCACAGTGCGATCATGAGGATATATTAATGATTATTATATTTGTAAAGCAGGTTCTAAACCTATTGTATGTTATTGGAAGCTACAATGAAGTGTTAAACAAAGAACAACACAGCACAGGAAACAGGCCCTTTGGCCCAACAAGCCCTGCGGCACACCACTAGTGACCAGCTAGAAAAAGACCCTTCTGCTACTACTCTCTGTCTCCTATTACCAAGCCAGTTATCAATCCATCTAGATATCCATCTTTGTATTCCCTGAACCTTAACCTTTTCAACCAACCTATTTATCCGTGTTCCCCGCCTCCTCTCCGGTGTCCTTTGCATGTTGAGCACCCCTGGAGTTATTCATCATGGAATTCGGTTACAAGTGGTGTACCTCAGGGATCTGTTTTGGGGCCCCTGCTGTTTGTAATTTTTATAAATGATCTGGATGAGGGTATTGAAGGATGGATTAGTAAATTTGCAGATGACACCAAAGTCGGAGGAGTGGTAGATAGTGAAGAGGGGTGTTATAGTTTGCAGAGAGACTTGGACAAGTTGCAGAGCTGGGCCGAGAGGTGGCAAATGGAGTTTAATGTGGAAAAGTGTGAGGTAATTCACTTTGGCAGGAATAACAAATGTGTAGAGTATAGGGCTAATGGTAGGACTCTTAATAGTGTTGATGAACAGAGGGATCTTGGTGTATATGTGCATAGATCTCTGAAAGTTGGCAATCAAGTCGATAAGGTTGTTAAGAAGGCATACGGAGTCTTAGCTTTTATTGGTAGGGGGATTGAATTTTGGAGCCGCAACGTCATGTTGCAACTGTACAAAACTCTAGTGCGGCCGCACTTGGAGTATTGTGTGCAGTTCTGGTCCCCACATTATAAGAAAGATGTGGAGGCATTGGAGAGGGTACAGAGGAGGTTTACCAGGATGTTGCCTGGTATGGAGGGCAGGTCTTATGAAGAGAGGCTGAGGGATTTGAGGTTGTTTTCGTTAGAAAGGAGGCGGCTAAGAGGAGACCTTATTGAAACATATAAGATGATTAGAGGTTTAGATAGGGTGGACAGTGATAGCCTTTTTCCTAGGATGGAGAAAGCTAGCACGAGGGGACATAGCTTTAAAATAAGGGGTGGTAGTTATAGGACAGATGTCAGAGGTAGGTTCTTTACCCAGAGGGTGGTAAGGGTATGGAATGCCCTGCCTGCTGCAGTTGTAGATGCGCCAAGTTTGGTGGCGTTTAAGAGGTTAGTAGATACGTTTATGGATGAAAAGGGAATGGTTTAGTTTGGAGGGTCATTGCTTTTTCCTAATTGGTCGGCGCAACATCGAAGGCCGAAGGGCCTGTTCTGCGCTATAATGTTCTATGTTCTAGGTGCCTGAGCACTCACGTCTGGAACCCTATCGGAGGTGAAGGTGCCAGGATTCATTGTTATGTAGAACTGTTGTAAATGGTGATGTCACATCGGCCCCCGGTGAGGGGGGGAGGTCCCGGAGGGAGCGCTCACTAATGACACACTAATGTATTTAAATGAGCTCCCTGAGTATCCCACCACTCTATCAGCAATGGGGTCCGAGAAGATCGGAACTCAGGAACACACTGGGGCAAATCATGCCTTGCGGATTTGGAGTGCCTACCAGCAGACAGAGACACATTTTCACTCAAAGGGACCCCCTGTGACTCTGCTGTTGGGTGCAATGTTTCAGGAGGTGACAGAAACACGGATATAAAGACAAATTAAACCATTTGCAGCCAGCCGAAGTACTTAAATAACAATCTTAATTTTTCAGTCAGGGCAAAGTGATATGTCTCCATTATAAAACATTTAACATCAGAATCTCAATATTTCATCTGAAATCGCCTACTGTGCCAAAAAAGGATAAATATATTTGCTGGGAATCAATTGTGCTCTCCGTTTTAAAAGATTATTTTCTTCCTAACACCAATTGATTTCCTGTGGATTTAATTAAGAGCTAAAGGATTGATAAAGGAAGCGCTTATGAGAACGAGGCCTTTGCCTCCACTCGGAGCCTGGTAGGTGAGTCGAGGCCAACCTATTAAATAGAACCTGTAGCTGTTTTAATGTTTCCAACCCTCATGGTAAGTTGGTTGAAAAGGTTAAGGCTCAAGGAATACAAGGATGGATATGTAGATGGATTGATAACTGGCTTGGTAATAGGAGACAGAGAGTAGTAGCGGAAGGGTCTTTTTCTAGCTGGTCACTAGTGGTGTGCCGCAGGGCTTGTTGGGCCGAAGGGCCTGTTTCCTGTGCTGTGTTGTTCTTTGTTTAACACTTCATTGTAGCTTCCAATTACATACAATAGATTTAGAACCTGCTTTACAAATATAATAATCATTAATATATCCTCATGATCGCACTGTGGCACAGTGGTTAGCACAGCTGCCTCACAGCACGAGGGACCCAGATTCCATTCCCGGCTCGGGTCACCATCTGTGTGGAGTTGGCATGTTCTCCCCATGTCTGCGTGGGTTTTCTCCGCATGCTCCAGTTTCCTCCCACAGTCATAAGATGTGCAGGTTAGGTGTTAGAAATGCTAAATTGCCTCTTAGTGAGATGGAGACTGGCTAAGGTAAGTGTATGGGGTTATGGGGATAGGGTCTGGGTAGGATTGTGGTTGGTGCAGACTCAATGGGCTGAATGGTCTCTCTCTGCACTGCAGGATGCTATGATTCCAGTTACTAGGCCTCTCATACAAGGAGAATGTCCTTCTTGTTGCCAACAATTGTTGTCCTTATCCCTGGAGGTTTCTTTAAAGCTGCTTTATAAATACATGCTGCAGTTGATGAGGGAAAATGCCCCAGCACATGACTTCCCCGCGTATAAAAACCCATCCCAGTCAGAAAACCTTTTATTCTGAACATTAAATACCCATTTAACTAATAAATGAAAATGTTCGAAGAAAATGACGGAAATACTGATTGGAGGAGGAAATGGTCTGGTGGTATTATCGCTGTACAGTGAATTCAATCAATGTTCTGGGGACCTGGGTTTGAAACTTGCCATAGCACATGGCGGGATTTGAAATCAATAAAAAAAATTTGGAATTAGAGATCTACTGATGATCATGAAACCGTTATCGGTTGTTAGAGAAACTCACCTGGTTCATAGAAATCGTAGAAACTCTACAGTACGGAGAGAGGCCATTCAGCCCATCGAGTCTGCACTGACTACAATCCCACTCAGGCCCTATCCCTACACCTTTACCAACTAATCCTTCGAACCTCAGGAGACCAAGGGGCAATTTCAGTTTGGCCAATAAATCTAATGCATATATCTTTGGACTGTGGGAGGAAACCCATGCTGACACGAGGAGAATGTGCAAACCCCACACAGACAGTGACCCGAGCCGGGAATCGAACCCAGGACCCTGGAACTGTGAAGCAGCAGTGCTAACCCACTATGCCACCTAGTCTCCTTTGCGAAAGGAAATCTGCTGTCCTTACCTGGTCTGGCCTACATGTGACTCCAGAGCTACAGCAATGTGGTTGACTGTCAACTGTCCTTGGGCAACTAGGGATGGGCAATAAACGCTGGCCAGCTAGCGACACCCATGTCCCACAGATAAACAATAACACTGATTTTATTTAATATAAAAAAGAGAACAACACAGCATGGAAAACAGGCCCTTTGGCCCAACGAGCCCATGCTGCCATTTTAACATTGTGAGTGCCCTCTTCTACCTATGACCTTTGTCTACACCTAATAGGAAAGATTGATAGATATTCCCCCCAATGGGTTTACAACTCCCTCTAAGACAGTACCAGACAACAATCCCTCTCCTTCGTGAATACTGACGCAAAGTATTCATTCCCCCTTTCCCTGGGACTCCAAGCACTGTTCCCTTCCTCTGTCCCTAAGGGGACCGATTTTCCCTCTAACCACCCTTTTGTTCCTAACATAGGAGTAAAATACCTTTGGATTTTCCTTAATCCTATCTGCCAATAGTGGGACATCCTTATGAATTTGCTGGTAGCAGTGTTTAGGAGATTGTAATCTTCAAATTCTAGAGAGGGGGTAGGGACAGTCCTGGAGGTGTGCTCATCCTTTTGGATCTGATTACATTTCGTATGCTTGAAAGTCTCCGACTTTGTTGCTTTCACATTAATCAATGTTGTCACATTAAACTAGAAGCACAGTTCCTGTAGGACGTGGCAAACACACTCTTCATTTAGAGTTTACTGTCAGTCACAAGGAATGACTGTGAAGCAATTAAGCTCAGCCTATAACACCCACCTCAGTCTGGGTAGCAGGGAATGGTTTTCATACCTGCAATATTTCCTTTCGAAGTTGTTCAGATAGACAGCTTTATGTGCAGCTTAATCACTGTGCATGCACAAGCTGTTCCAATCCGCAGTCACTGGTCCCAGCTCCATTTCCCCACACTGGGCTGAATTTGCAATTTCAGCCAAGTTTATGATTAGGGTCAGTGACACTGTACTGCAAGCGAGAGAGAGAGCTGGTCAGATTTATTATTACCATTTCTCTGCTGGAAAATAACAGACACAAGCAGAATGGAGGAATTAAAGGAGCAAGTGCTAACGGAATGGGGAGATTACAGGAACGGGAACTAATGGAATGGCTTAGGAAAATCTTCCAGGATTAATTGGAAGCATAATCCAAAAGAGAATGTATCTGTAAGCAATCAGATGCTCATTACCTAGGTACCATTGATTTGGTTGCAATATTGGAATGTTTGCAGATTTCTCTTGCTATTTATTTCCTTACTTGCCGAACTACAGAATTGCCAGATCTCCATATGGAGAATTCATCCTGTGCCATTCCCCACCTTTTCCCCATCATTCCACACATTCTTCTTGTTCAAATAATAATCCAGTTCCCTCTTGAGTGCTTTGGTTGGAGCTGCCTCCACCACACAGTGAGGCAGTGCTTCTAGATCTTCAGCTGCGTGAACATTTTACAGCCACAGAACCACAGGAAATTACAGTTCAGAAACAGGCTTTTTGGCCCTCCTTGTCTGTGCTGAACCATTTTTTTGCCTAGTCCCACTGATCTGTACTTGAACCATATCCCTCCACACCCCTCTCATCCATGAACCCATCCAAGTTTTTCTCAACTGTTAAAAGTGACCCCTTTATCCGGCAGCTCATTCCACACTCCCACCACTCTCTGCGTGAAGAAGTCCCCCCTAATGTTCCCTTTAAACTTTTCTCTTTTCACCCTTAATCCATGCCCTCTGGTTTTTTTCCTCCCCTAGCCTCAGTGGAAAAAGCCTGCTTGCACTCACTCTATCGATACCCATCAAAATCTTATACACCTCTATCAAATCTCCCCTCATTCTTCTAAGCTCCAGGGAATATTTTCTCCTCATCTATCCATTAATTGTTTTGCCAATTACCTTAAATTTGTGCCCTCTCGTTCTCGATCCTGTCACCAGTGGGAACACTTCTCTCCGTCTACTCTATCAAGGCCCTCATGGTTTTGAATACCTCTATCAAATCTTTTCTTAGCCATCCCCAAGGAAAACATTCCCAGCTTCTCGAGTATAACTCCATTGTTAAGTTCCTCATCCATGACACCATTCATGTGAATCTTTTCTGTACTGTCTCTAATGTCTTTGTATCTATCCTGAAGTGTGTCACCATCTGGGGCCATCTGAGTTTAAAATAACCTCCTTGTTCTTGTACTTTATGTCCCTATTAATAAAGCTTAGGAGACTGTTTGCTTTATTAACTGTGCTCGTAATCTGTTCAGCTTCAATGACTCTGGTGACTCTGTTAATTATAGAGGGATGATCGAAGCTCGAGAAACCAGGATGTAGAAGAGGTTTGGGTTGGGATCAGCAATGATAGTGTGATAATACAGTGCTATTGATATAGTTTACGTTTCTGTAGAATGTTTAAAATTGAGGTTTTTTCTGTAGGTAGTCAGTGTGTCTGGAAAACATTAGACTCAGATGCTGGGAAAGCAGGATAATTACTTTACACATGTAAGGTACGATTTTCCTGGCCTCTACCCTGCCCGAGCCGGTGAATAGCCAATCATGAGTCTTCTAATCTCTTTATTTTAGACATAATCAGCCTCATACCAGAAATCAGTGTGAGGCTGATTACAACACGGAAATTCTCATTTCAATATCATTAGTGAGCTTGAGACGGTATTCTCCAGGCTTGCTCATGTTTCCCCTCTATCTCTCCCAACCCCTGCCAGGAGAGGCTCCCACCAGCAGAATTAAACCTGGTCCCCATCGAAGGAGACAAGGCATGATCGCCCTGGAGACAGAGGCAATTGAGATTCCCCTGAGAAGATCAGAGTCAGGGCACTGCCCCTTGGGCAGTGCCAGCCTGGCACCCTGGCAGTACTCACTAGGCACCCTGGCACTGCCCACTAGGCACCCTGGCACTGCTCACCAAGCACCCTGGCACTACCCACTGGGCACTAGGCACTGCCAATGTGAGGCCAAAGCGGGGCAGGAACTACAGGGTGTGGGGTTGATTGTTGTTGTGGGGACCTACAGTGCACTTTGCATTAGCGATCGGTGGGAAAAGGAAGTGGGCGATTAGAGCTGCATAAGGGGGAGGAACAGAGGCTGCACCTGATGGAGGGTCAGGTTTGGCCATAGATGGCTGGTGATTGGGGCTGGCCCAGGAGTGGTAGGGATTGGGAAGTTGGCTATTGGGAGGACATCGATGGGAGGTTGGGGGGGGGTAGTGTGCATGTACCAATCTCCCCACTGACAGATTGGTGCACATGCAGTGGACTGCTCAGCACTATGCTGCCCTCCCCTATAGCAGAATGAGGCCCCATCTCCCCTTTACTGGCGTGAATCTCCCTGTGGCTAAGTTTGTCTTAGAGAAATTGTTTCCGCTTTCACACAAATTCATGTTTCTGCTTCCCACCCCTAGTTGGAACACGCTGAATCAGAATCCCTTACCCTCTCAGCTCATCCAGCTTGCTTCCGCTCTGCTCTGCTCCAGAAATCAATCACCAGCCAATCACTTATCTGCTGGCAATGACAACAATGTTGGATTTCCTTCTCCCTCTTGCTTGCCCTCGAGTCTCCCTCGCAGGTCCGCTTCTCTGCTCCTCCTGAGGATGAGCACTTCTTTCCCCTCGGCACCGAATTCCCGATACCCTCACTCTGGCTGAGATGTCACTCAGGCTGTAGTCTCTCTCCCACTGGAGTGTGCAGGCTCACTGGATTCGGCATATTCCAATGAAAATGAAACATTCCCAAGGGGAGATCCCACCAAAAGAGCTAAAGAAGATATTAAACTGAAAGGAAAAGCATATATTTGCAGAAGATTAGAAGGAATATAAAAAATATCAAAGATTGGCAAAAATGTTGATAAGAAGGGAAAAACTATCCAGTCATATAAAGTAAGAGTTTCTATAGATATTTAAATAAGAAAAGAGTTCACAAAGTGAACATTGCTCCTTTAATGTGTTTGAGGAATTGGGCATGAATAAAACAAATATTTTGCACCATTCTTCACAAATTCCAGAAATAGCTGTACATCAGGAAATAATAGGGAGAGAAGAATTTTGGAAAATACAGTCACCAGGGAAATATTGAACAATTTGTTGGGTCTCCCATTCACAAAGGACATTACTAGCACAGACCAACCAATATCAGCACACATCAATCAATATTAGTGCACACCAGTTCAATACCAGCACACCCAGTTCAATACCAGCACACACCAGTTCAATACCAGCACACACCAGTTCAATACCAGCACATACCAGTTCAACACCAGCACACCCAGTTCAATACCAGCACACACCAGTTCAATACCAGCACATACCAGTTCAATATCAGCACACACCAGTTCAATACCAGCACACCCAGTTCAATACCAGCACATACCAGTTCAATGCCACCACACCCAGTTCAATACCAGCTCACCCAGTTCAATACCAGCACACGCCAGTTCAATACCAGTACATACCAGTACAATACCAGCATACACCAGTTCAATACCAGCACACGCCAGTTCAATACCAGCACATACCAGTTCAATACCAGTACATACCAGTTCAATACCAGCACACACCAGTTCAATACCAGCACACACCAGTTCAATACCAGCACATACCAGTTCAATACCAGCACACACCAGTTCAATACCAGCACATACCAGTTCAATACCAGCACACACCAGTTCAATACCAGCACACACCAGTTCAATACCAGCACACACCAATTCAATACCAGCACACACCAGTTCAATACCAGCACATACCAGTTCAACACCAGCACACACCAAATATACCATCACACACCAGCTAATATGAGTATATACCAGTAAGAGCCAGCACACAAACATCACCCAACAATAGCAGCACACAACAGCCCATAAGAAATAGGAGCAGGAATAGGCCATCCAGCCCCTCGAGCCTGCCCCGTCATTGAATACAATCATGGTTGATCCCATCTTGGCCTCAGCTTCACTTTCCTGCCCATTCTCCGTAACCCTCCACCCATTACTGATTAAAAATCTGTCCATCTCCTCCCTAACTTTACTGTCTATCTACTCTGACACAAAGTGTTGAAAGCTCGCGGATTTACTGTCAAATAAGTCGGTTGGATTAAAAATCAGAGTTGCTAAATTCTTACTGAGTTCTCACTACCCCAATCCAACGCCGGCATCTTTACATTATCACACTCTGGGGCAGTGAATTCCACACCCATTGAGAGAAATAATTTCTCCTCATCTCTGTTTTAAATCTGCCACAATTTATTCTAAAACTATGATCTCTTGGTCTAGATTTCCCCACAATCTACTTTGTCGATCCCCTTTACCATCTTGTACACCTCATTTAGATTTCCTTTTGTTCTTCTAGACTCCAGGGAGTATCGGCCTAAATTGCCCAATTTCCCGACAGGCAAAGATGCAATGGCAAGATAATTACAGATTGCCTATAAATGCTGTGTCTGTGAACCTTCCTCTCTACTCACCTGATGAAGGAGCGGCGTCCGAAAGCTCGTGATTCCTAATAAACCTGTTGGACTTTAACCTGTGAGACTTCTTTCTGCACCCAGTCCAACACTAGCATCATGGTCTCCATTCTATGACTTTGTTAAACTCAAAGTTAATTTATGTCAGGTTAAAAAAAAGGAACATGGTATTCTGTGGAGTGCTATCTTTACAGAAGGCTGTTCTGTGCCAGTTGATATGGTGCGATGCTCTCCCCGTGCCCTCTGTAGTTCACACCTCCCACAAAGCTGGCTGTTTTCTACTATTTTGTTGAGTGTGAACCAGCTGATGTCCCAGCTGCTGTGAGAACATCATCGCTGAGTCCTTTTGAATACTGTTTGTGCTGAGTCACATCTCCCAGCAGCTCCTATGAAGGCAAGTCCATACTGGACAGAATATGGCTCTTATGAAGTTGCAGCGAGACGTAGGGTAGGATGCAAGACTAGGCGGAGAAGTGGCAGATGGACTTCAACGCGGATAAATGTGTGGTGGTCCATTTTGGCAGGACCAATGGGATGAAGGAGTACAATATGAAGGAGTGAATTGAGGAGAGCTAAGAGGGGACACGAGAAGATGTTGGCTGATAGGATTAAGGAGAATCCTAAAGCTTTCTTTCGATATGTTAAGAATAGAAGATTGGTTAGGGCAAGATTAGGGCCAGTCATAGACAGCAGTGGGAAGTTGTGCGTGGAGCCTGAAGAGATTGGTGAGGCACTGAATAAATATTTATCTTCGGTATTCACGCAGAGTGCTGGAAATGTAGCTATGGAGAACACTGAGGTACAGGGTTGCAAATTGGGAAGTATTGTAGTAGATAGGAAGGATGTGCTAGAAATTCTCGAGGGTTTGAAGTTGGATAAGTCCCCTGGGCCGGACGGGATTTACCTAGGATTCTCTGGGAGGCAAGAGAGGAGATTGCAGAGCCTCTGGCTCTGATCTTCAGGTCCTCGTTGGTTACGGTGTGGTTCCGGAGGACTGGAGGATAGCGAATGTGGTCCCATTGTTCAAGAAGGGGAAGAGAGACCTTCCAGGGAATTATAGGCCAGTGAGTCTTACTTCTGTTGTGGGCAAGGTATTGGAGAAAATTATTAGGGATAGGATTTATAGTTATTTAGAGAGAAATGAATTGATTGGGGATAGTCAGCATGGTTTCGTGAAGGGTAGGTCATGCCTTACTAACCTCATTGAGTTTTTTGAGAAAGTGACCAGAGAGGTGGATGGGGGTAAGGCGGTTGATGTAGTATATATGGACTTTAGTAAGGCGTTTGATAAGGTGGCCCATGGACGACTTCTACAGAAAATGCAGATGTGTGGAATAGAGGGTGATTTAGCTAATTGGATTAGGAATTGGCTGGCAGATAGAAGACAGAGGGAGGTGGTTGATGGGAGATATTCATCGTGGAGTTCGGTGACGAGTGGTGTGCCTCAGGGGTCTGTTTTGGGGCCCCTGCTGTTTGTAATTTTTATAAATGATCGGGATGAGGGTATTGAGGGATGGATCAGTAAATTTGCAGATGATACTAAAGTTGGTGGTGTGGCAGATAGTGAAGAGGGGTGTTTTAGTTTACAGAGTGACTTGGACAAGTTGCAGAGCTGGGCCGAGAGGTGGCAAATGGAGTTTAATGTGGAAAAGTGTGAGGGAGTGCACTTTGGCAGGAACAATAAATGTGTAGAGTATAGGGCTAATGGTAGGGCTCTTAATAGTGTTGAGGAACAGAAGGATCTTGGTGTATGTGTCAATAGATCCTGAAAGTAGGCAGTCAAGTGGATAAAGTTGTTAAGAAGGCTTATGGAGTCTTAGCTTTTATTGGTAGGGGGATTGAATTAGGAGCCGCAGCATCATGTTGCAGCTGTACAAAACTCTAGTGCGGCCGCACTTGGAGTATTGTGTGCAGTTCTGGTCGCCACATTATAAGAAAGATGTGGAGGCATTGGAGAGGTACAGAGGAGGTTTACCAGGATGTTGCCTGGTATGGAGGGCAGGTCCTATGAGGAGAGGTTGAAGGATTTGAGGTTGTTTTCGTTAGAAAGGAGGCGGCTAAGAGGGGATCTTATTGAAGCATATAAGATGATTAGAGGTTTAGATAGGTGGGACAGTGATAGCCTTTTTCCTAGGATGGAGAAAGCTAGCACGAGGGGACACAGCTTTAAATTAAGGGGTATGAGTTATAGGACAGATATCAGAGGTAGGTTCTTTACTCAAAGAGTGATAGGGAGTGGAATGCCCTGCCTGCAGCTGTTGTAGATGCGCCAAGTTTGGTGGCGTTTAAGAGGTTAGGTGATAAGTATATGGAAGAGAAGGGAATGGTTTAGTTAGGAGGGGCATTGCTTTTTATTTTGGTCGGCACAACATCGAAGGCCGAAGGGCCTGTTCTGTGCTGTATTGTTCTATGTTCTATGTTCTATGCTCTAATATCAAGGGTAGGAGTCTTGGCAGTGTTGAGGAGCAGAAGGATCTTGGGGTCCGGGTCCATAGGTCTCTTAAATCTGCCCCGCAAGTGGAGGATGTGGTCAAGAAGGCATATGGTGTACTGGCCTTCATTAATTGAGGGATTGAGTTTAGGAGTCGGGAGGTAATGCTGCAACTTTATAAGACCCTTGTCAGATCCCACTTGGAGTATTGTGTGCAGTTCTGGTCGCCTCACTATAGGAAGGATGTGGAAGCTATTGAGAGGGTGCAGAGGAGATTTACAAGGATGTTGACTGGATTGGGGGACATGCTTTATGTAGATAGGTTGAGAGAGCTCGGTCTCTTCTCCCTGGGGAGACGAAGGTTGAGAGGCGACCTGATAGAGGTTTTTAAGATGTTGAGAGGAATAGATAGGGTGGATTCTCGGAGGCTATTTCCCAGGGCTGAAATGGTCGCTCCGAGAGGACACAGGTTTAAGGTGCTGGGGGGTAAGTACAGAGGAGATGTTAGAGGTAAGTTTTTCACTCAGAGGGTGGTGAGTGAATGGAATCGGTTGCCATCAGTGGTGGTAGAGGCGAACTCACTGGGGTCTTTTAAGAGACTTCTGGATGAGTACATGGGATTTAATGGGATTGGGAGTTACAGATAGGTCTATGGCCTGGTAAGTATAGATATGATCAGCACAACTTGTGGCCGAAGGGCCTGTTTGTGCTGTAGTGTTCTATGTTCTATTATGCCAGGTTTTGAGAGTTATGCAGATGTCATGAACAAAGCTCACTGTAACTGTGGCAAGTTTGAGATCTCATCACAGTGCATCAATGGCTTTCCAATATGTGCAGCCAGTGGTTGAACCCCCCACTTTAGCACTAATCAACAATTGCCACATGCCTACAACAAATACAAGAGAGTGAACACAGCAGCCTGCTAACATATGGCGCTGAGTTGAATTGTAAAGCACTGTCCACATTCAACAGTTACCCTTGGATTTATTTTATTTGTTTGTGGGGTGTGGGGACAGCTGGCAGTGGTAGCGTTTATAACCCATTGTTAATTGCTTTGAGAAAGTGATAGCGAGTTGCCTTCTTGAGTCAATATTATCATGATGTTACCCACGAGGGTGTCTGGGCTTGAAACACTGGTTTGTGATGGTGTATCGCTTTATTTGGAACATTGTGAGGAGTCACGTTGAGGCAGAGAGATTCTTCTCGCTTAGAAAGGATAAAACTCGAGGGTACAGCCTCAAAATAAGAGGGGGGGTGCAGTTTAGATGGGAGTTGAGGAGGAACTTCTTCACTCAAAGAGTGGTGAGTCTCTGGAATTCTCTGCCCATTGAAGTGGTGGAGGCTTCCTCGCTGAATATATTTAAGTCACGGGTTTCTGACAGACAAGAGAATTAAGGGTTATGGGGAAAAAGCAGGAAAGTGGAACTTCAGATCAGCCATGATCTTATTGAATGGCGAGGCAGGCTCGAGGGGCTGGATGGCCGACTCCTGCTCCTATTTCTTATGTAAAACCTGGTGAGGAATCAATCCAGTCGTGATGTAACCAATTATTAAAGAATATTTATTAACTTAAAGTAAAAATACAGCATGAAAAGAACTACAATATTCTAAATGTGCACATTGTTTATGTAGGTTTCTGGATGCCTTTCTACCCTACTCCTCAAGCTCAACTCGATGCAGAGTCTTCTGCCTATGAGCATCTTGGCTGGAGTTATTTCAGTCATTGCGTGGGATCCCGTTCTGTAACCTGGACAGTTTGGTGTCCGAAGAGGTTAGAACAAAGAACAAATAAAATTACAGTACAGGAACAGACCCTTCAGCCCTCCAAGCCTGCACCGACCATGCTGCCTGACTGAACTAAAACCCCAATGGTTCTGAGGACAATATCTCTCTATTCCCATCCTATTTGTGTATTTCTCAAAAGTCACTGTCATATCTGCTTCCATCACCTTCGTCAGCAGTGCGTTCCAGGCAACCTCAGTGTAAGAAAACTTGCCTCGTACATTTCCTTTAAACCTCACTCCTCCTATGTCCCCTACAAATTGATTCTTCAACGCTGCGATAAAGGTTGTGGGCTATTTCTTTAAATCTGCTTTAAATGTTTGGACCGCACTTTCCGACAGGCTGGTGAAGGATGGTAATATCACACAGTCCTAATGCGGTAAATTCCATTCGATTTCACAAAATAAGCAAAGTCCAGGCTGGTAAAGAATGGTCCATTTGTGGAAACCAGCATCTCCGGGAGCCCGTGTGTCTTGAAAGACTGTCATTCTTGTCAGTGACTATCGCTGTGCTGTGCAGATACATGGATTCGGGCCTGTGTCTGTGGGAGTTTGCGCATTCTCCCCGTGCTTGCTCGGGTTTTCTCCGGGCGCTCCGGTTTCCTCCCACATCCCAAAGATGTGCTCTTAGGCTGATTGGCAAAACAAATTCTCCCTAAATTGTCTCAAATTTGGTTTTTAATCCATAGATCTATAAACATAGACAGGGATCGTGGGTAGAGGTGGGAACATCGGGGTGGTGGCGTGGGCTCGTTGGGCCGAAGGCCCTGTTTCCCGTGCTGTTTTTTCTCTGTTCTTTGTTCTTTGTATTCTTGTGTTTGATGAATCCACCTGCCTATTTTAAAACATAGAACACTACAGCACTAACAGGCCCTTCGGCCCACAAGTTGCACCAATTATTTCCATACCTACCAGGCCATAGAACTATTTGTAACTCCCAATCCCATTTAATCCCGTGGACTCATCCAAAAATCTTTTAAAAGGTCCCAGTGAGTTCACTTCCACCACCTCCGACAGCAGCCAATTCCATTCACTCACCACCCTCTGAGTGCAAAATGTACCTTTGACATCTCCTCTGCACTTACCCCCCAGCACCTTAAACCTGTGTCCTCTCGAAGCGACCATTTCAGCCCTGGGAAATAACCTCCGAGAATCCACCCTATCTATTCCTCTCAACATTTTATAAATCTCTACCAGGTCAACATTTTTTGAGTGGGCATCGACTATTACAGGAAATTTGAACCCATGAACGGGCTGGCCATTAATTTAACACGAAGCTGTGTTTCACATCCATTCCTGAGGGTACAGACCAGCTGCTAGTGTTAACTTCTGTCCTACAAAACAAAGAACAAAGAACAGCACAGCACAGGAAACAGGCCCTTTGGCCCAATGAGCCCGCGCTGCCCATTTTAACAGTGTGAGTTCCCTCTTCCACCCACGACCCTTGTCTATGTTTATGGAAATCCACACTGGAAACCAGACTGGGGAGACAATTTAAGGATAATTTATTTCACCAATCAGCCTAAGAACACATCTTTGGGATGTGGGAGGAAACCGGAGCACCCGAAGAAAACCCAGGCAAGCACGGGGAGAATGTGCAAACTCCCACTGGCCCAGATCCATGTATCTGCACAGCACAGCGATAGTCACTGAGCTGTCGTGTTGCCCATCAACTGGTCCAGTTTAAGTGTATACTAACGACATAAAGCTCTAGGCAACTCTTGAAAAATCCAAGAGCAGCCCTCGCACGACCCATCGCGTGTATGCCCCTTGTTGGACAACAAGACGGACCAAAGCCTTGGAATAAAAGAGAAATGTCCTGTTGGCATCGCTGCACTGACCAAAGAGCACGGCTATGTCTGTATCCATTCCTGGTCACCAAACATCCAAGTTCCTTGAGCATTTTCATCTTTGCCACTCCTGTGTGGCCGTGGTGAAGTTCAGCTTGGATGGGATAGTGGCCTTGGTTCAGGATGACAACCCTGGGGCCCAGTAGGATAGTGCCATCTTCCGCGGCCAGCTTCTCTCTCCGTTTCCTGCTCAGAGGTGGCTTGGGGTTGTTAGTATTCTCCAACTCATTCAGCTAATTCTTAAATAGCTTTAGTATCCATTGCCTCAGGGAAAGTTAAATTCCAGATGCTGAAAGCCCACAGGAGAATTACCCGTTTATTTTCGTCTGCCATAATGTAATTTGTCCAAAAAAAAGTGACACATCACGAGAGGTCACGAGGGGTCAAAGTGAGAAGGGGTGAGGTATAACTCCGATATCAGGGAGACGTTTTTTACACAGAGGGTGGTGGGAGCCTGGAATGCGCTGCCAAGTAGGGTGGCGGAGGCGGACACGCCGGGATCGTTTAAGGCTTAACTGGGATACTCACATGAGCAGACTGGGAATGGAGGGATACAAACGGATGGTTTAGTTGGACCAATGAGCAGTGCAGGCTTGGAGGGCCGAAGAGCCTGTTTCCTGTGCTGTACTGTTCTTTGTTCTTTGCATGCATTCTACAAATTGGGCCCAGTTCTTGGCCAAATTTAGCTTCCAAATAAAGGCATTACGCATAAAAATTGCTTAACCCAACTTAGTAAAGGACTGCACAGGAACAGGGCCTTCAGCCCTGCAAGCCTGTACTGATCATGATGATCCCAAATAAAAAGAAACTTACTGCCCTTACTCTGTCCAAATCCCTCTATTTCCTCCCTATTCATGCCTTTCAAATGTTGCTAATGTGCCTACTTCCACCTGGCACTGTGTCCCAGGCACTCCTCACTCTCTGCATGAAAAAGTTCCTCCACACTTCTCCCTGAAACTTTCCCCCTTCTCATCTTGAACCTGTGCCCCCTTGTAATTGGCACTGCCACTCTGAGAAAAAGCCTTTGATTATCTACCCTGTCTGTGCCTCTCATAATTTTATAGACCTCCATCGGGTCTCCCCTCAGCCTCCGTCTTTCCAATGAAAATAATCCTAGCTTATTCCATCTTAGCCCTCGAGACCAGGCAACATCCTGGTGAATCTCCTTTGCACTCTCTCCAAAGCTTACATATCCTTCGGGTAGTAAGGGTGACCAGAACTGCATGCAATACTCCAAATACAGCCTAACCGAGCTTTTACATAGCTGCAACATGATTTCCCAACTCCTGTATTTTTTTTTTACCTAGCTTTAAGTGAGCAAGGCGTACCTGGGCAACTGTTTGCAGTTTGTAGGTGCCAATATTGTAGCTATACTGGAGCAGCGAGGTGAGGGGCCCAGCTTGTGAAGGCAAGCTTGCCAGACACCCTCTGAATCAACTTGGCCACCCATGTTGCCACTTTTGGGGATCGGATCATTACAGCAACAATCACCCCAGGATGGTGAGGGATTCAGAGATAAGAATGCTATTTACTGGGAGGTTGTTAGGCTCAGTTTTGTTGGAGATGATTCTTGTCTGGCACTTGTGGGGTGTGAATGTAACTTGCAGCTTTTAACTCAAAGCCTGAATATTCCTGGAAATGTGGGCAAAGATTACTTTGCTAACTGCGGAGTTGTGAATGGAACAGAATATTGTGCCACTAATCTGCCAACAACTCCTGACCTTCTGATGGAGGTGTCAGAGCTAAAGAGGTATTTATATACAGCGTTTGAGAGTGATGGATCTGTTACTTCCTTCTTATTGATATAGGGAGAATTGAAAAATTCCTACAGCTTCCTAAGTCTGTTCTGCTCAATTGTATACAGTCGGCTTTTTTACAACTTCCGATAAAGATAATTATTTCTCGTTAAGCATTCTGGTAAATCATTTGCATATGATACAAAGAGGTAGGTCTGAGATAATAGCTGTTTAATCGCGCCCCATTGGTAATGTCAAAATATTCAGTGGTGGCCGCATGGAATGCCTGTTCAGACAATGGTCACTTAATCATGTCTTTATTACAGTTTCATTGTTGTTAGCAAGGGCATTCAGCTGTGTCCTGTTGATGGATATAGTGAAGCATACTCTTTTGTCTGCGCCAACTATTTCAGGTATATGCAGAAACAGCCAGTCTGCAGCGAGGATGCTGTTGTTGATGTGCTAATTTTCCTGACCGTCTGGCTGACCCAGATTGAATGCACTGGGATTGTTTTCCCTTGAAAGACATCGGCTGAGAGGGGATCTATTAGAGGTATATAAGATTATGAGGGGTATAGATAGAGTAAATGGTGGTAAGCTTTTTCCACCATTAGAAAAGGATAGAACGAGGGGTCATGGCCTTAGGGTGAGGGGGGCTACGTATAAGACGAATATTAGAGGGCGGTTTTTCACACAAGGGGTAGTGGGGGTGTGGAATGCACTGCCGAGTAAGGTGGTGGGAGCAGGCACGCTAGGGTTGTTTAAGGGTCTCTTGGACAGCCACATGAGCGGTCTGCAGATAGAGGGATATAGTAGGACTGTTTAAATATCCTATTTGTTTCCACAGGATGTTCGGTCCACCTTGTTGACCAACAAGGCGCATGCATTAGGCAGGTCGTGCGAGAGCTGTTCTTGGATGTTGCTTCAGGAGTGGCCTAGTGCTTCACGTCGTTAGTATATGCTTAAACTGGACCATCTGATGGGCACCATGACAGCTCAGGGACTGTCGCTGTTGCTGTGCAGACACATGGATTTGGGCCTGTGTCTGCGGGAGTTTGCGCGTTCTCCCCGTGGTTGCATGGGTTTTCTCCTGGTGCTCCGGTTTCCTCCCACATCCCAAAAATGTGCTCTTAGGCTGATTGGGTAACAAATTGGTCCCTATATGTCATTAAGACGTTAGGACGGCGGCGCGGGCTCGTTGGGCCAAAGGGCCTGTTTCCTGTGCTGTGTTGTTCTTTGTTCTTTGACCCCTGGCTGAGTTCAGGTTTCTTATCCCACAGGAAAAGATGATTGAAAATATTTGGGCAGAGGTCACTATGCGGAGGAACTCCTGCAGCTAACTCCGAAGACTGAGATCATCAGCATTCAACACTTGTTTTTAATGTGGCTTCAACTAGTTTTCCCTTTGATTCTCACTAATTTTAATCTTACTGATCAGATAGTGGCTAGTTATTCAGGGCAGACACTATAACTGACCTCTGGAGTTTAGCTCTTTAGTCCATGTTTGGACCAAGGTTGTAATGAGGGCAGGAGTTGAGTGGTCCTGGGAGAATCTAAATGAATGTCACTGAGTAGATTATAGAATCATAGAATTCCTACAGTGCAGAAGGAGTCCATTTGACTCATCAATCCTGCACCAACAACAATCCCCATCCAAGTTCTTTCCCCATGCATTTACCATACTAACCCCCTTATAACTAAGAGTTAATTCAGCAAGATCAGTCCACCTAACCTGCACATCTTTGGAATGTGGATGGTAACTGGACCATCTGGAGTAAATCCACGCAGTTGAGTACATGGGATTTAATGGGATTGAGGGTTATGGATAGACCAGGTAGGTAGGGATACGATCGGCACAACTTGTGGGCCGAAGGGCCTGTTTGTGCTGTAATGTTCTATGTTCAGACACGGGGAGAATGTGCAAACTCCACACCGATGGCTATCGGAGGCCGGAATTGAAGCTGGCTCCCAGGCGCTGTGAGGCAGCAGTGCTAACCACCGTGCCGCCCAATTATTGTTGAGTAAGTGCCGCCAGATAGCACTTCAGGAGGCAACTTCCATCAATTTGCTCCTGTACCAGAAACCAATCGGGTGGTAATTGGTTTGAATGGATTTGAGCTGCTTTTAGTGAGCAAGGTGTACCTGGGCAACTGTTTGCAGTCTGTAGGTGCCAGTATTATAGCTGTACTGGAGCAGCAAGGTGAGGGGCCCAGCTAGTTCTGGAGGGCGAGCCTTCTGTATTAATGCCAAGCATTGTCAGGACTCATAGCCTTTCCCGTATCCGGTGTATTTAGCCATTTCCTGATATCACTGGAGTGAATTGAATTGCTGGTAGATTTGCCTTTCTGATACTGGGGAGCTCCACAGGAGGCTGACAATTGATCATCCACTTTGAGCAGGCGATAATTGTCTTTGCCTCTCATGTGCTGGGCTCCCTGCTTATGGACCCCTCTCTTCCAATTAGTTGTTTAATTTTCCTCTGCCATTTTTGACTATATGTGACGGGAGTGCAGAGCTTCGATTTGATCTGTTGGCGGTGGGACTGGTCAGCGCTCTCTATAATGTTGCTTCTGCTGTTTTCTCACCTCTCATTTCACCAATCTATTGCCATCGCATTTTGAGATATGTCTGAAACTACAGGCAGCGGACCAATTCACTTCCCTTGGCAGCACCCTCTCCCACACAGCGACTATTGATACGGAAGTTAACTGCAGAATAGCAAAGGCAAGTTCTGCTTTCGGTAGACTGTGCTCCACTGTATGGGAATGTCGAGGAAGCAGCCCGGCAGCAAAACTGAAGGTCTACAGCGCCGTGATACTCACTACCCTCCTGTATGTCTGTGAAATGTGGACTGTGTATTGAAGGCATGCAAAACAGCAAGACATGACTTTTTTTTTGCAGAATATTACACATCAGATGGCAAGACAAAGTACCGGACACTGAAGTTCTCTCTGGAGCAAGTCTACCATCAGTCCACACACTGCTGATGAGAGCACAGACCCAATGGGGAGGTCATGTCATCCATGTGTCAGACCAGCACATACTGAAGCAGCTCCTTTTTGGGGAACTCTTTGCTGGAAGACAGAAGAAATGGAGGGCAGAAGAAATGTTTCAAAGACACACTCAAAGCCCTCCTAAAGTTGCTTGACATTGACACGACCATCTGGGAAACGCTGGCACAAAACCGCCCTACCTGGCACTGCCTCATCCACAAAGGGCTGTCAAGCTCACGAAACATTGCTGAAGCACAACTTAAACACGAGCTGCACAAGTCCAGAGCCACCAGCGCAACAACGACAGTGTCTACACAAGTCCAATATGTGCCAAGTTATTCCATGCCCGAGTTGGCCTGATCAGTCATCTTCGGACACACGGCATCCAGCCTCAAGATGACTGAGGGTGTTGCGGTCTTCATCGATGATGATGGACGAAGAACAATGTCTGGTGCTTCGCATTCTCCAGAGTCAATGGCGGCTGTTCCCTGAATAATCTGAATAATCTGAATAATCTGGTGACTGGTTGAGGACTCTGGGTCTGTACTCATTGGAGTTTGGAAGAACGAAGAAGGATCTTATTGAAACTTACAGGGTACCGTGAGAAGGCCATGTTACAAAATAAGGAAGCTAATGGCCCACAACAACTTATGATTTTGAACAGTGAGGTCTATTGTGAATCTATCCCATTTAGCACTGTGGTATTGCTGCAAAGCGTCCATTGAAGATAGGACGTCATTCTGACAAGAATTATGTGATGGTCACTCCTACTGTCATAGAGAGATGATTCTGTGGCAGGTAAATTGGTGAGTATGAAGTCAAGTAGGTATTTTTTAACTACTTAATGTGGGCCCAGTTTGGCAGATATGCCCAAAGAGGGTTAGGAGGATTGGTTATAGGAGGATTGCCCGGGGGGCCTAGCTAGGATAAGTGTGTGGGGTTATGGGCATAGGGCCTGGTGGGTCAGTGCATTCTCAATGAGTTGAATAGCTTCATTCATAGATTCTATGATCGAAATGCTCTTTAGTTTTGGGCTAGCTCACTCAGAAATGGTATTACTGAGCCATTCTTGGTGGTGGACAGAGAAGATCACCCTCATTGTTGCCCTTGCTACCCTCTTGGGTTCAACATGGAGGGGTACACATTGAGGAGACTGGTCATCAGCAGGGATTGATTGGATGGGACGGGAAAAGGTAGGCATGGTCGGGCAGATTGATAAGGTGGGGAAAGGTGGGAAGAAGTGACATAGGGGATAGAGCAGGGCGAGGTTAACAGGATGGGCAAGATGGGTTGGATAGAGTGGAGCAAGGTGGATGGGGCAGAGGGTGGATGGGGGGTTAGATGGGTGGTAGGGGTTGGATGGAGAAAGAGGGTGGGTAGGAGGAAGGGTGGTGGGGGGAGGGGGTGATTGGGGGCTGTAGGTGGATTGTTGGTGGGTAGATGGGGGTAGGGGTGGATGGAGGGAGACGGTGGAAGGGTGATGGGTATATGGGGGGAAGGAGGTGGGAGAAGGTGGATGGGTAGTGGGGAGATGTGGATAAGGGTGGATGGGGGAGGGGTTGGATGGAGGGGGAAGGTGGGGGGAGGATGGATGGCGAGAGGCAGTAGGGGGGAGAGGGTAGAGGGGGAAGGTGAATGAGTGGGAGAGGGTGGTGGCTGGAGAGAGGATGTATGGGGGAGGGGGAGAGAGTGGGTGAGGGAGGTGTGGATGGGGGACAGGGTGGGGGGGAGAGAGGATGGATGGGGAGGGGGTGAATGGGGGAGAAGGATGAATGGGAGGAAGGATGGGGAGAGGGGGTGGGAGAGTGGATGGAGAAGAAGGTGGGGCGGGGGAGTGTGTGGATGGGGGAAGAGAGAGTGGATGGGGTGAGTTCTTGGAGTATGGTGGGGAAAGAACAGTAAGGGAAGAGGATGGAGGGGGGGAGGGTGGATGTGGGGGGAATTTGGATAGGAGGATGAGAGAGTGGGCGGGGGGGGAAGGGAGAGGATGGATGGGTGGGAGGCGGTAGATGGGGAGGGAATGGATGGGGGAGAGGCTGGGAGGAGGGGCCGGATGGTGGAAGAGGATGAGGGTAGGATTTGGATGGGGGATAGGGAGGAGGGTGTGTGGAGGGAAAGGGTAGATGAGGCGAGGGGGGTTGAGGGAGAGTGTGAATGGGAGAGAGGGTGGATGGGCGCAGTTTGAATCGAGAGTGGGGGGCGGGATTGGGGGGGCAGGATAGTTTCTAATGACTTCTGATCTCAACATCTGAAACATGTGCCGGCCTCCAGAATTCCCATAAACGGGAATTGTGCTTGGAGGAGTTTTAAGTGACAATTTTCCATCTGCAACAGTAACCTGCCCTCCCTGTATTTAAAGATATCAGTGTCTCTGCTTTTGCATTAGCAGGATCCCTGTCCTGCTTTCCATCTTCTGCAATTAATCTCTGATCACCTTGTCTCAGGAGGCTTTTTAAAAATGATCCATCTATCCAGGTGAATTTGAATCAGGGGCTCTGTGAGCATGCTTTGCTTTCAGATGCAGTGTTTGTTTTATTACCCTGCAGCGCTGCTGCCCAAGTTTTATGAGCATCATTTTATTATTGGTGCCATCTGTAATTTCTAACCTTGTTTTGACACGGCTCACTGTACAGGGAAGGAGAGGATACATTTATGGAATGTTCAATTAAGGACGATCACACAGAGAGCTGTAATTCTCATGGAGAGTTTCTCTAAGCAGCTCGGGAATGAAGGGTCCTGTTCAGGAGCTGCAAACATGCCCTCTGCCATGCTGCGTGTGGGTTAAAGAAAGGAAGAACTTGCATTTCTATAGCGCCTTTCACTATGATGAGTTTTGATCACAACAGCGGTGAGAACTCTAGTTCCTCATGGTAATCAGAGAATAGAAACATAGAACATTACAGCACAGTACAGGCCCTTCGGCCCTCAATGTTGTGCCGAGCTATGTCCAAACCCAAGATCAAGCTATCCCACTCCCTATCATTCTGGTCTGCTCCGTGTGCCTATCCAATAACAGCTTGAAAGTTCCTAAAGTGTCCGATTCCACTATCACAGTAGACAGTCTATTCCACACCCCAACCACTCCCTGTGAGTAAAGAATCTACTTCGGACATCCCTCCTATATCTCCCACCATGAACTTTATGGTTATGCTCCCTAATAACGCTTACAATCCACCTGAGGAAATAGTCTCTGAATGTCCACTCTATCCCTCTCATCGTCTTATAAACCTCTATTAAGTCACCTTGCATCCTCCTCTGCTCTAAAGAGAAAAGCTCCAGCTTGAACCCCAAGATCTCTCTGCTTCTCAACCTTTCCTCATAAGACCTACCCTCCAAACCAGGCAGCATCCTGGTAAATCTCCTCTGCACTCTCTCCAATGCTTCCACATCCTTCTTATATGACCAGAACTGAACACAATATTCCAAATGTGGTCTCACCAACATCTGGTATAATTGCAGCATACCCCCACAGCTCTTAAACTCAAACCCCCTGTTAATGAACACTAACACACTATAAGCCTTCTTCACGGCTCTATCTACTTGAGTGGCAACCTTCAGAGATCTGTGGGTATGAACCCCAAGATCTCTCTGTTCCTCCACATTCCTCAGAACCCTGTCGTTGACCCTGTAATCCACATTCAAGTTTGTCCAACCAAAATGAATCACTTATCAAACTCCATCTGCCACTTTTCTGCTCAGCTCTGCATCATAGAATAGAAGAGAATCATAGAATCCCTACAGTGCAGGAGGAGGCCATTCAGCCCATTGTGTCTGCACCGATAACAATCTCACCTACACCCTGTAAACCTATCCTTGTAATCCCATGTTTTCACCCCACTTATCCCTCTGAGAGTAAGGGGCAATTTAACATGACAAATCCGTCTAACCTCACACGTCTTTGGAGTGTGGGAGGAAACCCAGAGGAAACCCACACAGACACAGGGAGAAAGTGCAAACTTCAGAAATTGGCAGTTCAAATGAATTAAATCCAAAAATTACCAAGGGGCAAAGTTCAATGTAAAGGGGGAAAAGGTGGAGATATACGGAAGAGAGGGTAGGGGAGAGTAGATGGGGGGAGAAAGAGGGGGTAGGAGGAGAGGGTGGATGGAGGCAGGGAGTGGATCGGGGGGGAGGGGATGGATGGGGGGAGGGGATGGATGGCAGCCTGGAATGCACTACCAAGTGAAATGGTTGAGGCTGGTGTATGAGCCACACTTAAGATTTACCTTGATAGGCACATGAAGAGGTGGGAGATATAGAGAGATAGAGATAGTTGGTCTAGACAAGACAACGTGATCAGCACAAACTTGGTGGGCCGAAGGGCCTGTTCCTGTTATTTATTCTTTCTTGTTCCACACAAAGAAACAAGGCTAGCCACTCAAGGCTAGAACTCAACCTGAGTCCCTGGCCGCTATGCCACCATGCTACCATGCCACGGGATATTAAATGCTAGGCTGAGAGAGCAGACAGCAACCTTCTCGTCTGAAGAACAGCACATTCTTTCAGCGGTGCACTGCATTGCAGTGTCAGTTCAGAAGATGTTCTCAAGTCTCCAGAATCAGTGATCACTGCCCCAGAGGCAGGAGATGTGATTTGGCAGATGGAGTGGAAGACGGGAAAATCTGAGATTGTCCATTTTAGCCAGAACAAAGAACAAAACAACACGGGATTTGCGCCTTTGGCCCAACGAGCCCGCGCCGCCACCCCGATGTTCCCACCTCTGACCCGTGATCCCTGTCCATGTTTATAGATCTATGGATTAAAAACCAAATTGGAGACAATTTAGGGAGAATTTGTTTTGCCAATCAGCCTAAGAGCACATCTTTGGGATGTGGGAGGAAACTGGAGCATCCGGAGAAAACCCATGCAAGCACGGGGAGATGCACAAACTCCCACAGACACAGGCTCAAATCCATGTATCTGCACAGCACAGTGATAGTCACTGAGCTGTCGTGTTGCCCATCAAATGGTCCAGGTCAAGCGTACACTAACGACGTGAAGCACTAGGATACTCTCGGAAAAAAAATCCAAGAGCAGCCCTCTCACGACCCACCGCGTGTATGCTCCTCGTTAGACAACAAGGTGGACCAAAGCACCTGTAGGATAAAAAAGAATAGAAAAGCAGACTATTATTGAAATGGAGAGAGACTGCAGAATGCTGCAGTACAGAGAGATCTGGGTGTCCTTGTCCAAAATGTTAACATGCAAGTTACATGAAGGCAAATGAATATTGGTCATTTTCAGAGTGGGATGGAGAATGGAAGTGGGGAGATCTTCATGAGACTGGCACTGGAGTATCATGTACAGGATTTTGTCTCTTTACTCAGAAGGAGATATAGCTGCATTGGAAGCAGTCCAGAGAAGGCTCTCTAGGCTGATTGCTAGGATGAAGGGCTTGTTCAATAAGAAAAGGATTGAATAGCTTGGTCCAATGTTCACTGGAGTTGAAAAGAATGACAGATGAAGTTATTGAAACAGAGAGGATTCTAAGGCAGGCTGAGACTGTGAATGCTGAGAGAGTGTTTCCTCTTGTAGGGGAATTTCAATTTCAAAATAAGCGGTCTTCCAATGAACAAGAATTTCCTTCCTCTTTGGAATTCCAAATAATCTTTGGAATTTTCTTCCCCAGAGAGTGGTGGAGGCTGAGTCATTGAATATACTCAGGGCTGAGTTTAGGCAGATTCTTGATCTATAAGTGAGTCTCGAGTTACAGGGACAGACTGTAGAGTCACAGTCAAATTGGCTCTGATCTTATTGAATGGTGGAGCAGGCTAGAGGGGCCAAATGACCTATTACTGCTCCTCTTTCTTATGCTGTAATCACTAAGACACTAATAACACAGTCTTTACACACTTATTTATTCTTTATTAGTTTAAATTTATTTATTAGTGACACAAGTTGGCTTATATTAACACAGTGAAAATTCTCTAGTTGCCGCACCCCGGTGCCTGTTCGGGTACACTGAGGGAGAAGTTAGCATGGTCAATGCACCCTAACCAGCACCTCTTTGGACTGTGGGAGGAAACGTGGGCACCCGGAGGAAACCCAAACAGATAGTGACCCACACCAGTTGAACCTGTGTCCCTGGCGCTGTGAGGCAGCAATGCTAACCATTGCGTCATTACACCAGTTTAATTAGTGTGTGGCACTTTAAGCAATTGACTTCACTGTTCCTGAGTCTTTCCTACGATGGGTTTACTTCACTGGGGCCCGTGTTCTAAGGATGGTTTGGGACCACAATATTATGAGCCTGACTAACCATTTAAACGCTCTGTGGGAGCAGGAGACCAGAGTATTTATCATTGCTTTTCAGAAATCATTGCCAAGAAGCTACCCAGACACATTCCGAGGCCCTTTTTCTCATTTTATTGTCTGTATTCTCCTTCCAACTTGTTATGTGGAATTCAAAGATTGCCAGCTACATTTTTTTCCCCTCTCCTGCACTATATTATGGGAGCGTGCTATTAAAGGACGTGCAGTAGAATAATGTTAAAATATGTCTTCCTGCACACAGTCTGACATTGTATATTGTGGATCATTATTCTACAATGTCACTGATCTGTGTGTCAGCATTATTACGCTGCCCTCCCAGAGTACCAAATGACCTTGTACATACAGTCAAATTCAACAGTTAACATTTTAATCACGTACAGTTCGCAAGGTATAACATTATTCATGATGAAAGCCTCACTTTTACCTCCTCTAGATTATTCCAACACACTCCTATCTGATCTGTTACATTCTACATTCTGTAATCTTGAACTTATCCGAAGATCTGCTGTCATACCTCATTACGCACGATATCCCATTCCCTTATCACTACGCTGATTACTGACCTGCATTGGCTTCCAGTCAAGCAATGTCTTGTTTTCAAAATTCTCATCTTCGTTTACATATTCCTCTATGGCCCTATCTCCATCATTCCGTGTCTTCACCCCACCCCCCCAGCCCCATAACCCTCAGAAATGTCTCTGCAACTTTAATTCTGATCTCTCATTCATGTGCAATTTTAATTGCTCCATTATTGTTGGCCAAGTCTTTAGTTAGCTAGGTTTTAAGCTCTGCAATATTCTCCTCAAACCACTCTGCTTCTCTGTCTCGCCGGACACTTCTTCATACATATGTGTTGTGGTTATCTGGTCAAATATCTACTCACAAAAAATGCTGGAAAATCTCAGCAGGTCTGACAGCATCTGTGGAGAGACAATAGAGTTAGTTCTATTCTCTCTCCACAGGTGCTGTCAGACTGGCTGAGTTTCTCCAGCATTTTCTATTTTTGTTTCAGATACCAGCGTCTGCAGTACGTAGAACATAGAACAAAGAACACTAGAGCACAAACAGGCCCTTCGGCCCACAAGTTGCGCAGATCAAATCCATACCTACCAGGCCATAGACCTATCTGTAACTCCCAATCCGATTAAATCCCATGTACTCATCCAGAAGTCTTTTAAAAGACCCCGGCGAGTTCACCTCCACCACCACTGACAGCAGCTGATTCCACTCACTCACCATCCCCCTGAGTGAAAAACTTACCTCTAAAGTCTCCTCTGTACTTACCCCCCAGCACCTTAAACCCGTGTTCTCTCGTAGCGACCATTTCAGCCCTGGGAAATAGCCTCCGAGAATCCACTCTATCTATTCCTCTCAACATTTTATAAACCTCTATCAGGTCGCCTCTCAATCTTTGTCTTGTTTTTATCCTACAGGTGCTTTGGTCCACCTTGTTGTCTAACAAGGGGCATACACGCGATGGATCGTGAGAGGGCTGCTCTTGGATTTTTTTCGAGAATATCCTAGTGCTTCACGTTGTTAGTGTACGCTTGATCTGGACCATTTGATGGGCAACACGACAGCTCAGTGACTATCGCTGTGCTGTGCAGATACATGGATTTGGGCCTGTGTCTGTGGGAGTTTGCGCATTCTCCCCGTGCTTGCGTGGGTTTTCTCCGGGTGCTCCGGTTTCCTCCCACATCCCAAAGATGTGCTCTTAGGCTAATTGGCAAAACAAATTCTCCCTAAATTGTCTCAAATTTGGTTTTTAATCCATAGATCTATAAACATGGACAGGGATCATGGGTAGAGGTGGGAACATCGGGGTGGCAGTGCGGGCTTGTTGGGCCGAAGGGTCTGTTTACTGTGCTGTTTTGTTCTTTGTTGCTCTTTGTCTCGATGTGGAGATGCTGGCGTTGGACTGGGGTAAACTCAGTAAATGCCTGACGAAGACGAAAGTCGGAAGCTCATAGATTTACCATCAAATAAATCGGTTGGATTTAAAATTGGTGTTGCCAGACTATTACTGAGTTCTTTGTCTCTCCAGGGAGAAGAGACCGAGCTCCCTCAACCTATCCTCATAAGACATGCCTCCCAATCCAGGCAACATCCTTGCAATTTGGTTTTATCTACTATCTTCTAATATGGATCAATGTTTGTAATAAGTCCTCGGACGCAGAAGTCCCTTCACCAAACTCCCTTTTATTTACAAGTCTGATAACAGCACACAGAGCATTTTCTGTTAACAGTCCACACTTGGAGTCCCAGAGGAATTGACGCAGCTGGTTAAATACAGAGCAAGAGCTCCCTGATTTGCCGATCAATTTGACCCTTAATCAGAGAATTCATATTCTAATAGTCCCACCTCAATTGCCTGATTAAAATCATTACAATGTCATACTTAGTTTTATGATATTCTTGTGAGAGCCTCAGGAGCTTCAATTATGCTAAAGACACTATCTAAGTATTTGCTGTCACTGTAAGATCAGTATTGGGTATTCTCTCTAGTTTAGTTAGTAGTAGACTCACATCTTAGGTTTTAGGTTTAAGCATCATTTCAGAGCCGATTCTTGAAAGCAATATATAACACTCCTCCCTTGTGTAGTCCTGAGGGAGTGCCGCACTGTCAGAGGGTGAGTGCTGAGGGAGCGCCGCGCTGTCAGAGGGTCAGTACTGAGGGAGCGCTGCACTGTCTGAGGGTCAGTGCTGAGGGAGTGCCGCACTGTCAGAGGATCAGTGCCGAGGGAGTGCCGCACTGTCAGAGGGTCAGTGCTGAGGGAGTGCCGCACTGTCAGAGGGTCAGTGCTGAGGGAGTGCCGCACTGTCAGAGGGTCAGTGCTGAGGGAGTGCCGCACTGTCAGAGGGTCAGTGCTGAGGGAGTGCCGCACTGTCAGAGGGTCAGTGCTGAGGAGTGCCACACTGTCAGAGATCAGTGCCGAGGAGTGCCGCACTGTCAGAGGGTCAGTGCTGAGGGAGTGCCGCACTGTCAGAGGGTCAGTGCTGAGGGAGTGCCGCACTGTCAGAGGGTCAGTGCTGAGGGAGTGCTGAGGGAGTGCTGCACTGTCAGAGGGTCAGTGCTGAGGGAGTGCTGCACTGTCAGAGGGTCAGTGCTGAGGGAGTGCTGCACTGTCAGAGGATCAGTGCTGAGGGAGTGCCGCACTGTCAGAGGGTCAGTGCTGAGGGAGTGCCGCACTGTCAGAGGATCAGTGCTGAGGGAGTGCCGCACTGTCAGAGGGTCAGTGCTGGGAGTGCCGCACTGTCAGAGGGTCAGTGCTGAGGGAGTGCCGCACTGTCAGAGGGTCAGTGCTGAGGGAGTGCCGCACTGTCAGAGGGTCAGTGCTGAGGGAGTGCCGCACTGTCAGAGGGTCAGTGCTGAGGGAGTGCCGCACTGTCAGAGGGTCAGTGCTGAGGGTGTGCCGCACTGTCAGAGGGTCATGCTGAGGGAGTGCCGCACTGTCAGAGGGTCAGTGCTGAGGGAGTGCCGCACTGTCAGTGGGTCAGTGCTGAGGGAGTGCCACACTGTCAGAGGGTCAGTGCTGAGGGAGTGCCGCACTGTCAGTGGGTCAGTGCTGAGGGAGTGCCGCACTGTCAGTGGGTCAGTGCTGAGGGAGTGCCGCACTGTCAGAGGGTCAGTGCTGAGGGAGTGCCGCACTGTCAGTGGGTCAGTGCTGAGGGAGTGCCGCACTGTCAGTGGGTCAGTGCTGAGGGAGTGCCGCACTGTCAGTGGGTCAGTGCTGAGGGAGTGCCACACTGTCAGTGGGTCAGTGCTGAGGGAGTGTTAGTGATGTATGTTTTATATGTTTTGGATCTCTTGTTTGGTCCTTAACCAAGTGCTGGTTATCAGGGTTACTCAAGAAACTTGCCAGGTGAAAATCTGTGTTTTTCATTGATATTGGAAAGGATTGATATGGACTCCCAACGTGAGTTTATGCCAACTTCATTGGTAGATCTTTGATGTGCATGAACCTTATCGAGGTATGACTCAGAATATAGAATCATAGAATCCCTACATTGCAGAAGGAGGCCATTCAGCCCATTGAGTCTCACTGACCACAATCCCATCTAGGTCCTATTACCCTAACCACTGCTAATTTCCTGACACCAAGGGATAATTGAGCATGGTCAATCAACATAACGTGCACAATTTTGGGCTGTGGGAGGTAACCAGAGCACCTGAAGGAAACCAATGTAAACAGGGGGAGAACGTACAAACTCCACACAGACTGTGGCCTGAACCGGGAATCGTACCCAGGTCCTTGGCACTGCGAGGCAGCAGCGCTAACCGCTGTGCCACCGTGACACCCCTGTACAGTTTCTGCAAAATTGCTGGCAAGGTAAGCTGCAGCATCTGCACTGCAGCATCTGGTGCTGAGTCCAATTTGGGCATAGTGTATATTCTTGGAGATACTTCCTCCACGAACAGAGAGGGAGGAGCAGCTGAACAGGGGAAAAAGCTGTGTGAAGTGGAGGATGGAGGAATGAGGGGCTGCTACAAGACACAGATGGAGGCTATATACCTTACCAATCATGTATATAGGGTCCCTATAACATATCTACAAATAACTGGGGATCAGTGCCTGGGAAGAGTTTGCTGTGGCCACTCTCTATGATATGCTAGCACAGTAAGAAGTCTCACAATACCAGATTAAAGTCCAAAAGGTTTATTTAGTTACACAAGCCACTAGCTTTCGGAGCAGCAAGCCACCAAATAAACCTGTTTTTCTTTAACCTGGTGTTGTGAGACTTCTTACTGTGCTTACCCCAGTCCAACACCAGCATCTCCACATCAGCACATGCTAGTCACAGAGGTTACACCCAGTGGTCACCTAATGGCCGTGGCATTGAGAGTCACAGTGACACTAAGCGTCTTTGCCTCAGTATTATTTCAGACCACTTGCAGAGGCGGGAGTGTCACTGCGCAGCCTGAAGCACACTAGTGGATTCACGTCTTTACAGATACCATATTTTCTGAGTTCAGCAGTTAGTTTCCTTCACCACTGATGGCATTAGTCAGATAGAAGGAGCCTGAGGCTTGGTGACCATTGTAGCACTTCCCAGAGGACAAAACGGTCATTGATTGCGTCCATATCAGCAGCAGGGCAACAAAGTGCCCATATTAACAAGGAGGGTTACTCCCTGTCCAGAAAGTCTGCAAACACCAGCAGCATGTTGCAGATGTGTGCACAGTACCCAGGGAAGAGCCTCTCCCATCCCCAGGCATCCCCAAACACCAGGAATGTTTAATGGACCTGATGCACCAACAGAATGGCAGCTGAGTGACAAAGTACACCCCCTGTAGAAGTGGCTCCTCACACCAATCAGACGTTCTAAGACTGGAGCTGAGTGCAGGCAGAATGAGACCATTGGTCTGATCTGATAGGTGCCTGGCAGATCTCTCTATATATGTCATCGAGAGTGGTTGTTTGCTCTGCGCTCCACAGCCTGGTGCCACAGAGAGGAGATTCCCTTTCAGAAGGTGAGTCGTGGGAGTTCAACCCCTCCTCTGATGAGGGGTTAGAGGAGGAGGAATGAGAACCACCAAGATGTGATGGCTGGAATTTTACTGCCCTGTTCACCGTGGGAAACGGAGCAGGCAAGGGACAGATCATGGAAAGTTCCCTTTACCATTTTGTGTGTATGTGTGAGTGTGTGTTTTCTGTGTGTGTGAGGGTGTGTGTGCGTGAATGTGTCTGTATGTGTGTGCGTGTGTGTGAATGTGTGTGTGTATGAGTGAATGTGTGTATGTGTGAATTGTGTGTATGTGTGTTTGTATGAATGTGTGTGTGTGTATGCGTGATTGTGTGTGTGTGTGAATTGTGTGTGTGTGTGTGTGTCTGTGTGAGTGTATGTGTGAATATGTGAGTGTGTACTTGTGAGTGTGTGTATGTACATATGTGTGAATTATGTGTGTACTTGTAGTGTGTGTGTTTGTATGCCTGTGTGAGTGTATGTGTTTGTACATGTGTGTGCATACATGCGTGTGTGTGTGTGTGTGTGTGCGCATGTGCCACTTGTGTGTGTGTTTGTACGTGTGTTTGTGTTTATGTTTGTACACATGGATGTGTGCGTTTTGTACATATGTGTGTGTGTGTGTGTGTGAGTGTTTGTGTGTGTTGGTACAGGTGCCTGTATGTGCATGGGTGTCTGCGTGCATGTGTTTTTCTGTGCTTTGTGTCCCTGTGTTGATTGACACGCGTGTTTTTCCATCTTTCACACAAACTGCCCACCCTTCATCATTATCACATCAGCCTATTAGCCAATCATTACAGAGTTGTTTCTACGGTAACGGACAACGGCAAAAAAAAATTGTCCTTCAAACGCGGAGAGTGCCCTGGGAGCACCCAGAGCATCCCAAACATCTGGGGGAAAAATCCGTCAGGCCATCAACTAGTCCCAGACTTCCCTCTGAAATTTTCCATGAAATATTTAATGCAAATAGAAAGTAATTTGCATTTAATTACTTTAAATGAGTTTGGGCTGAGAGAGATGTTTAAACATTCCCTGTTGAGCTATGGTCCCAGTATCAGTGGGATCAACGAACAAAGAACAAAACAGCACGGGAAACAGGCCCCTCGGCCCAACGAGCCCACGCTGCCACCCCGATGTTCTCACTTCTACCCACAATCCCTGTCCATGTTTATAGATCTATGGATTAAAAACCAAATTTGAGACAATTTAGGGAGAATTTGTTTTGCCAATTAGCCTAAGAGCACATCTTTGGGATGTGGGAGGAAACCGGAGCACCCGGAGAAAACCCACGCAAGCACGGGGAGAATGCGCAAACTCCCACAGACACAGGCCCAAATCCATGTATCTGCACAGCACAGCGATAGTCACTGAGCTGTCGTGTTGCCCATCAAATGGTCCAGTTTAAGTGTACACTAACGACGTGAAGCACAAGGCCACTCTCGAAGCAACATCCAAGAGCATAACCCACCGCGTGTATGCCCCTTGTTGGACAACAAGGCGGACCGAATCCTATGGATGGGCTGAAGGGCCTCTTTTTGCACTGTAGGGTTTCTATGATTCTATGCAAGAATATGACTCAGAGAGGACTGATGAGCTGAGGTTGCTGCTGTTCTCTGTGCCTGAGCTCATTTCCCTGTCCACCCTCTCCATTCAATATTGAACTCTGTGTATGCGGGAGGATTAAGGATGCAAAGGGGCACTCCAGCGCAATCTCATGCCACTGAGGCCAATGTACCTGTGTGTTACCACCCATATCCCGACGAATCCTCTAATTTTTTAATTCCCCGGACAAGAGCCCAATTTTATCCTGCCCCTGGGTGAGGAGGAATCGCTGGCTCCTCTCGTTACTGAGCCCTCCATGCAATAAAGTTTGTTTAAACTGGATCCTTTCTCCTTTGGATAGATTTCCCAAGGCTAAACGTTTCCACGTCTCCAAGGAGCCAATTGAATCAGGCTTTATTGAGTCAAAGAGGCAGGAAATTTATTAGTTATTAAATACTTGAGAAAATGATACAAATGCAACACATAGAAACTCTTACCAGAAGTAAGGAGTTAAAAGAAGTGCAAATCAGTCTTTAGCGTGTCGATGAGCATAGACGGTGGGATGTTAAGTCGAGTGATTCTACTAGAGTCAATCAGCGATTAATTTTGGGACACTGAATTCTCCAAGGTAGCTGGAATGTTGTTTGGTTTCCTTTGGAGAGAGGTTTCGACTGAGCTTTCCTTCAACAATTATTAGTGGGAGAGACTAGAAGTCGAGGGCACAACCTCCGAGTGAAAGAACACTCTTTTAAAACAGAGATGAGGAGAAATTTCTTCAGCCAGAGAGTGGTGATTCTGTGGAACTCTTTGCCGCAGAAGGCTGTGGAAACCAGATCATTGAGTGTCTTTGAGACGGAGGTAATTAAGTTCTTGATTAATAAGGGGATCGGGGTTATGGGGAAAAGGCAGGAGAACGGGGATGAGAATCATTTCAACCATGATTGAATGGTGGAGCAGACGCAATGGGCTGAATGGCCTAATTCTGCTCCAATATCCTATGGTCTAAGAGAGAGAGAGAGGCTCCTTACATATATATTTGCATGGATTCATGTAGACACGCATGCAATGACATTCCAGCACCAGTAAACTCAGATCAGGTTCTGCAATTAACTTTTTATTCTATTTTCTTGTGCATTGGTGAAAGGGAACGCTCAACATGGGGAGAATTCTCCTGTCCCACCCACCACAGGAATCCTAGCGGGTGGGGGAAGAGGTAGAGATCATGCAAAAGTCCATTGCCCCTTGGGTGGCATTCTACGGTTTTGGGGCAGGCACAACTGGAGAATCCCACCCTAAGTCTTTCGCCCCAGAGTTAGGTTTCTCGGAACGTAAGAATATAAGAAATAGGAGCAGGATTCGGCCATCCAGCCCCTCGAGCCTGCCCCGCCATTCAATAAGATCATGGCTGATCTGAAGTGGATCAGTTCCACTTTCCCGCTTTCTCCCCATAACCCTTAATTCCCCTTGTCTATCAGAAACCTATCTACACGTGACTTAAATATATTCAGCGAGGTAGACTCCACCACTTCAATGGGCAGAAAATTCCAGAGATTCACCAGCCTTTGAGTGAAGAAGCTCCCCCTCAACTCTGATCTAAACTACCCCTCTCTTAATTTTGAGGCTGTGCCCTCTAGTTTTGCTTTCCTTTCGAAGTGGGAAGAATCTCTCTATCTCTACCCTATCGAGCCCCTTCATTATCTTATAAGTCTCTATAAGATCTCCCCACAGCCTTCTAAACACCAATGAGTATAGGCCCAATCTATTTAATCTGTCTTCATCAGCTAACCCCCTCATCTCTGATATCAGCCTCTGCGCTGTAGCATGCTGCAGATTTTCACCATTTAAATAATATTCCATACTACTATTATTTCTACCAAAGTGGATAACTTGACATTTGCTAATGTTATACTTCATCTGCCAGGTCCTCGCACTTTCACTCAGCCTATCCAAATCTCTGAGTGTGGACTTTCCGTGCTCTCCACGCAATTCGCTTTCCCACTCATCTTCGTGTTATCAGCAAATTTTGTTACACTGCACTCTGCCCCCTCCTCCAGATTGTCTATGTAAATGGTAAACAGTTGAGGCCCCAGCGCCGATCCCTGCGGCACTCCACTAGTCACGAACCGGAACTCAGACCATTCCCACATTCTGAGAAAGAACTCCATGGGGGATGAGTTTGGATGGCTGCTGTGATATGACAATCATGCCGGAATTGTACCTCCTCGTCCAACATGGAATCGGAGCGGGCAAGGGGCAGACGATAGGAAGGTGTGTTGACCTTGGGCGGGATTTTCTGGTAAAATCCACCCCCCCAACAGTCTCCATTAGTTCTGTTCTTTTTAAATCTCTCCTCTCTCCTTTTTTAAGAGTCTCTCCCTGAAGCAGGATTCAGGTGAGACATCCCATGGTCTCTTGGGTCCAGTCAATCGTGTATAATCCACATAGGAATGTTCCAGAAAGTGGTCAACTTACATTCTCAATTATCTTTGGCCCAGTGCTTTTCCTTGTATTACTTTTAAAAGGCACACACAACACCCTTAAAAAAAGTTCGCTGCGCCCCTCAGTAATTTGGGGCAGTGTCGTGACATGGAAATCAGGGAGAAGAGTAGGCTATTGGGCCCTTCGGCCCTGCGCTGACCTATGAATCCAATCTAAAGTCCATCTAACCTACACTATTCCAAAATCATCCATATGTTTATTCAAGAAGGCGTATGGTGTACTGGCCTTCATTAATCGAGGAATTGAGTTTAGGAGTCGGGAGGTAATGATGCAGCTCTATAAGACCCTTGTCAGACCCCACTTGGAGTATTATGCGCAGTTCTGGTCACCTCATTATAGGAAGGATGTACAGGCTATTGAGAGAGTTCAGAGGAGATTTACAAGGATGCTGCCTGGATTGGGAGGCAGGCCTTATAAAGATAGGTTGAGGGAGCTGGGACTCTTCTCACTGGAGAGACGTAGGTTGAGAGGCGACCTGATAGAGGTTTATAAAATGTTGAGAGGAATAGATAGGGTGGGCTCTCAGAGACTATTTCGCCGAGCTGAAATGGTCACTACGAGAGGACACAGATTTAAGGTGCAGGGAAGCAAATAGAGAGGGGATGTTAGGGGTAAGTTTTTCACTCAGAGGGTGGTGAGTGAATGGAATCGGCTGCTGTCGGTGGTGGTAGAGGCAAACTCGCTGGGGTCTTTTAAAAGACTTCTGGATGAGTATATGGAAACGAATGGGATAGGGGTTATAGATAGGTCTATGGATTGGTAGATGTGATCGGCGCAACTCATGGGCCAAAGGGCCTGTTTGTGCTGTATTGTTCTATGTTCTATATGTTTATTCAATGACCATTTAAATGTCCTTAATGTTGGCGAGTTCACTACTATTGCAGGCAGGGCGTTTCATGCCCTTACTACTCTGAGTAAAGAACCTACCTTTGATATCTATCAACTCTCAATTTAAAGCTATACCCCCTCATGCTAGCCATCCTTCTCACCCCAAGCTCTGTTTAGTATAGTATTGCATTCAGATTTCAAAGGAGCATAGCTGACGATAGGATGCCCAGATAATCGCTTGCATTGGCAGCTTTGGAAACACCTTTGATTTCTGATGCGGCTAATTTGCAGTCGCTCAGATTGCTGACATTAATCGATTCTAAAGTGCTGATTTAAGATTGCGTCTTTCAACCAGATGAAGAGATTTTTATTTATTTGTAGCAAATTGCTATGATCTGGACTGCGCTGCCTGGGAGGGTTGAGGAAGTCGATTCAATCACACCTTTCAAAAGGAAATTGTAAAAGAAAAATTTGTTGGAAGCGGGGGGGTTGGGTGGTTGGATAGCTCTTTGAATAAGTGCAATGATTGGAGGGACCTCCTTCTGCGCTGTGAAATTCTGTGATTAATCCAGCCTAGATTCAGATGCCAGGAATGAAACAGGAACATCTAATTATTACGCACCCCCTCTATGAATTTGTACTTGTTAGCCTTGGCTTGGCTGTTCACCACTTTTGCTGCTGAGTTGGAAGGCTGTGTGGGATCAAATCCTTTTCAGAAGCGTGAGCACCAGATTCCACGCTGATGTTCCAAAGCTTCAGTGAGTGCTGTCAGAGTTCCCACCTTTCAGATAAGATATTGAACTGTCTGCTTTTAAAAATAAACATATCAGATACCATGGCACTATTCGAAGAAGATCCAGACTGTTTCCTTGTTGTCCTGGCCAATTTTTAACCCTCGATTAAATCAACTAAACACCAGTCAGCTAAACACGTTGGTTTTTGTGTGAGTTGACTGTGCACAAATTGGCTGCCGAGTAATTCACAGTGACTACACTTTACACTTCATTACTCTGCTGTGTGAGTTCAAGCCTTCTGATTTGAGTGTGATTGATTGTGATGGATGAGGCTGATGTAACTCCAGGAAGATAGGATGCCCAGATAATCGCTTGCATTGGCAGCTTTGGAAACACCTTTGATTTCTGATGCGGCTAATTTGCCAGTCGCTCAGATTGCTGACATTAATCGATTCTAAAGTGCTGATTTAAGATTGCGTCTTTCAACCAGATGAAGAGATCAGAGAGAGGGGGACCCAATTCAAACACTTTGTGTGGAATTCACCCATCCAAAATGAAGGCTAGGATTTTGCCACAAGCACAAGAGATGATAGGAATGCAAAATACCATGATGGATGAGAAATTAGATTCTCATCAGCGTGTGAGAGCGAGTACGTGTCTGTGTGTGAGTGTGTGTGTTTGTGTGTGTGTATGAGTGTGTGTTTGTGTGTGTGTGTATGTTTGTGTGTGTGCATGTGTGTGTGTATATGTGTGTGTGAGTGAGATCGTGTGTGTATGCGTATGTGGGTATGTGTGAGTGTGTGTGTGTGTGAGTGTGAGAGTGTGTGCTTGTGTGCGTGGGTGTGTGTGTGTGTGTGTGTGTGTGTGTGCGTGTGCATGTGTGTGCGTGTGTGTGTGAACAAGTTAGTTTGTGCATGAGTGCAAATGAGTGTGAGTGCAAGTGAGCGTAAGGGTAAGGGTTTGTGTATGAGTGTGAGCGAGTGTGTGTGTATGAGAGAACGTATATGTGTGTATGAGACAAGAAGTGTGTGTGACAGAGAGAATGATTGAATATGATAGCGAGCATGAGTATGATAATAAACATGTGTGTGTGTGTGTGTGTGTGTGTGGGACGGGGGGAGGGTGGGAATGAGTTGGACACACACAATGTTAAACCAATGTTAGTTAAACACAATTCCTTACATCCTTCATGACCAGGACTTGGGGTTTAGTTTGTCTCTCTCTGCCTCTGCTTCTAAAATGAAAAGGCAGAAGATTTTATTAAAAGGCTCTGCTGTCTGGCACTTTTTAATGGTGATTTTTATAACTTATTCTTTTGTAAATTATCAATTTATTGCTTTGGCATTGATTTCTTTGCTGAGCAAGTTGTTTATGCTTTTTTCATGCCTTAACAATTCATGTGCCAAACTTTCAGGAAGGTGACAGGCTCACAAGTGTTGCTTTTTGGAAGGCTGGCAAAAGGGGATCGTATTTTTCCAGGAGAAGCGGGAAGTGTTGGAGGTGCTCAGCACATCTGGTGGCAATGTGCAGAGGCGGCTCAGTCACACTTGGCCAGGACAAACGCAGATCACGGACTTGAAACAATGTGCGTGGTCGTACGAGCCGAAACACCACACTCCTGCTGCGGCAAGTTTGGAGAAATTGGCACCCAGCCAAATCTCAATTCACTGCAGCGGGATGGGGGAAATCCCACCAGCGTGAATGGTGGTAACATTCCAGGACTTTAACCTGGTGTTGTGAGACTTCTTATGAAGACAGGTTGAGGGAGCTGGGACTGTTCTCCCTGGGGAGACGAAGGTTGAGAGGAGACCTGATAGAGGTTTACAAGATGTTGAGAGGAATAGATAGGGTGGACTCTCAGAGACTATTTCCCAGGGCTGAAATGGTCGCGACGAGAGGGCACAGATTTAAGGTGCAGGGAAGCAAGTACAGAGGGGATGCTAGGGGAAAGTTTTTCACTCAGAGGGTGGTGAGTGAATGGAATCGGCTGCCGTCGGTGGTGGTCGAGGCGAACTCGCTGGGGTCTTTTAAAAGACTTCTGGATGAGTATATGGGATCCAATGGGATTGGGGGTTATAGATAGGTCTATGGCTGGGTAGGTTTTGATGTGTTCGGCACAACTTGTGGGCCGAAGGGCCTGTTTGTGCTGTAGTGTTCTATGTTCTATGTTCTTATTGTGTTTACCTCAGTCCAATGTCAGCATTTCCACATCATGGGTAACATTCCGGTCAGTGGCTCTGATTCTCTGCCCATGGATGCTACCAGACTGCCTGAATATTTCCAGCATTTTCTGTTTATAGAACATAGAAAACTGATTTAAAATAGGGATCATGAGCCTTGGGAGTCCCTGGGAAGTGTGTAAATAGATGATGATATTGATGTACTTGTTTTTATCCTACAGGTGCTTTGGTCCACCTTGTTGTCTAACGAGGGGCATACATGCGATGGATCATGAAAGGGCTGCTCTTGGATTTTTTTCGAGAGTATCCTAGTGCTTCACGTCGTTAGTGTACGCTTGACCTGGACCATTTGATGGGCAACACGACAGCTCAGTGACTATCGCTGTGCTGTGCAGATACATGGATTTGGGCCTGTGTCTGTGTCTGTGTTTGCTCATTCTCCCCGTGCTTGCGTGGGTTTTCTCCGGGTGCTCTGGTTTCCTCCCACATCCTAAAGATGTGCTCTTAGGCTAATTGGAGAAACAAATTCTCCCTAAATTGTCTCAAATTTGGTTTTTAATCCACAGATCTATAAACATGGACAGGGATCACGGGTAGAGATGGGAACATCAGGGTGGCGGCGCGGGCTCGTTGGGCCGAAGGGCCTGTTTCCCGTGCTGTTTTGTTCTTTGTTCTTTGTACAGCACAAACAGGCCCTTCGGCCCACCTGTTGCGCTGATCATATCCATACCTACCAGGCCATAGAACTGTCTGTAATTCTCAATCCCATTAAATCCCATGTACTTATCCAGAAGTCTCTCAAAAGGCCCCAACGAGTTTGCCTCCACCACCACCGATGGCAGCTGATTCCATTCACTCACCACCCTCTGAGTGAAAAACTTACCCCTGACATCTCAAAGAACAAAGAGCAAAGAGCAACACAGCACGGGAAACAGTCCCTTCGGCCCAACAATCTCCTCTGTACTTGCTCCCCAGCGCCTTAAATCTGTGTCCTCTCATAGTGACCATTTCAGCCCTGGGAAATAGCCTCCGAGAATCCACTCTATCTATTCCTCTCAACATCTTATAAAGCTCTATCAGGTCACCTCTCAATCTTAGTCTCTCCAGTGAGAAGAGTCCCAGCTCCCTCAACCTATCCTCATAAGGCATACCCCCAAATCCAGGCAACATCCTTGTAAATCTCCTCTGCACCCTCTCAATAGCCTCTACATCCTTCTTGTAGTGAGGCGACCAGAACTGCGCATAATACTCCAACTGGGGTCTGACAAGAGTCTTATAGAGCTGCATCATTACCTCCCAACTCCTAAACTCTATTCCTCGATTAATGAAGGCCAGTACACCGTACGCCTTCTTGACCACTTCCTCCACTTGCGAGGCCGATTTAAGAGTCCTATGGACCCGGACCCCATGATCCTTCTGCTCCTCAACACTGCCAAGGCTCCTACCTTTGATATTGTACTCCTTCATCCCATTGGACCTGCCAAAATGGACCACTACACATTTATTAGCGAAATTATGTTTCAGTTTTCTGGTCCCTGCAGAATTTTGTTCCTCTTTTACACGCTGGGTATCTGTAAGTATGATGCATTTGAATTTAAAATCAGAAAATATTTGTCACTCAGTATAAGGTGTATTTTTTCTGATAACAAAGCCTCCAAAGACACCCAGGCATCCCACAGTGCACAGTTTCTCGCGCCCTCTAATCCTCCTCCAACATGGAACACACCATCCTGTCAATAGCCATGGAAACCCCTTCCCTCATGCAATAGAACACTCCTCCACAGACCTACACATTGTCCACTCCCAGCAGTTCCTCCAGCACTGCCCCCCGCCCAATGCTGTACAGGCACGTCAACATGAATGGACAATTTATTTGATTTCATTTGATTTATTATTGTCATACATATTAACATACAGTGAAAAGTACTGTTTCTTGCATGCTATACAGACAAAGCATGCCATACACAGAGAAGGAAAGGACAGAGTGCAGAATGTACAGTCATAGCTAAGGTGTAGAGGAAGATCAACTTAATGCAAGGTAGGTCCATTTAAAAGTCTGATGGCAGCAGGGAAGAAGTTGTTCTTGAATTGATTGGTACGTACGTATTCTCAAACTTTTGTATCTTTTTTCCGATGGAAGAATGTGGAAGAGAGAATATCTGGAGTGCGTGGGATTCTTAATTATGCTGGTTGCTTTTCCGAGGCAGTGGGAAGTGTAGGCAGAGTGTAAACCATGGGTGACATGGTGGCACAGTGGGTTAGCACTGCCACCTCACAGCACCAGGGACCCGAGTTTGATTCCGGGCTTGGGTCACTGTCTGTGTGGAGTTTGCACGTTCCCTGTGTGGGTTTCCTCCCATTGTCCAAAGATGTGTGGGTTAGTTGGATTGGCAATGCTGAATTGCCCTTAGTGTTAGGAGAACCAGCGAGGGTAAAAACGCAAGGGGTTATGGGGATAGGGTCTGGGTCAGATAGCTGTTGATGCAGACTCAATATGGCCTCCTTCTGCAGTGTAGGATTCGATGAATGGATGGGAGGCTGGTAAGTGAGACTACCTTCACAACCCTTCAAAGGTCTTGGACAGAGCAGGAGCCATACCAAGGAGCCATACAAAAGGAGCTTTTGATCATTTCTTCTATGTCTCTGTTGATGTAGAATGTTTTCCAACTACGCTTCCTGAAGTCATTAACTATTTCCTTCGTTTTATTGACATCGAGGAAGAGATTATTGTTGCTGCACCAGTTCGCCAGATTCTCTATCTCATTCCTGTACTCTGTCTCTTCATTGTTTGACATCCGACCCTCTATGGTGGTGTCGTCAGCAAACTTGAAAATAGAGTTGCAGAGGAATTTGGCCGCACAGCCATAGTGTATAAGGAATATCGTGAAGGATTGAGGCCTTGTGGGGCACCGGTATTGAGGATGATCGTGGAAGAGGTGTTGCTGCCTATCCTTACTGATTGTTTTGTGGGTTAGGAAGCTCAGGATCCAGTCACAGAGGGAGGAGCCGAGGCTCAGGCCTCGGAGTTTGAAAATGAGCTTTGTTGGGATTATGGTATTGAAGGCTGAGCTCTGGTCAATAAATAAGAGTGTAACAAAAGTATCCTGGTTATTCAGGTGTTCCAAGGTTCGCTGTAGGACCAGGGAGATGGGGTCTGCTGTGGACCTGTTGCAGTAACAGGCAAAGAGTAATGGATCCCAGTAATCCGGAAGACTGGAATTGATTTGTGCCATGGCTAACCTTTCGATGGACTTCATAATGATGGGTATCAGAGCCACCGGGTGATAGTCATTAAGGCACGTTGCTTAGCTTTTCTTAAGTATTGGGAAGATGGTCATCTTCTTGAAGCGGAGAGGGGCCTCAGATTGGTGTAGAGAGAGGTTAGAGATGTCTGCAAATATCCTCGCCAATTGATCTGCGTAGGATCTGAGTGTTCCTCCATTACTCCACCTGGGCCAGCTGCTTTTCATGGGTTAACTTTCAAGAAGGCTGATCTGATGTCCGCAATGGTGGTCTTGATTCAGTTGTGGGGTGGAGGGCATGTTCTTGCTGACTTCTTGCTCAAAACCAGCACAGAAAGCACTGAGCTCATCGGGGAGGGCGATTCTACACATTTTCACCTTTAGCCTCCTATTTTGTGTTGTCACATTGAATGTTCATGTACCTAGGACTCTGGCCTTGGTTTCCAATTCTGAAGGATGTGACAGGGAGGGGAAGAGGGAATGGGAGGTATGCGACACAGAAACAGGAGAAGAACCAGGGCCTATGGATTCCCTTCCTCATCCTGGCCATAAACATAAGAACATAAGAAATAGGAGCAGTAGTCGGCCATCCAGCCCCTCGAGCCTGCCCCGCCATTCAATAAGATCATGGCTGATTTGTAGTGGTTCAGTACCACTTTCCTGCTTTCTCCCCGTAATCCTTAATTCCCTTGTCAATCAAAAACCTATCCACTCTTGACTTGAACATATTCAGTGAGGAAGCCTCCACCACTTCAACAGGCAGAGAATTTCAAAGATTCACCACTCTTTGCGTGAAGAAACTCCCCTGCAACTCTGATCTGAACCGCTCCCCCTACTAATCTTGAGGCTGTGCCCTCTAATCCTGCTATCTTTGCTAAGCGGGAAGAGTCTCTCAACGTCTACCCTATCCATCCCCTTCATTATCTTATACGTCTCTATAAGATCCCCAATGTTGAACATTCTCCAGCTGGTGTAGATGTTGATGGTGATGGAAAGATGCAAGGAATCAGCCTTTGGAAATTTTACTACAACAGATTTTTCATTAGTAAACAAGGTAAAAAGGTGTAATGTACACTTCTGTGGTGATATTCCACAAGATAATTTCCATTGAGTGATTGATGCAATAGTGTCTGTAACATGAACAGCACGGTGTGAAAAACAGCTGAGGTTGCTAAGTATGTGACATGCTGAATGAGGAGGGAATCCAAAGCCGGATATTGGGAATACCCCCGTCAGTTTTTTTTATTCTCTCAGCTCTCAAAATGGACAATGTACCAGGATGGGCTGAAGATAAGGCTTCAACGTAAGCTGAAGCTATCCCTGAAACAAATTTTCTGTCTTGGAGGCTACAGTTGAGGAAGAATCAACTGGAGCTGACCAAAGGGAGCAGGTCTCTGGGGGTGAGCCTGCTGAGAATGCTCAGGTGGGTGGGGGGAATAAGAGATTAGGCCTAGTAATTGGAGACTCCATAGTTAGAGGGACAGATAGGAGAGTAAATAGTAATAAACGGGACTCAGGGCTGGTGTGTTGCCTCCCAGGGGCTGGAGTCCAGGATGTCGCAGATAGGGTTTTTAAGATTCTTAAGGGAGAGGGGAGTCAACCCCAAGTCATAGTTCATGTAGGGACACATGATATAGGAAGGACGAGGGAAGGGGATATTAAACAGAAATTTATGGAGTTGGGGTGGAAGCTTAGGGCCAGAACTGGCAGAGTGGTTATCTCTGGACTCTTGCCTGTGCCAAGGGATAGTTTGGAGAAGAATAGAGAGAGGGAATGTTTGAACTCGTGGCTGCGGGGATGGTGCAGGAGGGAGGGGTTCAGGTTCCTGAACAATTGGGACTCATTCTGGGATAGGTGGGACCTCTACAAGAGAGATGGTCTACACCTGAACCAGAGGGGAACTAATATCTTGGGGGGAAAATTTGCTAAGGCTATGCAGGAGGCTTTAAACTGATTCGGGGTTGGGGTGGGATCCTAAATAGTTGGGGTGCTAAGAGGGATGAGAGTAAGGGGGTCATAGAGGAAAGCTGTAAAACACAGCAGCATACGGGTGGGGTAGGGCATGGTTTGAAATGCGTATACTTTAATGCAAGGAGTATTCGCAATAAGGGGGAGGAACTTGCAGCTTGGACCAGTACCTGGAACTTCGATGTTGTGGCCATTTCAGAGACTTGGGTAGAGCAGGGACAAGAATGGATGTTGCAGGTTCCGGGGTTCAAATGCTTTAGTCGGAGTAGAGAAGGAGGTAGAAGGGGGGGAGGAGTGGCATTATTAGTCAAAGACTGTATCACAGTGACAGAAAAGAAGTTTGATGAGGACTTGTCTGTTGAGGTAGTATGGGCTGAGATTAGAAACAGGAGAGGAGAGGTCACCCTGTTGGGAGTCTTTTATAGACCTCCTAAAAGTTCTAGAGAGGTTGAGGAAAGGATTGCAAAGTCAATTCTGGTCAGGAGTGAAAGTAATAGGGTAATTGTTATGGGGGACTTTAACTTTACTAATATTGATTGGAATAGCTATAGCTCTAGCTCGTTAGAGGGGTCAGTTTTCGTACAAAGTGTGCAGGAAGGTTTTTTGACTCAGTATGTAGATAGGCCAACTAGAGGTGAGGCTACATTGGATTTGGTGCTGGGCAATGAGCCAGACCAGGTGTTAGGCTTGGAAGTTGGTGAACATTTTGGTGGTAGTGACCACAATTCGGTTACGTTCACCTTAGTGATGGATAGGGATAGGCATGAAGCTGGGGGCAGTAGTTATAGCTGGGGGAAGGGTAATTATGAGGCCATCAGGAGAGAATTAGGGTGCATAGATTGGACTAGGAAACTACAGGGACTGGGAACATCTGGAATGTGGAGCTTATTCAAGGAGCAGCTGCTGCGAGTCCTTGATAAGTATGTCCCTGTCAGGCAAGGAGGAAATGGTCGAGTAAGAGAACCTTGGTGTACGAAAAAAGTTGATTTGCTGGTTAAAAGGAAAAAGGAGGCTTATGTCAGGATGAGGCTTGAAGGCTCGGTTAGTGCAATGGATAGCTATAGATTAGCCAGGAGGGAGCTAAAGAGTGAATTGAGGAGAGCTAAGAGAGGACACGAGAAGACTTTGGCTGATAGGATTAAGGAGAATCCTAAAGCTTTCTTTAGATATGTTAAGAATAGAAGATTGGTTAGGGCAAGATTAGGGCCAGTCATAGACAGCAGTGGGAAGTTGTGCGTGGAGCCTGAAGAGATTGGTGAGGCACTGAATAAATATTTCTCTTCGGTATTCACGCAGAGTGCTGGAAATGTAGCTATGGAGAACACTGAGGTACAGGGTTGCAAATTGGGAAGTATTGTAGTAGATAGGGAGGATGTGTTAGAAATTCTCGAGGGTTTGAAGTTGGATAAGTCCCCTGGGCCGGACGGGATTTACCCTAGGATTCTCTGGGAGGCAATAGAGGAGATTGCAGAGCCTCTGGCTCTGATCTTCAGGTCCTCGTTGGTTACGGGTGTGGTTCCGGAGGACTGGAGGATAGCGAATGTGGTCCCGTTGTTCAAGAAGGGGAAGAGAGACCTTCCAGGGAATTATAGGCCAGTGAGTCTTACTTCTGTTGTGGGCAAAGTATTGGAGAGAATAATTAGGGATAGGATTTATAGTTATTTAGAGAGTAATGAATTGATTGGAGATAGTCAGCATGGTTTTGTGAAGGGTAGGTCGTGCCTTACTAACCTCATTGAGTTTTTTGAAAAAGTGACTAAAGAGGTGGATGGGGGTAAGGCGGTTGATGTGGTATATATGGACTTTAGTAAGGCGTTTGATAAGGTGGCCCATGGAAGACTTCTGCAGAAAATGCAGATGTATGGGATAGAGGGTGATTTAGCTAATTGGGTTAGGAATTGGCTAGCAGATAGAAGACAGAGGGTGGTGGTTGATGGGAGATATTCATCTTGGAGTTCGGTGACAAGTGGTGTACCTCAGGGGTCTGTTTTGGGGCCCCTGCTGTTTGTAATTTTTATAAATGATCTGGATGAGGGTATTGAAGGATGGATTAGTAAATTTGCAGATGACACTAAAGTCGGTGGAGTGGTAGATAGTGAAGAGGGGTGTTATAGTTTGCAGAGGGACTTGGACAAGTTGCAGAGCTGGGCCGAGAGGTGGCAAATGGAGTTTAATGTGGAAAAGTGTGAGGTAATGCACTTTGGCAGGAATAATAAATGTGTAGAGTATAGGGTAAATGGTAGGATTCTTAGTAGTCTAGATGAACAGAGGGATCTTGGTGTGTATGTGCATAGATCCCTGAAAGTAGGCAGTCAAGTCGAGAAGGTTGTTAAGAAGGCATATGGAGTCTTGGCTTTTATTGGTAGGGGGATTGAATTTCGGAGCCGCAACGTCATGTTGCAACTGTACAAAACTCTAGTGCGGCCGCACTTGGAGTATTGTGTGCAGTTCGGGTCCCCACATTATAAGAAAGATGTGGAGGCTTTGGAGAGGGTACAGAGGAGGTTTACCAGGATGTTGCCTGGTATGGAGGGCAGGTCTTATGAAGAGAGGCTGAGGGATTTGAGGTTGTTTTCGTTAGAAAGGAGGCGGCTAAGAGGAGACCTAATCGAAACATATAAGATGACATATAAGAAACATATAAGAGGGGTGTTTTAGTTTACAGAGTGACTTGGACAAATTGCAGAGCTGGGCCGAGAGGTGGCAAATGGAGTTTAATGTGGAAAAGTGTGAGGTAATGCACTTTGGCAGGAACAATAAATGTGTAGAGTATAGGGCTAATGTTAGGGCTCTTAATAGTGTTGAGGAACAGAAGGATCTTGGTGTATGTGTCAATAGATCCCTGAAAGTAGGCAGTCAAGTGGATAAAGTTTGTTAAGGAAGGCATATGGAGTCTTAGCTTTTATTGGTAGGGGGATTGAATTTAGGAGCCGCAGCATCATGTTGCAACTGTACAAAACTCTAGTGCGGCCGCACTTGGAGTATTGTGTGCAGTTCTGGTTCGCCACATTATAAGAAAGATGTGAGAAGGCATTGGAGAGGGTACAGAGGAGGTTTACCAGGATGTTGCCTGGTATGGAGGGCAGGTCCTATGAAGAGAGGTTGAAGGATTTGAGGTTGTTTTCGTTAGAAAGGAGGCGGCTAAGAGGGGACTTATTGAAGCATATAAGATGATTAGAGGTTTAGATAGGGTGACAGTGATAGCTTTTTCCTAGGATGGAGAAGCTAGCACGAGGGGACACAGCTTTAAATTAAGGGGTATGGAGTTATAGGACGGATATCAGAGGTAGGTTCTTTACTCAAAGAGTGATTAGGGAGTGGAATGCCCTGCCTGCAGCTGTTGTAGATGCGCCAAGTTTGGTGGCGTTTAAGAGGTTAGTTGATAAGTTATGGAAGAGAAGGGAATGGTTTAGTTTGGAGGGGCATTGCTTTTTATTTTGGTCGGCACAACATCGAAGGCCGAAGGGCCTGTTCTGTGCTGTATTGTTCTATGTTCTATGTTCTATGTTCTATGATTAGAGGTTTAGATAGGGTGGACAGTGATAGCCTTTTTCTAGGATGGAGAAAGGCTAGCACGAGGGGACACAGCTTTAAATTAAGGGGTGATAGTTATAGGACGGATATCAGAGGTAGGTTCTTACCCCAAGGGTGGTTCGGGAGTGGAATGCCCTGCCTGCAGCAGTTGTAGATGCGCCAAGTTTGGTGGCGTTTAAGAGTTAGTTGATAAGTATGTGGAAGAGAAGGGAATGGTTTAGTTTGGAGGGGCATTGCTTTTTATATTGGTCGGCGCAACATCGAAGGCCGAAGGGCCTGTTCTGTGCTGTAATGTTCTATGTTCTATGTTCTGATGCCCAAGGGATTCCAGGTGGACACCCACGGTGAAGTGGCAAGAGAATGTGAGGAAACTTCACTTTAGCAGGGTTTTCATCAGTAAACAAGATATTCAGTCATTAGTTTATTAACAAGGTGTAACAGACACTCAACAAAGAACAAGAACAAAACAGCACAGAAAACAGGCCCTTCGGCCCAACGAGCCCACGCCGTCACCCCGATGTTCCCACCTCTACCCATGATCCCTGTCTATGTTTATAGATCTATGGATTAAAAACCAAATTTGAGGCACTTTAGGGAGAATTTGTTTTGCCAATTAGCCTAAGAGCACATCTTTGGGATGTGGGAGGAAACCGGAGCACCCAGAGAAAACCCACACAAGCACAGGGAGAATGCGCAAACTCCCACAGACACAGGCCCAAATCCATGTATCTGCACAGCACAGCGATAGTCACTGAGCTGTCGTGTTGCCCATCAAATGGTCCAGGTCAAGCATACACTAACGACGTGAAGCACTAGGATACTCTCGAAAAAGGTCCAAGAGCAGCCCTCTCACGACCCATCGCGTGTATGCCCCTCGTTAGACAACAAGGTGGACCAAAGCACCTGTAGGATAAAAACAAGTACATCCTGCGGTATGTATGAGGTGAGGGACACCAGTAGTGTTCCTGCTGATTATACCTGCAGGAAGTGTGCACATTTGCAGCTCCTTGAGGATCGTGTTAAGGAGCTGGAGCTGGAATTAGAGGAGCTCAGAGTAATTCGAGAGGTTGAGGAGGATATAGGCAGGAGTAACAAAGAGATTGTAACTCCTATAAGTGATAATTGGGTAACTATTAGGAGGAGGGGTAAGAAGCAATCGGGGAGACAATCCCCTGGGGCTGTTCCCCTCCAAAATAAATTTTCTGTCTTGGAGGCTACAGTTGAGGAAGAATCAACTGGAGCTGACCAAAGGGAGCAGGTCTCTGGGGGTGAGACTGCTGAGAATGCTCAGGTGGGTGGGGGGAATAAGAGATTAGGCCTAGTTATAGGAGACTCCATAGTTAGAGGGACAGATAGGAGGGTAAATAGTAATAAACAGGACTCAGGGCTGGTGTGTTGCCTCCCAGGGGCTGGGGTCCAGGATGTTGCAGATCGGGTTTTTAGGATTCTTAAGGGTGAGGGGAGTCAGCCCCAAGTCATTGTTCATGTGGGGACACATGATGTAGGTAGGACAAGGGAAGGGGATATTAAACAGAAATTTATGGAGTTAGGGTGGAAGCTTAGGTCCATAACAGGCAGAGTGGTTATCTCTGGACTCTTGCCTGTGCCAAGAGATAGTTTAGAGATGAACAGAGAAAGGGATAGTTTGAACTCATGGCTGCGTGGATGGTGCAGGAGGGAGGGGTTCAGGTTCCTTAACAATTGGGACTCATTCTGGGATAGGTGGGACCTCTTCAAGAGAGATGGTCTACACCTGAACCAGAGGGGGACTAATATCTTGGGGGGAAAATTTGCTAAGGCTATGATGGGGGCTTTAAACTGATTCGGGGGGGGGGGTGGGATCCTAAGTAGTTGGGGTGCTGAGAGGGATGAGAGTAAGGGGGTTATAGAGGAGAGTTGTAAAACACAGCGGCGTACGGGTGGGGTGGGGCATGGTTTGAGATGCGTATACTTTAATGCAAGGAGTATTCGCAATAAGGGGGAGGAACTTGCAGCTTGGACCAGTACCTGGAACTTCGATGTTGTGGCCATTTCAGAGACTTGGGTAGAGCAGGGACAGGAATGGATGTTGCAGGTTCCGGGGTACAAATGCTTTAGTCGGAGTAGAGAAGGGGGTAGAAGGGGGGGAGGAGTGGCGTTACTGGTCAAAGACTGTATCACGGTGATCGAAAAGAAGTTTGATGAGGACTTGTCTGTTGAGGTAGTATGGGCTGAGATTAGAAACAGGAGAGGAGAGGTCACCCTGTTGGGAGTCTTTTACAGACCTCCTAATAGTTCTAGAGAGGTTGAGGAAAGGATTGCGAAGTCAATTCTGATTAGGAGTGAAAGTAGTAGGGTAATTGTGATGGGGGACTTTAACTTTGCTAATATTGATTGGAATAGCTATAGCTCTAGCTCGTTAGAGGGGTCAGTTTTCGTACAGAGTGTGCAGGAAGGTTTTTTGACTCAGTATGTAGATAGGCCAACTAGAGGTGAGGCTACATTGGATTTGGTGCTGGGCAATGAGCCAGACCAGGTGTTAGGCTTGGAAGTTAGTGAACATTTTGGTGATAGTGACCACAATTCGGTTACGTTCACCTTAGTGATGGACAGGGATAGGCATGAAGCTGGGGGCTGTAGTTATAGCTGGGGGAAGGGTAATTATGAGGCCATCAGGAGAGAATTAGGGTGCGTAGATTGGACTAGGGAACTACAGGGACTGGGAACATCTGGAATGTGGTGCTTATTCAAGGAGCAGCTGCTGAGAGTCCTTGATAAGTATGTCCCTGTCAGGCAGGGAGGAAATGGACGAGTAAGAGAGCCTTGGTGTACGAAAAGAGTTGATTTGCTGGTTAAGAAGAAAAAGGAGGCTTATGTCAGGATGAGGCTTGAAGGCTCAGGTAGTGCAATGGATAGCTATAGATTAGCTAGGAAGGAGGTAAAAAGTGAATTGAGGAGAGCTAAGAGGGGACACGAGAAGATGTTGGCTGATAGGATTAAGGAGAATCCTAAAGCTTTCTTTCGATATGTTAAGAATAGAAGATTGGTTAGGGCAAGATTAGGGCCAGTCATAGATAGCAGTGGGAAGTTGTGCGTGGAGCCTGAAGAGATTGGCGAGGCACTGAATAAATATTTCTCTTCGGTATTCACGCAGAGTGCTGGAAATGTAGCTGTGGAGAGCACTGAGGTACAGGGTTGCAAATTGGGGAGTATTGTAGTAGATAGGGAGGATGTGTTAGAAATTCTCGAGGGTTTGAAGTTGGATAAGTCCCCTGGGCCGGACGGGATTTACCCTAGGATTCTCTGGGAGGCAAGAGAGGAGATTGCAGAGCCTCTGGCTCTGATCTTCAGGTCCTCGTTGGTTACGGGTGTGGTTCCGGAGGACTGGAGGATGGCGAATGTGGTCCCATTGTTTAAGAAGGGGAAGAGAGACCTTCCTGGGAATTATAGGCCAGTGAGTCTTACTTCTGTGGTGGGCAAGGTATTGGAGAGAATTATTAGGGATAGGATTTATAGTTATTTAGAGAGAAATGAATTGATTGGGGATAGTCAGCATGGTTTCGTGAAGGGTAGGTCATGCCTTACTAACCTCATTGAGTTTTTTGAGAAAGTGACCAGAGAGGTGGATGGGGGTAAGGCGGTTGATGTAGTATATATGGACTTTAGTAAGGCTTTTGATAAGGTGGCCCATGGAAGACTTCTACAGAAAATGCAGATGTGTGGAATAGAGGGTGATTTAGCTAATTGGATTAGAAATTGGCTGGCAGATAGAAGACAGAGGGTGGTGGTTGATGGGAGATATTCATCGTGGAGTTCGGTGACGAGTGGTGTGCCTCAGGGGTCTGTTTTGGGGCCCCTGCTGTTTGTAATTTTTATAAATGATCTGGATGAGGGTATTGAGGGATGGATCAGTAAATTTGCAGATGATACTAAAGTTGGTGGTGTGGTAGATAGTGAAGAGGGGTGTTTTAGTTTACAGAGTGACTTGGACAAGTTGCAGAGCTGGGCCGAGAGGTGGCAAATGGAGTTTAATGTGGAAAAGTGTGAGGTAATGCACTTTGGCAGGAACAATAAATGTGTAGAGTATAGGGCTAATGGTAGGGCTCTTAATAGTGTTGAGGAACAGAAGGATCTTGGTGTATGTGTCAATAGATCCCTGAAAGTAGGCAGTCAAGTGGATAAAGTTGTTAAGAAGGCATATGGAGTCTTAGCTTTTATTGGTAGGGGGATTGAATTTAGGAGCCGCAGCATCATGTTGCAGCTGTACAAAACTCTAGTGCGGCCGCACTTGGAGTATTGTGTGCAGTTCTGGTCGCCACATTATAAGAAAGATGTGGAGGCATTGGAGAGGGTACAGAGGAGGTTTACTAGGATGTTGCCTGGTATGGAGGGCAGGTCCTATGAAGAGAGGTTGAAGGATTTGAGGTTGTTTTCGTTAGAAAGGAGGCGGCTAAGGGGGGATCTTATTGAAGCATATAAGATGATTAGAGGTTTGGATAGGGTGGACAGTGATAGCCTTTTCCTAGGATGGAGAAAGCTAGCACGAGGGGACACAGCTTTAAATTAAGGGGTATGAGTTATAGGACGGATATCAGAGGTAGGTTCTTTACTCAAAGAGTGATTAGGGAGTGGAATGCCCTGCCTGCAGCTGTTGTAGATGCGCCAAGTTTGGTGGCGTTTAAGAGGTTAGTTGATAAGTATATGGATGAGAAGGGAATGTTTTAGTTAGGAGGGGCATTGCTTTTTATTTTGGTCGGCACAACATCGAAGGCCGAAGGGCCTGTTCTGTGCTGTATTGTTCTATGTTCTATGTTCTATCAATATCATCATCTATTGACACACTTCCCAGGGACTCCCAAGGCTCTTAATCCCTATTTTAAATCAGTTTTCTATACCCCTCCATTCCCATTCTATTCATGTGCCCATCCATGTATTTCTTAAATAACTCCAGAGTACCTACCTCCATCACTTGGCAGCGCATTCCATACCCCCACCACCCTCTGTGTGATAAAACTCCCTCTAGCATCCAAATTATACCTTACCTTCCAGTAGTAGGGCGACCAGAACTGGACTCAGTATTCCAAATGAGGTCTAACCAACATTTTATACAACTGCAACATTAAAGGCCAGCTCTTGTACTCTATACCCCTTCCTATAAAGGCTAGCATACCATATGCTTTCTTCACAACCATCTCCACTTGCTCAAATCACTCCTGTAGTGATTTTTTCTAACATGGTAATTGCCATTAAATGTTTAATGAACTAACAATGAAAACGAACAACACTGTGTCAGAAAAAGCTGAGGTGATTGACTGACAAAATTGTATTGAAATCTGTCCATAATCCCCCCATAGGGGAGCCAGATTAAATGGATGCAGTGGGACTCTCTGGGATGTAATAAATTCATGGCCGCTTTAGTGAAACTACATGATTCTGGGATCTAATAGACTCACAGCCCTTCAATAGGACACTGACTCTGCAATCCAATCGTAGAACTGTAAATCACTGGATCTGGGGAGAGGTAGAATTAGATGTTGCGGTTTTTTACATTCTGCATCAACATTAATGTGTTGGCGAGGATTTTTCCATAAACTCCCCAGAGAGTGAAAACTCCTGAACATGGCAAATTTTCACCCAATATAGAGGCTGGAAGAAATATTATGCACACATTCACAATGTGGCAACATGCAGTGAGCTGAGCTGAGCAATTCTTCCGCTTGTGTAACGTTACTCCGTGGGACAATCTGGCACCATCAGGAGATTTCAGACTTTGCTCGGAACAATGGGCATTTATTGATCAGAGAAACTAGCTACAGGAGCTGCAGCTCCAGTCCACCCCAGAGTTGTGCTCCAGTTTTTAATAATGTTAATGACACAGTTGTATTCCACCCTAAAGTGAGGACTGCACTCTCTGGCGTGATCACTCATTCTCAAGTCAGGCCACCCACTTCTGTTGTGCTGTCTTAAAGAGACAGATAGACACCAAGTAAAGATACCTGTCTCGAGATTTAAATTGTTGGCTTTTTGGCTGCATTGTGCAGAACGTCACAGCTTGATGTTGAACAGAGTGCTGCAGTACAGAGGGATCCGGGTAATCTTATACATGAACATAGAACACTACAGCACAAACAGGCTCTTCGGCCCACAAGTTGTGCCAATCGTATCTATACTTACCAGGCCATAGAACAATCTGTAACTCCCAATCCCATTAAATCCCATGTACTCATCCAGACGTTTCTTAAAAGACCCCAGCGAGTTTGCCTCTATCACCACTGACAGCAGCCGATTCCATTCACTCACCACCCTCTGAGTAAAAAACTTACAAAGAACAAAGAACAAAACAGCACGGGAAACAGGCCCTTCGGCCCAACGAGCCCACGCCACCACCCCGATGTTCCCACCTCTACCCGCGATCCCTGTCCATATTTATAGATCTATGGATTAAAAACCAAATTTGAGACAATTTAGGGAGAATTTGTTTTGCCAATCAGCCTAAGAGCACATCTTTGGGATGTGGGAGGAAACCAGAGCACCCGGAGAAAACCCACGCGAGCACGGGGAGAATGCGCAAACTCCCACAGACACAGGCCCAAATCCATGTATCTGCACAGCACAGTGATAGTCACTGAGCTGTCATGTTGCCCACTTAGCCCTGACATCTCCTCTGTACTTGCTCCCCAGCACCTTAAACCTGTCTCCTCGTAGTGACCATTTCAGCCCTGGGAAATAGCCTCCGAGAATCCACTCTATCTATCCCTCTCAACATCTTATAAACCTCTATCAGGTCGCCTCTCAACCTTCGTCTCTCCAGGAAGAAGAGACCAAGTTCCTTCAACCTATCCTTATAAGGCATGCCCCCCAATCCAGGCAGCATCCTTTTAATGGAGATTCACAATTTAATGAAAGTTTTAAATGAATTCTGAAAGTTTTGATGGAAATAGTCTTTCTCATTGTGGAAGAAGCAATGGGGGGCCGTCAGTTTAAAAATTCTACTTAGTGAGTGAGGAGGACTTCAGCGAATTAATTTTACTCAGAAGGCTTTAGAGGTGGAAAAATTTTCACACAGGGAATAATGGAGGGAGTAATCAATCTGTTAAGGCATTGGAAACTAGAATGAGAGAAAGGGGAGAATAGAGCAACGAAGTTTGGGTCGATCTAACACATCCTGCCATGTAGAGTAGGCACACATTCGCATGTGAAAAATAGGAGAGACCAAAATGAGGAAAATAAAAGGGAGCTGGAGTTGGAATTCTTCACACAGCGTATGGGGATCCCAATGCTCTGCTGATCGGAGTGTTAACCCCATTCACCCTGCCAACTCCAATCAGGATCTTGCCCACTACGAGCAGCGATCTGATTATAATGCAAACCCCCTCATTGTAATACAAATGTTAGCTCTGACAGCCCATTCACTACCCCCTCGCCCCAGACCCAGCCCCCCACTATTCACACCCTGCCCCTACCATTCACTACCCCCATGCCCCCGCCTCACCCAGCCCCTACCACCATCCCTGCCATTCACCCAACCCCCCACCTCCCCCCTCCCCGCCCACCACCAAGTGGCCTGTTGGATCCTGCGGACCCAGGGAAGCATCACCAACCCCTCAGCAAAGGGACATCCTATTCCCCCCTCCCCGCACCCCCCACCACTCCATATCAGGTCACTTCTCCATCACCACTCCCCTTCACACACACACACACACACACGCACATGCGCATGCACACGCGCGCACACACACGCACACACCATGCAAGCATGATGGTGACCTGACCCATCCCCTCCTTAGGCCTCCCCTCCAAACCACCTCAGACCCTCACCTCTCAGACCTCTCTCAGAACGCCATTTCTGGCCAGATGCCTTGGCAATGCCAATGGATTGCTGTGCCCAGCAGTGACACATGTCCTGGCACCCCAAGGAGAAACATCCAATGGTCATTTGCCCCTCTGCTGCTGTCACACTGTAAATGGAGTATACCTCAAGGTTCTTCAGGATCGGGTGGGTTTAGGTTGGGAATAAGGGGTTGACCTCACCAGTCTCCTTTGGGATGTGGTCTCAGGGTTGGACTGCCCCTTCTAGCCCTGACAGATCTGGAGATCAGCCCTGGCATGGTGATTTTGGGCAGTCCTATATCAACACTTGCATCCCTCCCTGTCAATGGTGAATATCTGAATGGTCAGGTCACTTTAATTTCTATGCCCCCTGGTCACCTGGCAGGATTTTAAATCACTGCAGCATTCCAGTCTGCAGAGGAATTTCCCTTTCTCCCTGGCAGAAGCTGCAGGTGTGAGCAGACCCCTTTGAACTTCTTTGAAAGAGAAGAGATGTCCATTTCATCTGGAGATCATGAGGGAGAATAGTCCTTTTTCCACAGCTGTGCATGCAGCCCCAGTGTATTTATAGAGCTCAGATTTGCGGTTTCTGAGCCTTCCTTGCAAGCTGAAACCTTTGAAACCCTCTCTATTGCATTGAAAAGCTTAGATTTATGTCAATTTCAATGAGCAGTGCTTTGAAAGAGGCTTTGATTGATAACGTAATGGATTTTTACTCAGTCTCCAGTCAGTGTATGTATTCACCTTTTCCTTCACGCTTTGAATGCACCTCAAGTGCCCCCTTTTTCCCAACCACAATATTTATAAAGACACCAAGCCTGATTGACAGCTGCGGTCTCTCCAAAGTTAATAAATGGTCAGCAAAACGAGGAAATTAAACCACTGAGTGGGGGTCTGAGGTAGAAGGGGGCTGAGGGGCAGCTTGTGGGGGGGGGTCACTCTCATGATTGTGTGATGGGGTGGGGGGAGTGGGTGGGGAGCCCATTGTTTGAGTGATAAGGGGGAGGATGCCTCTCCTTGGTGAGGGTTGGTAGTGCTGAGGGAAAGGAGAGTTACCATTCTGGTTTTTGGAAGAATGGAGTCTGCTTCCAACTGCGAAGAAACTCAATCCCCGAGCGGGTCTGGGCTGTTGGGTCTTGCGAGATGGTGTGATTTGGGTCTTTCGGATGGGTGAATCCAGTGCTTGCAAGAAACACTCCTGTTTACCCGCCGGAGTGGGCACTTAATGGGGGCATTCCAACAAAAACCTATAGAACAAACCAAGGAAAAGGCAAATGGTGTGATGTGATATATAATGGATGTCGAGAGGTTAAGGGGATATACCGATGTCAGGATTTAGTGATGGGACTGTGTACGTGGCTGCTCTTTAGTCAGCAATTATTATCCTTTCCGAGATGCTTTTCAGTGGGATTATCTCCTCTGAGAGATTAGTGAACATTTGTCTTCAATATTAATAGATATGAAGGAGAGACAGCTGTAGTTCTGTGGCTACAGAGTGTATCATTAACCGTGTGGTGTCATTCCTCAGTATAATTCAACAGCAAGACTGTACTTTGCTTTGAGCCTCGGTAACTCAGTTGGTAGAGCATCAGACTTTTAACCTGAGGGTCTAGGGTTCAAGTCACTGCATAGCTGTTGCTTCTGGCTCACAGTGTTTCTCCCTGTGCAATAATAATGCAAAGACAGTCCTGAATAGAACATAGAACACTACAGCACAAACAGGCCCTTCGGCCCACAAGTTGTGCCGATCACATCTATACCTACCAAGCCATAGACCTACCTATAACCCCCTATCCCATTCGTTTCCATATACTCATCCAGAAGTCTTTTAAAAGACCCCAGCTAGTTCGCCTCTACCACCACCGACGGCAACCGATTCCATTCACTCACCACCCTCTGATTCACTCACCCTAAGTGAAAAACTTACCCCTAACATTTCCTCTGTATTTGCTTCCCTGCACCTTAAACCTGTGTCCTCTCGTAACGACCATTTTCAGCCCTGGGAAATAGTCTCTGAGAATCCACCCTATCTATTCTTCTCAACATCTTATAAACCTCTATCAGGTCACCTCTCAACCTTCGTCTCTCCAGGGAGAAGAGTCCCAGCTCCCTCAACCTATCTTCATAAGGCCTGCCTCCCAATCCAGGCAACATCTTTGTAAATCTCCTCTGCACCCTTTCAATAGCTTCCACATCCCTCCTATAGTGAGGCGACCAGAACTGCACCCAGTACTCCAATGTCTGAAAGCAACTGGGACAAATGGATGTGTTCCTCTGCTTCACTCCTTAATGTCAAGGACCCAGTTTTCATTGTGTAGAGTTGGTGCAGATGGGCTGAACGGCCTCCCTCTAAATCCCTATCTTGTCAGTGTATGGTTAGTGTCCCCATCTGTCATTGCAGGAGACCATTTGATGGGCAACACGACAGCTCAGTGACTATCGCTGTGCTGTGCAGATACATGGGATTTGGGCCTGTGTCTGTGGGAGTTTGCGCATTTTCCCCGTGCTTGTGTGGGTTTTCCCCGTGTGCTCCGGTTTCCCCCCACATCCCAAAGATGTGCTCTTAGGCTAATTGGCAAAACAAATTCTCCCTAAATTATCTCGCAAATTTGGTTCCAATCCATAGATCTATAAACATAGACATGGATCATGGGTAGAGGTGGGAACATCGAGGTGGTGGCGCGGGCTCGTTGGCTGAAGGGCCTGTTTCCCGTGCTGTTTTGTTCTTTGTTCTTTGAGACTGGGATTCAATTTTGGTGGCATGGTAGCACAGTTGTTAGCACTGCTGCTTCACAGCTCCAGGGTCCTGGGTTCGATTCCCAGCTCGGGTCACTGTCTATGTGGAGTTTGCACATTCTCCTCGTGTCTGTGTGGGTTTCCTCCACAAAATCCGGTTTTCTCCCACATGTGTGGGTTAGGTTGATTGGTGCATGCTAAGAAATTGCCCCTTAGTGTCCAGGGATGTGTAGGTTAGAGGGATTAGTGGGTAAAATATGTAGGGAGATGTGGATTGGTCCTGGGTTGGATTGTGTTCGGTGCAGACTCGATGGGCCTTTTTCTGCACTGTAGGGTTCTATGATTCTCCCACGGGGAGTCCATCACAGTTTTACAGTGACAAATGTGAGTACTGGGACTGCTGTTGTTTCACTGTCTCATCCTGAGTTCAATAATCACATAAGCCTTAGTAGGTGTGGAACAGCCTGATCATAGAGTTATTCAATCCCCACAGTGCAGAAGGAGGCCATTCAGCCCATCAAACCTGCTCCAGCAACAATCCCACCCATGCCCTATCCCTGTAACCCCACATATTTACCCTGCTAATCTCCCTGACACTAAAGGTCACTTTAGCTTGACCAACACGCACGTCTTTTGGACTGTGGGAGGAAACCGGAGCACCCGGAGGAAACCCATACAGACACGGGGAGAATGTACAAACCCCACACAGACAGTGACTCGAAGCTGGAATTAAACCCATGTCCCTGGCGCTGTGAGGCAGCAGCGCTAACCACTGTGCCACCCCTAAGTGACCTGGATGGTTTTAATCCTGGGTCTAATAACCATCCAGGCATAGGGGAATGAAATTTTGCTGACTCCAATTAAACTCCTGCTGCTGGGGATAGAAAAATTGCGAGTGCTGGGACTAAAATCTTGTGACACAAACCTGGGCAGAGGAAGGATGAATAGCAGTCTTGCTTTGGTAGTCCTGGTAAGGTTATTAAACTTATTCCTGCACTACAGCCAGGTTTAGGGAGTCCATTGTTAACAATTACTTGCTCAGGTAGCTCCCAGTATGAGAGCTGATTAATTTTCTTGGGTGTCTGTACTCTCCCTTCACCAGAACAGGAGACCTCCCTTCAAAAGCAAACTACTCCAGAGCTTGGAACTCTGAAATAAAATCAGAAAATACTGGATAAACTCAACATCTCCTGTTTTTATTTCAGAAGACCTCTCACATGCTTCTCAATGACTTTGGGGACTGTATCTCAGAATGAGCCATGTTGGGTGACACCCTTATCTATTACCTTGGTAACATGTTGACTTTTGAACAACTTCCCTTTAAGAATCGCAGGCTAGCTTTAACTGGAGGCAGATGCAGACAATTTTCCATCCTCCCATGGGGCAATAATGATGAACAGTGCCCTTCCCATCCAAATGAGACTTGATCAATGGGATCAATCCTGCTGATGTGATTGGGTGGGTAAAGGTGTTGGCCTGGTGCCCATTATACAACCCACACAAAACAAACTCCGGGGATCTTTCACCCAGCTTAAGGACATAGAAGGATGTAAGGAATAGAGCAGGAGTAGACCATCCAGCCCCTCGAGCCTGCCCCGCCATTCAATAAGATCATGGCTGATCTGCAGTGGATCAGTTCCACTTATGTTTGACCTGGACCATTTGATGGGCAACACGACAACTCAGTGACTATCGCTGTGCTGTGCAGATACATGGATTTGGGCCTGTGTCTGGGGAGTTCTCCCCGTGCTTGCGTGGGTTTTCTCCGGGTGCTCCGGTTTCCTCCCACATCCCAAAGATGTGCTCTTAAGCTAATTGGCAAAACAAATTCTCCCTAAATTGTCTCAAATTTGGTTTTTAATCCATAGATCTATAAACATAGACAGGGATCACGGGTAGAGGTGGGAACATCGGGGTGGCGGCGCGGGCTTGTTGGGCCGAAGGGCCTGTTTTCCGTGCTGTTTTGCTCTTTGTTGTACCCGACTGCTCCCCATGACCCTCAATTCCCTTATTGGTCAAAAATCTATCTAAGTGTGACTTAAACTAATATGCCTGGCATTCTGACAGGGAGGGATGTGATAGTGTATGTTCTCGCTGATTCACACATACCCTTACATACCTTTGACCAAAGTGGCAGCCCACTTTTCAAAGCAAATGATCCTAAGTTTGTTTGTAGAGAAGAAAAGCAAGAACTTTACACTAACTCACTGGTTAATACTTGAGTGGTGTGTCAGTTGAATTTTGTGCACTGTGTGTTAGGAAGGATGCTAAGGCCTGGGGAGGGTGGGCAAGGCCCAAGAAGAGTGGGTTGAAATATTTCAGTAATGTGCAGATATTTGAGAATCTTAATCACCTTTGAGGAGAAAGAGTTAGGAGAAGTGTTCAATATTATAATTAGTTTTCAATGAGGTAACAGAGGGAGGGATGATCTCTGAATGATAGTCTTTGGAGATTGATGAATATGTGATAGGAGGACACTTATAGGAAATTCTATAAACTGTCAAAATCGGCAATGAGATGGACTTAAAAATGCTTTAAATGCAATTAAAGGCAATCAGGATTGCCTTCCATGATGGAAAGGTAAAAATTGTGGAATTATCTCAGAGGGAGAGGTTGGAGTCGAAAGATTGGAGAAAAATTTTGATTTGATTTATTATTGCCTCATGTTAGTAGGCAATGCTAAACAGGCAAAGTATTCTGTTCGGAGGGAGAGTGCAGAATGTAGTGTTACAGTCATAGCTAGGGTGGAGAGTGAAAAGAAATCTGTTATTGCATTGTTTAAACAGCTGCAGCCCAATTACTTCCTGTTTCTTTGGCTACAGTAAGAGAGAGGGTTCAGCCTTGCCTGGCGATCTATGAGCAGCACTATTCAGCACCCGGGAGCTGCTCACCTTGTGGGTCAGGATTCTCGCTGAGCCGGCGCAATGACCAACTGTGACCTCTCGCCCAGTGATATTTTATTCTTCTTCAGACAGCAGCCAAATACTCTGTGGGAGACAAGGCTTGGTTGTGTTTCTCTGGAGACCTCTTCTGCTGGGAGAAACTGCCAGTTGGTTGTCGGTCCGATGCCAACTTTGCGCAGCCAGCTCAATTCCACAATTGCTGCGTTCATTCAGCGACCTCCACACTCTCCAATGGTTGCACGCTCAGCAACAGCGACCCAGGAGTGCCCGACACTAATTAAAACCGCTCTGTGCCATGTAAAAGTGGAGGTTTATTAGATATGCTGGTGGTGCTGCGATCATTCTGAACATTGTGCAGTAAACCAATGAACATGTGTCAGACAGTGTGTACAGCACTGGAGAGCTAGTCTTCTCTCTGATTGTCCTTCAAGGGTAAGGTGACCATGACCTGATTTTCTGGTCTTGCTGATGGGACGGCACAGTGGTACAGTGGTTAGCACTGCTTCCTCACAAGACCAAGGACCCAGGCTCGATTCCCACTATGTTGGGTTTTGCATGTTCCCCCTGTGTCTGCATGGGTTTCCTCCGGGTGCTCCGGTTTCCTCCAACAGTCCGAAAGACATGCTGAAAGAAGAAGAACAAAAAAAACAGCATGGGAAACAGGCCCTTCGGCCCAACGAGCCCGCGCCGCCACCCCGATGTTCCCATCTCTACCTGTGATCCCTGTCTATGTTTATAGATCTATGGATTAAAAACTAAATTTGAGATAATTTAGAGAGAATTTGTTTTGCCAATTAGCCTAAGAGCACATCTTTGGGATGTGGGAGGAAACCGGAGCACCCGGAGAAAACCCATGCAAGCACAGGGAGAATGAGCAAACTCCCACAGACACAGGCCCAAATCCATGTATCTGCACAGCACAGCGATAGTCACTGAGCTGTCGTGTTGCCCATCAAATGGTGCAGGTCAAGCGTACACTAACGACGTGAAGCACTAGGATACTCTCGAAAAAAATCCAAGAGCAGCCCTCTCACGACCCATCGCGTGTATGCCCCTTGTTAGACAACAAGGTGGATCAAAGCACCTGTAGGATAAAAACAAGTACATCAATATCATCATCTATTTACACACTTCCCAGGGACTCCCCAGGCTCATGATCCCTATTTTAAATCAGTTTTCTATACCCCTCCATTCCCATTCTGTTCATGTGCCCATCTAATTATTTCTTAAATAACTCCAGAGTACCTGCCTCCACCACTTTACTTGGCAGGGCATTCCATACCCCCACCACCCTCTGTGTGAAAAAACTCCCTCTAGCATCCAAATTATACCTTACCCCCCTCACCCTAAGCCCGTGCTGGTTAGGTACATTGGTTGTGCTAAATTCTCCCTCAGTGTACCCAAACAGGTGCCGGAGTGTGGCGACCCGGGGGTTTTCACAATAGTTTCAATGCAGTGTTAACAGAAGCTGACACTAATAAATAAACTTTTTCAAAAAAATTCATAGATATTTAGCAGGAATTTCTAGTTGGTGAGGTCTAAAATCCTGGCCCATGTGCATCATCTGGAGTGTTTGATAGGATTCTGGTTTGTATGTTGGTGACAGCTGAAGTGCTGTTTGTATCTAGAAGGTTCTGCTGCATATCGGGCAGGATGCTGTTGATGGTTGAGTTTTGATCTTGGATGAGTTTCTAGCATGGGGGATTTGCTCTCCCTTATAGCTTCTCCGTGCCTCTGATATCCTCTTGCTTTCAAGGAGGCCATGCTGTTCTTTATCTGGCTGTGCTGGGTACAATGACCCTGGGTGAGTTTTTCTCAGGACTTGAAAATGACATCAAATCTCCCAAGTTATACCTTCGGAGTGCCTTTGTAGTGTTTCCCTTGGCCACCAGGATAGCGTACTGCGGACACAAAGCTCTCTGGATGTTTCCCGATAGTGGGGCTATCCAAAACCAAAGGATACATGGTAGACCATTTACGACTGAGATGGGGAGAAATGTCTTCACCCAGAGAATTGTCAGCCTGTGGAATTCGCTACCACGGAATGTAGCTGAGATTTTTAAGAAGCTGTTAGGTATAACATTTGAAACAAAGGGGACCAAAAGATATTGGTAGGGGGTAGGTAGAGGCAAGGTCAGGCTATTGAGTTGGAATGATCAGCATTGATCAAAATGAATGGAGCCAGCTGGATGGGCTGAATGGACTCACTTTTTTCCTACTTTCAATGTTTCTATTCCTTGAATGAAATGACACATAAATATTTGAACACTAGAAAGAGGAAAAAAACATTAAACCATGGATGTTCCTTCCCCTTTTGGCTTGGAACACCCATCTTACCTCTTTAATCCTTCCTTCTTTGACCACGACTTTACTCAGCCCCTTTGGCATAAGAGAAATAGCCCTTTGGATACAAAAGAAATGTCAAACCTCCATTAAAGGCTAGTCTAGCATGGGCCTTGATGGGCCAAAAGGCCTCCTTGCGCGCTGTAATGACACTGTGTGCAGGGATCGACAGAATCCTCATTGAAGAGGTGGATTTTTGAAGAGGTTTTTCTAAAGGAAGATACAAAGGTAGAGAGACAGTGGGCTTTAGGGAGAGGATTCCAGAGAGGAGGACCCAGATGGCTGAAGACTCATCCTCCAATGAAGCAGAAAAAGTTGCAGCTGGAGGATGAGAGAATTTGGAAAGAATACAGGGGCTGTGAAACCGTGTGATAATAGGGTCAGGCGAGGCCCTGGGGAGATGTTAAAATGTGGATGAGGTTTTTTTTAACCTTGAACTTGCACAAGCAGGGCTTACTGTAGGTCAGGATAATGTTTAGCTAGGTTTTGGATGAGTTAGAGTTGATAGAACAGGTGTAAAATGCTGTGATTTATTTATAATATTTATTTTAGATTGGACAAAATCCCCAGTCCAAGTAGCATTCTCGCCATTATGACACATTATTTCTTGGTTTCATCCCTCTCTATCTCCAAAATTTTCTCCCCAGCTCACACACAATCATCTAACTCTGACAACCTGTTCAATCTTTATTCAATTTACCTCACTATTGATGGCCATCTCTTCAACCATCTAGGGACCATGCTCTGGAATTCCTTCTTAAACTTCTCCAGCTCTCTCTCTTCTTTAAAGACTGTCCTCTTTCTCTGATTACGCGCTAACAAAGTGATGTTTTACCGCATTTCAGAAGCTGTATAAATGCATATTATAGCTGTGGCTTCAAGCCCCACTTTGGTTTTCAAACATATAATATGAGCTGATGTTAAGGACATGAACTTTCTAATGAAGAAATTGAGGTGTTAACTAAATTAGTGAAATAAAAACCAAACCACATTATGCAGCATTTGAACTATTGCCAAAAAACTAGGGAACAGCGCAAAACAGAATTGCAGAAACTCATCAAAAAGAAATGTGAATGCCTTACTAGTATAAGATCATTAAATACCTGCAAGAAGCCAGATAAGAAACAATATAATCCTGGAGGGTTCATTCTCAAGGGTCCATGTAAATTTAAAAAACCATTGACAAGGATTAGAACATAGAACATTACAGCGCAGAACAGGCCCTTTGGTTTTCGATGTTGCGCCGACCAATTAGGAAAAAGCAGTGACCTTCTAACCTAAACCATTCCCTTTTCATCCATAGACTTATCTACTAACCTCTTAAACGCCCCCAAACTTGGCGCATCTACAACTGACGCAGGCAGGGCATTCCATACCCTTACCACCCTCTGGGTAAAGAACGTACCTCTGACATCTGTCCTATAACCACCACCCCTTAATTTAAAGCTATGTCCCTGTGTGCTAGCTTTCTCCATCCTAGGAAAAAGGCTATCACTGTCCACCCTATCTAAACCTCTAATCATGTTATATGTTTCAATAAGGTCTCCTCTTAGCCGCCTTCTTTCGAACGAAAACAACCTCAAATCCCTCAGCCTCTCTTCATAAGACCTGCCCTCCATACCTGGCAACATCCTGGTAAACCTCCTCTGTACCCTCTCCAATGCCTCCACATCTTTCTTATAATGCGGGGACCAGAACTGTACACAATACTCCAAGTGCGGCCGCACTAGAGTTTTGTACAGTTGCAACATGACGTTGCGGCTCCGAAATTCAATCCCCCTACCAATAAAAGCTAAGACTCCGTATGCCTTCTTAACAACCTTATCGACTTGATTGCCAACTTTCAGGGATCTATGCACATATACACCAAGATCCCTCTGTTCATCAACACTATTAAGAGTCCTACCATTAGCCCTATACTCTACACATTTGTTATTCCTGCCAAAGTGAATTACCTCACACTTTTCCACATTAAACTCCATTTGCCACCTCTCGGCCCAGCTCTGCAACTTGTCCAAGTCTCTCTGCAAACCATAACACCCGTCTTCACTATCTACCATTCCTCCGACTTTGGTGTCATCTGCAAATTTACTAATCCAAAAATATTACCAAAAAATATTTTTGTAGATCACATTGAACAATACCAGTTTGTACTGTGAGCCGCAGAGAAATGTCCATGTATTTAAAAAAGCCAGTACATAGACACACAGGCCAATGTGGAATCATAGAATCCCTACATGCAGAAGGAGGCCATTCAGCCCATTGATCCGCACCGACAACAATCCCAAACATGCTCTATTCCCGAAACCCCATATATTTAAACCACTAATCCTCTAACCTACACATCCAAGGAGAAATTTAGCAGGGCCAATCCACCTAACCTCCACATTGTTTGAACAGTGAGAGGGAATTGGAGCACCCGGAGGAAACCCATGCAAACACAGGGAGAATGTGCAGTCTCCAGACAGACAGTGACCCGAGCTGGGAATCGAACCCAGATCTGTTATCGTGCCATTGTGTCACCCATCACATTAGGTGAACCACCTTTTGGGCACAAAAAGTTCTGAGAGATTTATTTCCCCTTGAAGGTTGAGACAAGAACACTCCATATATTAACAGATTATACTGGGTTGAGAATATAATCTTCAAATCAATATTTGTTTGAACATCCATATCATTTCTTAAAGTGGATTTTAAAATTCAATGCTATTTGAAATCGACTTGTCATTTTATAACTATCCTTAATTAGCACATCGTCTTTGATATAATACTCATTACCATAATGTAATCTATAATTGATCCTTTTAATAAATATTCATCAGCTAGTACAAAAGAGTTGTACTTTCATGTGCATATTCCCACATGTCGATAACTATATTCTCCAATTCTTAAAATTCCAAGTGCTGATCTAACAGCATCTGTGGATGGAGAATAAAGCCAATATTCAAGTCTGGATGAAAACCACCTCAACGCAAAACTAGGCTCTATTCTCTCTCCACAGAATGCTGTTGGACCTGCTGAGATTTTCTTTTATTCTTTGTTTCACATTCTGGTAATTTGCTTTTCTCTAAACGCTGATAGTGGTTGCTTTGGTCCACCTTGTTGTCTAACGAGACAACACGCAAAGGGTCGCGAGAGGGCTGCTCTTGGATTTTTCTTGAGAGTATCCTAGTGCTTCACGTCGTTAGTGTACGCTTGACCTGGACCATTTGATGGGCAACGCGACAGCTCAGTGACTATCGCTGTGCTGTGCAGATACATGGATTTGGGCCTGTGTCTGTGGGAGTTTGCGCATTCTCCCTGTGCTCACGTGGGTTTTCTCCGGGAGCTTCGGTTTCCTCCCACATCCCAAAGATGTGCTCTTAGGCTAATTGGCAAAACAAATTCTCCCTAAATTGTCTCAAATTTAGTTTTTAATCCATAGATCTATAAACATAGACAGGGATCACGGGTAGAGGTGGGAACATCAGGGTGGCGGCGCGGGCTCGTTGGGCCAAAGGGCCTCTTTCCCGTGCTGTTTTGTTCTTTGTTCTTCTTTGTTCTTTGAGTTATTTATGCTGTAAAAATCTGTAGGTTACAATGAGATCACTTTGAAAACTCTTTGGGTGGGATTTTTCTAACTCCCTCGCCCTAAAACCAGAATTTCCCACCCGAGGTTGCTGGATCTGCTCCTGCCGACTACAATTCCTGTGGAGGGCAGAATGGGAAAAATCCCTCCCCTGGGAGGTGGGGGAGAACAATTTCATTTCAGGACCTAGCTGGTCAAGTTGACTCGGCTCCAATAATTTTGTGAAGTTTTAGTCGGGGTTTAAAGCGAACAATAATTTTGACTGGGTTGGTTTACCTTGCTGGGAAATAAATATACGGACACATTAACACCAGCAAATCCTCAAGTTCTGCTACAATTTTCCAGATGTGACATTAAACAGGATCTGCGCTGAGGCTGGATGTAAAATATGACACAGCGCCATACTGAATCACAGAGTCTCACAGTGCAGAAGGAGGCCATTCAGCCCATCGAGCCTGCACCACAACAATCCTCCACCCAGGTGCCGTAACCACATATATTTACCCTGCTAGTCCCCCTGACGCTAAGGGGGCAATTTAGCATGGCCCATCCACCAAACTTGCACATCTTTGTGCACTGTGGGAGGGTGCTGGAGCACCCGGAGGAAACCCACGCAAACATGGGGAGAACATGTAGATTCCACATAGACAGTGACCCGAGGCCAGAATTGAACACGGATCCCTGGCACTGTAAGGCAGCTGTGCTAACCACTGTGCCATTGTTCCAACCCTCACCATGTTCTCTGGATCGGCACTGGTTACTCATATGATTTGTGAGATTTTGCACTGCTCAGATTGACTGTTAGATTCCTTGCATTACAGCGATGACTACATTTTAAAAAAAAATTCACAGTTTGTAAATCACTTTGAGACTTCCTGAGGTCCTGAAAGGTGCTATATAAATGCAAGTTAATTTACTTTGCTATCTTTCCCGAGTGACATTTATCCCTTGAGGGAGGAAGTTCTGCCTGATTCATCCTTAATCACCAAGAGATAGAAGGTTTCCTTTGCTCCTTATTCCTATTGATAGCTTGAACCTAAATTCGATTTCCAGGGAACTGCTCATTCAGGATGATTTTCCTCTAAAGAGAATTTTTTTCTCCTTTATTTTCCATCTGATATTTGGTTCGGGTCCATTGATATTTAAATCCTTCCTCAATTAAGCTGGATTAACTTTTACTAAGAGAAGCTTGAGTATTTCAACCAGATTACCTTCAAACCTTTGCTCTTCCAAAGAGAACAAGCTGATTAGTTCAGCATCGAGTCCCAGTAGAGTTACAGCACATTCAAGGATGTGAATTTGATGGGTCGGGGAGTATCTCAACACTGTGTTTGCCTCATTAATCATTCAACACCAGCCTTCATACAGACGTGTGAAAATGGAAAACTCCCCCAGTTTCATCTTGTCAATGCTGTGAGCTCCCCTTGAACTACACTATTGGAACTGGCACTGGTTTAGATTCCATCTACCACAAATTACCCTGACTGTTCCAATTCTCTGGAGTAGCATCCATTCCTGCCATACATTTTACTGCATTCCAATATTGCTCTTTGCTCAGACTGGTTGCGGTGTATTTTTGTTTGTGCGATTCTGCTGGGATTGTGACTTCAAACATCGGGGAAAAATATATCCTCTCCCCAACAGCCTGAGGGCTGATTTTGGGAAACGTCTGTACTCATTGGAGTTTAGAAGGCTGAGGGGGCGGTGGGGGGTGGATCTTACATAGAACATAGAACATTACAGCGCAGTACAGGCCCTTCGGCCCTCGATGTTGCGCCGGCCAGTGGACCCTCTAACCTAAACTATTCCAATATCATCCATATGCCTATCCACCGAACATTTGAATGCCCCCAAAGTAGGCGAGTCCACAACTGCTGCAGGCAGGGCATTCCATGCTCTCACCACCCTCTGTGTAAAGAACCTGCCTCTGACATCCGTCCTATAACTACCACCTCTTAATTTAAAGTTATGTCCCCTCGTGTTGGTCATCACCATCCGAGGAAAAAGGCTCTCACTATCCACCCTATTCAGTCCTTTGATCATCTTATACGCCTCAATTAGGTCACCGCGTAACCTTCTTCTCTCTAATGAAAATAACCTCAGGTCCTCAGCCTTTCCTCATAAGGCCTTCCACCATACCAGGCAACATCCTGGTAAACCTCTCTGCACCCTTTCCAATGCTTCCACATCTTTCTTATAATGCGGCGACCAGAACTGTACGCAATACTCCAAGTGCGGCCGCACCAGAGTTTTGTACAGTTGTAACATAACCTCACGGCTCCTAAATTCAATCCCTCTACCAATAAAAGCTAACACACCGTACGCCTTTTTAACAACTTTATCAACCTGGGTGCCAACTTTCAAAGAGCTATGTACTTGTACCCCAAGATCCTTCTGCTCGACAACACTATTAAGGGTCCTTCCGTTAGCCCTATATTTCATATGCCTGGTATTCCTACCAAAGTGAATCACCTCACACTTATCCGTATTGAATTCCATTTGCCACCTCACGGCCCAGCTCTGCAACCTATCTATGTCCTTCTGCAAACTGTAACATCCATCCTCGCTGTCTACAACTCCCCCCACTTTGGTATCGTCAGCAAATTTACTAATCCAACCCTCTACACCCTCATCTAGGTCATTTATAAAAATGACAAACAGCAGTGGCCCTAAAACAGATCCTTGAGGTACACCACTTGTAACTGCACTCCAGGTTGAATATTTCCCATCAACCACCACCCTCTGTCTTCTATCAGCTAGCCAATTCCTAATCCAAATTGCTAAATCACCTGCAATCCCATGCATCTGCACTTTCTGCAGTAGCCTACCATGGGGACGTGCAAGATAATGAAGGGTTTAGATAGGGTAGAGGTAGAGAGATGCTTCCAGCTTAGAAAGAAAACCAGAATTACAAGGCACAATCTCAAAAATAAGGGGGACGTTTAGAACAGAGTTGAGGAGGAACTCCTTATCTCAGAGGTGGTGAATTCTCTGCCCATTGAAGTGGTGGAGGCTTCCTCATTGAATATGTTTAAGTCACAGGTAGATAGATTTCGGATCAATAAGGGAATTAAGGGTTATGGGGAGCAGGGGTGAAAGTGGAACTGATCCACTTCAAATCAGCCATGATCTTATTGAGTGGCGGGGCAGGCTCGAGGGGCTGGATGGCCGACTCCTGCTCCTATTTCTTACATTCTTGTGGAAATGTTCTGCGCCTGAAGGATGCCAACATCACGTTGGCACAGTGCTGCCTCACAGAGCCAGGGACACTGGTTTGATTCCAGCCTTGGGTCACTGTGTGAAGCCTGCACAATCTCCCCGTGTCTGTGTGGGTTTCCTCTGGGTGCTCCGGTTTCCACTCACAGTCTAAAAAGATGTGCTGATTACAGGCTAAATTATTCCTCGGTGTACCCGAACAGGCGCTGGAGTGTGGCAACTAGAGGACTTTTCACAGAAACTTCATTGTATTGTTAGGGTCTGATTTTACCAATTGGAGTGTAAGGGCCAGATCTGGATGTAAAATGGATACGAAGGCCGGAATCCTCATTCCGATGCGCCCGGGCACTTTTTGCCAGCTCTGATCTGGTCCGCACTGTGGACGGAGCTTAGCGCTGCCGGAATGATCGGAATTCTGAACTGCACATGCGCGCTTCGAAAAATATTTGAAACAGCGCGCCGGGGCACGGAAGAGAAAACAGAGAGACCCGGCCGTGGCGGGGAGGGGGGATGGTAAATGAGTCATGATCAGAACCCACTGGGAGGCAGCCCCCCTCCCCTCACCCCCCTGAATCAGACCTCCCCCCCCCTTGGGAGGCAGCAACGTTCCCCCCCCCCCGCACAATCAATCCCCCTCTGGGAGGCAGGCCCCCCTCAGTAGAGCACACCCCCAATCTACCTCCATCATTGCTCTCCCTTCACCATCCCTGCAGTGATTGGACAACCTGTAACATCTCCCTGGTCTGCTGGAGTAAGGTGGCTGGGGTACAGGCTCAAGTGGATCTCTAGCTGGAGGTGGAGATTATCTCAAGCCCATCCTCCCCCCCATCCTTCACCACCATCCCCCCTCAACCACTAATCCATCTCAGGCCCCCCTGCCCCCGACCCCCGTCTCCTCCAGCAGACACCAGCAGAAGGCCAAGAAGGTTAGGCAAATGGGGGCTGTTTTCCTTAGAAAAACATACTTAGAGGAAATCGAATAGAGGTGTACAAGATTATGAGGGGTATAGATAGAGTAAATAGAGTTAAACTTTTTCCTAGGATGGACTCAAATAGCACGAGGAGTCATGGGTTTAGGGTGAGGGGGGTAAGGTATAATTTGGATGCTAGAGGGAGTTTTTTCACACAGAGGGTGGTGGGGGTATGGAATGTGCTGCCAAGTAAAGTGGTGGAGGCAGGTACTCTGGAGATATTTAAAAAATACTTGGATGGGCACATGAACAGAATGGGAATGGAGGGGTATAGAAAACTGATTTAAAATAGGGATCATGAGCATTGGGAGTCCCTGGGAAGTGTGTAAATAGATGATGATATTGATGTACTTGTTTTTATCCTACAGGTGCTTTGGTCCACCTTGTTGTCTAACGAGGGGCATACACGCGATGGGTCGTGAGAGGGCTGCTCTTGGATTTTTTTTTTGAGAGTATCCTAGTGCTTCACGTCATTAGTGTATGCTTGAGCTGGACCATTTGATGGGCAACACGACAGCTCAGTGACTATCGCTGTGCTGTGCAGATACATGGATTTGGGACCTGTGTCTGCAGGAGTTTGCGCATTCTCCCCGTGCTTGCGTGGGTTTTCTCCGGGTGCTCCGGTTTCCTCCCACACCTCAAAGATGTGCTCTTAGGCAAAACAAATTCTCTCTAAATTGTCTCAAATTTGGTTTTTAATCCACAGATCTATAAACATAGACAGGGATCACGGGTAGAGGTGGGAACATCGGGGTGGCGGCGCGGGCTCGTTGGGCCGAAGGGCCTGTTTCCCGTGCTGTTTTGGTCTTTGTTCTTCTTAAAAAACTGTAGTTTTTTTATGATTGTAAACAGTTACATGAGTAAGATGGTTATAGAGGGATATGGGCAAAACATGGGCAACTGGGACTAGTTTAGGGGTTAAGAAATGGGGCAGCATGGACAAGTTGGGCCAAAGGGCCTGTTTCCATGCTGTAAAACTCTATGGCTCTTTGCGATTGTGATTTGTGATTGTGAATAGTGGCAGGGGATGTTCTCCAAGTGTTCTTTCAACATATAGCAGATGTGGGCAACCAGTTCCCCCGACATGCGTAGGCTTCAGCAACACTAGTTGTTAGACTTGGTCGCTATGTAATGTTGCAGCTGTAGACCCTGGGCCTAGCAAGGCACTGCCATGTTTCTTGACTCTCTAGAGTGGAGCAGATCTTGCCATCCTTTCCTCCCGATGATTCTAACCCTGCTTTTGGCAAGCGAGGCACAGCCATTGGTATCTTCTTTCTTCTTCCCTCCTGCCTATAAGCAAAAAGAGTGACAATGAGGCGCCAAGCTCCATGTCCCTGTGGCCCTCCTCACTGCAATGTCCTCAGCACAAATCTCCATTCGCTGTCCGAATCTGCCTCTCAAAGCCCACCGACCCATTTACTGCCCGCCAAATTGATGCCCAGTCCTTACTTGGCATGCTGCTTTGGCAAGACCCCATGCCATCCATGTCCCAGACGACCATAAGCGACCACAGCATTGCCCACTCTTTGAGCTCTTATGCAGGCATTGTATGAAACTTCAGTCCAAGGCCTTGCGCTCAAGCTGGTCTTTGGGAGCACTGGTCAATATACTCCTCAGCATAGCGCCAAGGATTAAGAGTCCTCACTCTGGGCAGTGTGCTATCACCAACTGTCTAAAGGGGTACAATTGCTTGCCTAGCCAGGTAACGTCATCAATTTTGGAAGTCAGTATGCCAAGGGTTAAATGCTGAGCCCCAAACAAAGCGACACTTACATTAATGATTCTTGACTGGGTACAATAGCGTGAATGGTTTGACTCCAAGCATTTGAGTTGAGTTACAGCTGAACAGTCTCAGCTGCAGTGGGTACTGATGACTGATATGTTTTAAGATAGTCTTGGCCTTGTCGACACCCTGTGTCTAGAAGCATCTTCCCCATTTCCCCTCACTCCCCACAACCCACCCACCCATCCCGGCTCACGCCGCCTGCTACTCCCCCATCTCCCTGCTGAAGTTACGGAGCCAAATCTCAAGCACTGTGCTCACCTCCAAATCCTCTCATAGAATCATAGAATCCCTATAGTGCTGAAGGAGGCCATTCGGCCCATCAAGTCTTTACTGCCATTAATCCCACTCAGGCCCAATCCCTACTTAGTTACCCTGCTAATCCCTCCAAACTATCACATCCCGGGACACTAAGGGTTAATTTAGCATGTCCAATCAACCTAGCCAGCACATTTGAGGACCACGCAAAGGAACCAGAGCACCTGGAAAAAAACCGTGCAGACACTGGGAGAATGTGCGAACTCCGCACAGACAGCAACCCAAGCCGGGAATCGAACCTGGGTCCCGAAAGCTGTGAGGCATCTCATAAAGTCAACCCATTCAGCACCGATAGGGTAATTAAGCATGTAACCCTTCCTTATCTGCAGGGCACAACTACTCACTGGATAAATTTGTCGAGCTGTTGTGGGAGCTCAAAGGTTTTAAGCATTAAAATTTCTGAACAAAACTTCAATTAAAATTTTAACAGCCTTTTAAAGGAAAAAGAAAATTAACATTCACTCATCATTATTCATGAGTCAACAAAAGACACAGAACCCAAATATTATAATACTTAAATTCCTATCGTCAATTCAAAAATAAAGAGGTCAACTCGTTGGTGTCATTAAAGCAAATGGAACAAAATTACATCTCATGTAAAATTCTGTTTAAAAATTGCTTTCAAGTTCTACAGGCAAATTACAGCTTTGTGTTGTGTGTTAACAGTGGAAGCATTGTTCCCAGTTGGTAGTTAGTTGTACTCCATGCCCTTCTGATATCATATCACTAGAGACTCTGGAGAGAGTGCAGAGGAGGTTTACCAGGATGCTGCCTGGTATGGAACGTCTGAGATACAAGGAGAGGTTAGGCAAATTGGGACTGCTTTCCTTAGAAAGACGTAGACTTAGAGGAGATCTAATAGAGGCGTACAAGATTATGAGGGGTATGGATAGAGTAAACAGGGCTAAGCTTTTTCCTAGGATGGACTTGAATAGCACGAGGGGTCACGGGCTTAGGGTGAGGGGGGGGTAAGGTATAATTTGGATGCTAGAGGGAGTTTTTTCACAGAGAGGGTGGTGGGGGTATGGAATGCGCTGCCAAGTAAAATGGTGGAGGAAGGCACTCTGGAGTTATTTAAGAAATACTTAGTTGGGCACATGAACAGAATGAACATAGAACATAGAACATAGAACATTACAGCACAGAACAGGCCCTTCAGCCTTCGATGTTGCGCTGACCAATATAAAAAGCAATGCCCCTCCAAACTAAACCATTCCCTTCTCTTCCATATACTTATCAACTAACCTCTTAAACGCCACCAAACTTGGCGCATCTACAACTGCTGCAGGCAGGGCATTCCACTCCCGAACCACCCTTTGGGTAAAGAATGGGAATGGAGGGGTATAGAAAACTGATTTAAAATAGGGATCATGAGCCTTGGGAGTCCCTGGGAAGTGTGTAAATAGATGATGATATTGATGTACTTGTTTTTATCCTACAGGTGCTTTGGTCCACCTTGTTGTCTAACGAGGGGCATACACGCGATGGGTCGTGAGAGGGCTGCTCTTGGATTTTTTTCGAGAGTATCCTAGTGCTTCACGTTGTTAGTGTACGCTTGAGCTGGACCATTTGATGGGCAACATGACAGCTCAGTGACTGTCGCTGTGCTGTGCAGATACATGGATTTGGGCCTGTGTCTGTGGGAGTTTGCGCATTCTCCCTGTGCTTGCGTGGGTTTTCTCCAGAGCTCCGGTATCCTCCCACATCCCAAAGATGTGCTCTTAGGCTAATTGGCAAAACAAATTCCTCCTAAATTGTCTCAAATTTGGTTTTTAATCCATAGATCTATAAACATGGACAGGGATCGCGGGTAGAGACGGGAACATCGGGGTGGCGGCGCGGGCTCGTTGGGCCGAAGGGCCTGTTTCCCGTGCTGTTTTGTTCTTTGTTCTTTGTTCTATGAAGAGAAGTTTTGACAGGGATGGGGGTGTGATTTTGGTGTAATAATGATGTTAATGAGGATCCTGACACTGAGTAGCAGAGACTCTGCCAATGATAGAGAGAATGAACGATTGCATCAGGCTTTCCCGCTGACATGGAATGCGATTTCGGACTTTTTGCGACATTTTCTGTTCCTGTTATCGAACACGCCCAACTTGAACAGTAATGGAATATCCCGGCCTCGGGTTCCTGTTAGCTAACCAATCCTGTGTCTGTATACCCCTTCCTCCACGAGTTGTTGATGTGGCACCTTATCAAATAACTCTTGAAAATCCAAATACATCAATCGGTTCCCCTTTCTCCACATTGCTTGTTATTTTCTCAAAGAACTCTAATAAATTAGTGAAACATAATTTCCGTTTGGCTCAGAGGAGATGAGATGATTGCCTGATTGTGTTATTATTTTCTCAGTGCTCTGCTATAATATCCTTCATAATAGATTCCAGAACTAGAATCATAGAACCCTACAGTGCAGAAAGAGGCCCTTCGGCCCATCGAGTCTGCGCCAAACACTATCCCACCCAGGCTCTATCCCCATATCTCTACATATTATACCCACTAATCCCTCTAACCTACGCATCCCTGGGCACTAAGGGGCAATTTCTTAGTATGGCCAATCAACCTAACTGGCATATCTTTGGACTGTGGGAGGAGACCGGAGCATCCGGAGGAAACCCACGCAGATATGAAGAGAATGTGCCAACTTCACAGAGACAGTGACCCCAGCCAGGAATCGAACCCAGGACCCTGGAGCTAGGAAGCAGCAGTGCTAACCCACTGTGCTGCTCTATGACAAATGTTAGTTTAACCGGCCTGCAGTTTCCTGCTTTCTGACTCTCTCCTTTCTTCCCACATTGCTTCCCTAATGTCCTTAGGCAACGAAATCTGCTGTCCTTGCATTTGACTCCACATTTGACTCCAAAGCCACAGCAATGTGATTGGCTTTAAATGTTCTCTGAAATGGAGGGAAGTTAGGGATGGGTAATAAACACTGACAAAGCCAGCATTGCCCAAATCTGGTGAAAGAATTAAAACAAACATTCACTATTCCTCAATCAGATTGGACCTTTCCTGATTCTAGGGAACTTTGGAAAATTAAAACCACTGTTTTGACTACCTCAGCGTCCAACCCTAGAATGCAGTCTATCTGGTTCTGGAGATGCGTCAGTTTGTCGTTTTAATAATTTTCTCTGTGCTTTTTCCCTGCCGATTATAATTGTTTCAGGTTTCAAGGAGGCAGTACAGTAGCACAGTGGGTTAGCACTGCTGCTTCACAGCTCCAGGGTCCTGGGTTCACTTCCCGGCTCGGGTCACTGCCTGTGTGGAATTTGCACATTGTCCTCGTGTCTGCGTGGGTTTCCTCCAGGTACTTTGCCTTCCTCCCACAGTCCAAAGATGTGTGGGTTAGGTTGATTGACCATGCTTAGAAATTTCCTCTTAGTGTCCAGGGATGCGTAAATTAGAGGGATTAATGCATATAATATGTAGGGATATGGGGGTAGGGCCTGGGTGGGATTGTGCTCGGTGCAGACTCAATGGGCTGAAGGGCCTCTTTCTGCACTGTAGCGTTCTATGTTATGTTCTATGTTTCTCACTCCTTTTCACTCCGGGATTTTCAATTATTTCTGTATTATTTGTGTCTTCTACTTTGAAGACAGGTACAAGGAGGGGAATTTTCCTATCCCTGCCTACCACAGGAATCGTAGTGGGCGAGGGTGGACCATGTAAAGGTCCGTTTACCTCAGTAAGATGTCAGTCCTGGGGTGAGCATGGTCGGAATATCTTGCCCATTATATCTGTTCCATCATTTCCTTATTTTCCATTATTTATTCTCCACATTCTCCCTCTCTCTCCAGAGAGCCAACACTCCTTTTAGTTTCTCTTTTCCTTTATAACTATCTCTGTTTTGCAATAGGAATTTGCAAAGAAAGATCTATAAACATGGACAGGGATCACGGGTAGAGGTGGGAACATCGGGGTGGCGGCGCGGGCTCGTTGGGCTGAAGGGCCTGTATCCCATGCTGCTTTGTTTTTTGTTCTAGGAATGTCTGTCTGTTTTGATATTTCTACCTAGCTTTCTTACATATTCCTGCTCCTTTGCTGAGTTGTATATTTTTTCCAATCTCCTGATCTGCCACTGATCCTCTTGGAACTGAAGGCTTTTCCTTTTGATTGGACCCAATCCTTAACTTCCAGTGTTAGTAATGAATGATGCAGCTTTTTTCCAAGGTCTTCCTTTCCCAGAGGAATGTACTTTTGCTGAGTGTTACAAAATATATCCTTAAATGTACTCCATTGCATCTCCGCTGAGCTACCCCTTCGCCTACTTTCCCGATTCACTTTTAGCCGGCTCTGTCCTTATAATCCTTGTATTTACTTATATTTAAGTCTGAGATCCAAGCTTCTTCCCTCAAATGAGATACAAATTCAATCATGTGACAATTACTGCTACCTAAGATCTCCTTTAATATGGGTTCATTAACTAATCTCATTGTACCTTACCAATTCTAGAATAACCTGTTAGTTGGTTCTAGAACCTGCTGCTCTAAGGTTCTGTTATTGACCCGAACTTTATTTGCAAGGTTGATTTAAAGGAATGGAGGGCCCTCCTTTCTGTATTTAGGTAGACACTCTTATTGCAAGTATGCTTGCTAGAAATACTAAACAAAATAAAGGTTTCCCTAAATTAATTGCTTCACCAATCACATTTTGCTCTAGATAAACATTGAACTGATTTTATTGCCATTTTCAATCTCGAGATTAAAGCTGATTTCATTTGCGGTGCATTTGCCCTTTTTAATTCTGTTTCCTTCAGAGTTGTGAGATGGCTGTGTTCATAATCTATTTTCCTGAAAGGACAAGGCGTATTCTCCAAGGACGTTTGCCTGACTGATGTTCTTCAGCAGATGCAAAAGCAGATGTGCATGACTGATGCATAATCAGTTCCTATGTTCTCCCTTTACCGCACTCCCAAATCACCCACAGACCTGAGATAACAAAGAACAAAAAACAGCACGGGAAACAGGCCCTTCGGCCTCACGGGCCCGCGCCGCCACCCCGATGTTCCCATCTCTACCTGTGATCCCTGTCCATGTTTATAGATCTGTGGATTAAAAACCAAATTTGAGACAATTTAGGGAGAATTTGTTTTGCCAATTAGCCTAAGAGCACATCTTTTGGATGTGGGAGGAAACCGGAGCACCCGGAGAAAACCCACGCAAGCACGGGGAGAATGCGCAAACTCCCACAGACACAGGCCCAAATCCATGTATCTGCACAGCACAGCGATAGTCACTGAGCTGTCGTGTTGCCCATCAAATGGTCCAGCTCAAGCGTACACTAACGACTGGGATACTCTCGAAAAAAAATCCAAGAGCAGCCCTCTCACAACCCATCGCCTGTATGCCCCTCGTTAGACAACAAGGTGGACCAAAGCACCTGTAGGATAAAAACAAGTACATCAATATCATCATCTATTTACACACTTCCCAGGGACTCCCAAGGGTCATGATCCCTATTTTAAATCAGTTTTCTATACCCCTCCATTCCCATTCTGTTCATGTGCCCATCTAAGTATTAGATAATATAATTATATGCCCATATAAGCTCTCTGTCAGTCATACAAACATAAGAAAAGAAGTGGAAGCCATAATTCCATTCTCTCTGCCACTCCTCATGTGCCTTCAGAGATCAGAGATCTGCCAGTCTCAGTATTCAATGAGTATTCAATCCACAATCTTCTGAGGCAGAGAATTCCAAAGATTCACAACCCTTTGAACAAAGATTATTTCTCTTTGTCTCAACCTCCTTATCCTGAGAGTGTGCCTGTATTCCAGATTCCCCAATAAAGGGAACCAACCTTCCTGCATCTACCCTGTCAGATCCCCTCTGAATCCTGTACATTTCAATAAGATCACTCCTCATTTTCTAAACCCCAGAAAATGTTTCATTTAGGGAAATCTTTATTCTGTTCTGGAAGCCATATTTCTAATAAGAAAATGTCTGCCAAAATTCTGGATGAATTCCTCATTCTTTTAAATCAAATAAAATAGGATCAAATAGAGTGTTTTTGGAACAGTTTCTTACAGCAGCAGGTTCTAGAACCAACGAGAGCCCAGGTTATTCTAGAACTGGTAAGGTATAATGAGATTAATTAACTACTCGTAGTAAAGGACACTCAGAAAGGTCCATTTTAATCATCACAGAACCCCTTGCTTCCAGGATTTTGGAAATTAGTACAGTGAATCCTCACGGTATGTAAAAACATAAGAAATGGGAGCAGGAGTCGGCCATCCAGCCCCTCGAGCCTGCTCCGCCATTCAATAAGATCATGGCTGATCTGAAGTAACATCTCAAAGGCAAACATACCAACCGGGGTTCTCCCAGCCCGCTTCGCCGTTCGTATAATGCAGCAGGCCTGAAGACACCAGCTTCTGGGGGAACTCTCGACCAGCGTTTGGCCCATTGCGAGTCATGATGTAGAGATGCTGGCATTGGACTGGGGTAAACACAGTTAGAAGTCTCACATCACCAGGTTAGACTCCAACCAGCTTATTTGATAATAATCCCACAAGCTTTCAGAAACGGTGTTCCTTTGAAGGGTGTGTGCCAGGTTCTGATCAGAGAAGGGCATATAAAGTCACAGACAGTTTACAGAATACTGATTAGAATGCAAGTCTTTATAGCTAACCTGCTATTCAAGTCTTAAAGATGCAGACAATGTGAGTGGAGATAGCATTAGCATGGGTTAAAGAGATGTGTATTGTCTCCAGACAGGACAGTAAGTGAGATTTTACACGCCCAGGCAAGTCATGGGCTTACAGATAGTGTGACATGAGGCTGGGTTTGTAAAATCTCACCTACTGTCCTGCTCCGGTTTCCTCCCACATCCCAAAGATGTGCTTTTAGGCTAATTGGCAAAACAAATTCTCCCTAAATTGTCTCAAATTTGGTTTTTAATTCATAGATCTATAAACATAGACAGGGATCATGGGTAGAGGTGGGAATATCGGGGTGGTGGCGCGGGCTTGTAGGGCCGAAGGGCCTGCTTCCTGTGCTGTTTTGTTCTTCGTTCTAATACACATCTCTTTAACCTATGTTCTATGTTCTATGCCTAATGCTATCTCCAATCACATTGTCTGCATCTTTAAGACTTGATTAGCTGTGAAGACTCACATTCTAATCAGTATTCTGCAAACTTTCTGTGTCTTTGTATTGCCCTTCTCTGATCAGAACCTTCCACACACAAAGAACAAAGAACAACACAGCCTGGGAAATAGGCCCTTCGGCCTAACGAGCCCACGCTGCCATTTTAACGTTCCCACTTCCACCCATGAGCCTTGTTTATGGACTCCTGATGAAGGAACACCATTTCCGAAAGCTTGTGGGATTACTATCAGATAAACCGGTCGGACTTTAACCTGGTGTTGTGAGATTTCTTACTGCGAGACTCCCAGGCCGTTTATTTTTGTTGCAAACTATCTCACGTCAGAGATTGGCGCAGGGCCATGTGGGAAATTGCTATTCCTGGCCATGGGGGCCTGTGACAATTGGGGCTGGCCTGTTGCTGGTGGGGACGGGACGGGGCGGGGGGGTGCGTGTGTGGGGGGAGATGGCTGGCAATCGGTGTGGGGAGAAAGGGTCGGGTTGATTGGCTGTCAGTGACACTGCATAACAAAACTGGGAGGTCAGTGGACTGGAGGCCGGTGCTTCTGGTGCAACTCAAGTGTTGGTACTTGGTGGGGTGTGGGGAGGGGTGGGGAGATTGGGAATGCTGGAGGTGGGGTTGGAGCGCGTGGGGTTTGAAGTGGGCCGGTCGAGGGGGTCTTGGGGTCGAGGCTGTGCCTACCTCCGTGGCTGGCGAATGCTCAGTGGTCCCCCTCAGCGCCATGCTGCCGGCAACTCCAGCAGGAATAGGCTCCATCCTTGGATTTCCAGCTCGAACCTTCCTGCAGTGCACAGAGTGTGGGAGATTCACTCTGAAAACCTCGCTAGGAAAAAACAGCTGGAATTACTCCAGTTTTTATACAAATCCGGCACTTCAAATTTAGTTGGGAGAATTCCAGCCACTGTAAGCTCTTACTTTTTACACGCTACAGTCTGGCCTACTTGTCTGCAATAGCTTCTTCTTCCATTTTGAACTTCCAACATTCACATGCGTGTCACTCATGAAAAATTGGACAAAACATCGGCCAGTGCCCAGGAAAACAATCTCAGGCAGCACAGGGGCAATAAAAAGCTGTGAATTAGAAGCATTTCCATGCAGAATTTAATGGAATTCTGCATTAAATTCAGAATTCCATTTGAATTCTGATGCCACAGAATCAAATGTGGCACACACGCTGGTTGTCTCAGTAGTACCGTCATTTATCAAAATTCTGGTTTTGTTTGCAGAGGTTATAAATCAGGCCACCAGGAGCCTCAGATTGTTCGCAGTCAGCAGAGCAGACTCTACAGCCCCAAGCCGCATCTGTTTGCCAAAGGCTTATCAGTGAGATGTTAGAAAGCAGCCACAGCCTTTCCGCTAGAGACCTCGGAGCTGAGCCCAGTGGAGGTGACCCTTCTCTACTCTACGTGGTGTAGACATACGTGCATGAATTTGTGAAGGGAATTAAACATTGTTCCCATCAACACGGCAGCTCAGTGACTATCACTGTGCTGTGCAGATACATGGATTTGGGCCTGTGTCTGAGTGGGAGTTTGCGCATTCTCCCCGTGCTTGCGTGGGTTTTCTCCAGGTGCTCCGGTTTCCTCCCACATCCCAAAGACGTGCTCTTAGGCTGATTGGCAGAACAAATTCTCCCTAAATTGTCTCAAATTTGGTTTTTTAATCCATAGATCTATAAACATAGACAGGGATCACAGGTAGAGGTGGGAATATTGGGGTGGCGGCGCGGGCTCGTTGGGCCAAAGGGCCTGTTTCCCGTGCTGTTTTGTTCTTTGTTCTTTGTACATGAACTTTGTCAGCGTAAGGAGTAAGAACATTAGATTAGCGAGCTTTCAACTTCAACACTCTCCCAAAGCCCAGACACTGAGTGAAAACAAAAGCATGAGGTCGTGGGGGGAACTGTTTGATGTACTTTTGAAAGTTTCAGTTAATATATGTGTGCTAGCAAGGTCAGTTAGGGCAGAGTGGCCTGTTTTTGCACTATATATTGTATCTAATTCTATGTAATATATAAATGATAGACTTTATAAACCATTTAAGCTTCTTGAGTTTTTAACTTTTCATGTTGATTATGCCCTCTGAGTTCATCCTGGTAAATCTCTTCACATCTTGTAGAATCATAAAAACCCTACAGTGCAGAAGGAGGCCATTCAGCCCATTGATTCTGCACTGACCACATATCCCACCCAGACCCCCTTCCCATAACTTCATGTGTTTACCCTACTAATCCCCCGACACTAGGGACAGTTTAGTATGGCTAATCCACACATCTTTGGAATGTGGGAGGAAACTGGAGCACCCAGAGGAAACTCACGCAGACACGGAGAGAATGTGCAAACTTGATACCGATAGACCTGAGGCTGGAATTGAACCTGGACCCCTGGCGCTGGGAGGCGACAGTGCCACCCAAATCTTTTTATGATATGGAGACTAGAACTGTACACAGATCTCTAAGCAAGGTCTATGCAGATTAGTCTGGAGTGCAATACAGCCTGAAATCTAATTGAGAAGCTCAGGAGGTTTATAGAGTAATACAACCTCAGATTGAATTGCTTGTTGTAAATAAATAATACCCAATTGTGGAAGTGCATTACAGGAGGAGCTGATTATTGAGTACATTTAAGGAGCTGGATGGTTTCGTGAAGTGTGACAGTTACACAGTGCTAATTGTGACAGCACTCTTGACAGCTTTCTGTGAGTACAATGCATTGAATTAGTGTGTAACACACAGCAGATAACTGATTCAATTTACAAACCAAAAAAACTAATATAACCCTACAGAGAATGGCAAGTGGTTAATTCATCAGTGAACTCTGAGGCTGGGTGGGAAACAGGCATTGCCATTTGTCTATCTGTTGCACCAAGAGAACGGAGTTTGGAATTGGTGTCTGCCAGCTTGGATTACATGACCCAGCCACTCACACTGGGCTGTATGAAATATTTTGACCCCAGCTTCCAGCACCCATTCTTTGCTGAGTTAGCCAGCCCTGGGGGCAAAGTGCTGCAGCTGATCTCTGGGAGGAATTGTAGGTGGGTTCTTTCAACCTTCAACGTTGAGAATGGCACTGTGGTACAATGGTTAGCACTGCTGCCTCACAGCACCAGGGACCTGGGTTCAATTCATGGGTTGGGATTACTGTCTGTGCAGAGTCATAGAATCATAGAACCCTACAGTGCAGAGAGAGGCCCTTCGACCCATTGAGTCTGCACCGAACACAATCCCATCCAGGCCCTACCCCCATATCCCTGCGTATGATACCCATTAATCTCTCCAATCTATACATCCCTGGACACTAAGGAGCAATTTCTTAGCGTGACCAGTCAACCTAACCTGCACATCTTTGGACTGTGGAAGGAAACCAGAGTACCTAGAGAAAACCCACGCAGACATGAGGAGAATGTGCAAACTCCACACAGACAGTGACCTGAGCCGGGAATCGAACCCAGGACTCTGGAGCTGTGAAGCAGCAGTGCTAATCCACTGTGCTATCGTGCCATTCTCCCTGTGTTGTGTACGTTTCCTCCCACAGCCTGAAAGACGTACTGGTTAGGGTGCATTGGCCGTGCTAAATTCTCCCAGTGTACCCGAACAGGTGCCAGAGTGTGGCGATGGGGATTTTCACAGTAACTTCATTGCAATATTAATGTAAGCCTGCTTGTGACACTAGTAAATAAATAAATAATCAATGGTTGCAGACCCCCATTTTGCATTTAGTGTCAGTACGCACTCACTGACACAATCTTATGAGAGGGAGCTGAGTCAATAGCCACGGTCTAATGAAGGATGGTAAGGGGGTTTCTGAAGTTGTGGCCCAGTCAGGAGGAAGATGCCCCCAGTAGTAGGGTTTGGATGCTGCCACTGTAGCAGGAGACTGTGAGGACACCTCCATTTTGTGGTGACTTCTGAAGAAACTTCTACTTTTTCGAAATAAACAGTGTTGCCAGCTGCCAGGCCATGGCTAGTGGTGGGGAGCCCCACCATGGAATGGTTAGCTGAGCTGCTGATGCCAGGTAGATTCGGTGGGTTAAGGAATTGGTCGATATTTGATGGACCTCCTATCCAGCCACCTGCAACTCCCCTCGAGGACCAGCTGACCTCAGCCTCTCCGATGCCTTATCCAATCTGCCTACTTAATAATCTGGATTGACTACCCTTGACCCTATCTCCAGCAAGATCTCAGCCTAGGCAGTGCATGACCTGACACACTCCCGCTCTCCCCTTTTCCTGATCTCACTATCAAACTCAGCTTCAGGGGATTGGGAAGATTCTGCCTCTTGTCTTCTCTGTTGGGACCCCAGGTTTTTTACTGAACAGAGTTTGGTTATGATGGACATTGCTGTCAAGGAACTTTGGTGGGTGCTTCTCTCACTTCTAAATTAGAGAATCATAAGTTCAAACCCCACTCCAGAGACTTGAACGCTTAATTTTCTAAGGTAGTCAGAGGTCTGTTTTTCAATTCATTCATGGGGTGAATCAATAGCACAGCAAATCTTTATTGTCTATCCTTAATTGCTCTTGAGAAGATGCCTTTATGAATATGGCTGAGTGGCTTACGAGGGCATTTCAGAGGATAGTCAAGAGTCAACCACATTTGTGTACATCCAGAGTTGTCTAAAGGTCAGGGTATAGAGACAGTACATTTCCTCCCCTAACAGACACTCCTGAGGCAGATTGTTTTTACAACAATCTACGAATTTCATGGTCATCATTGCTGATACTAGCTAATTATTCCAGATATATTTAATTTCACCAGCTGCCTTGCATTTGTAAATGTATCACTGAATCACTATCCCATGGATCACCATAACAGCGACATCACCACTGTATCTCTAAAAGAGACTGGGTGGGATCCTAAACCCACATTCCCCACCCAGGAAGGAGTGGGATCTTGAACCCACACTCTTTGTCTGTGGAGGGAATCTCAAACTCACACTCTCCGTCTGCGAGAGAAGGGGCAGGATCTGGAACCCCATGCTGTGTGAGACATAATTTGACCAGCAAGTTACGGCGATTCACAATTTTCTCATCGTTGTCTGAATCTGGTAGGTGATAGTGAAATTATAATGAAATAATGCACCATTAATGTTCCATCAGGATTTGGGTCATCATTTTACAATGATATGTTCTTTAAAATCTTGCATAAAGCATGCATTTCCTGTACACAAGATTCACTTCCTTCCAACACAATGTTTGGTCACGTTTATTTACCCTGTGTGTTAGCTGGAGCTCAGTTGCTAGAAAGTTTGCCTCCAGTTCTCAAGATTCTGGGTTCAAGTCCCACTGTGGGGCTTCAATACAAAGTGACACTTTGTGACACTTCAGAATAGCACCCTGCTTAGACAAATATAAGAGATTGTATTGCATCATTGTGAAGAATAGCAAGGGAGTTATCCTGTGTGTCCTCGCTACTATTTATCCCTCAATCAACATCACAAATCTTGATCATTATCAATTGTTATCTGTGGGAGATTGCTGTGTGTAAATTGGTTGCTGCATTTCAATGGTGACTATTGAAGTAGATAGGGAGGATGTGCTAGATATTCTTGAGGGTTTGAAGTTAGATAAGTCCCCTGGGCCGGACGGGATTTACCCTATGATTCTCTGGGAGGCAAGAGAGGCGATTGCAGAGCCTCTGGCTCTGATCTTCAGGTCATCGTTGGTTACGGGTATAGTTCCGGAAGACTGGAGGATAGCGAATGTGGTCCCATTGTTCAAGAAGGGGAAGAGAGACTTTCCAGGGAATTATAGGCCAGTGAGTCTTACTTCTGTTGTGGGTAAAGTATTGGAGAGAATTATTAGGGATAGGATTTATAGTTATTTAGAGAGAAATGAATTGATTGGGGATAGTCATCATGGTTTTGTGAAGGGTAGGTCGTGCCTTACTAACCTCATTGAGTTTTTTGAAAAAGTGACTAAAGAGGTGGATGGGGGTAAGGCGGTTGATGTGGTATATATGGACTTTAGTAAGGCGTTTGATAAGGTGGCCTATGGAAGACTTCTGCAGAAAATGAAGATGTATGGGATAGAGGGTGATTTAGCTAATTGGGTTAGGAATTGGCTAGCAGATAGAAGACAGAGGGTGGTGGTTGATGGGAGATATTCATCGTGGAGTTCGGTGACAAGTGGTGTACCTCAGGGGTCTGTTTTGGGGCCCCTGCTGTTTGTAATTTTTATAAATGATCTGGATGAGGGTATTGAAGGATGGATTAGTAAATTTGCAGATGACACTAAAGTCGGTGGAGTGGTAGATAGTGAAGAGGGGTGTTATAGTTTGCAGAGACTTGGACAAGTTGCAGAGCTGGGCCGAGAGGTGGCAAATGGAGTTTAATGTGGAAAAGTGTGAGGTAATGCACTTTGGCAGGAATAATAAATGTGTAGAGTATAGGGCTAATGGTAGGATTCTTAATAGTGTTGATGAACAGAAGGATCTTGGTGTGTATGTGCATAGATCCCTGAAAGTAGGCAGTCAAGTCGAGAAGGTTGTTAAGAAGGCATATGGAGTCTTAGCTTTTATTGTTAGGGGGATTGAATTTCGGAGCCACAACGTCATGTTGCAACTGTACAAAACTCTAGTGCGGCCGCACTTGGAGTATTGTGTGCAGTTCTGGTCCCCACATTATAAGAAAGATTGGAGGCATTGGAGAGGGTACAGAGGAGGTTTACCAGGATGTTGCCTGGTATGGAGGGCAGGTCTTATGAGGAGAGGCTTAGGGATTTGAGGTTGTTTCGTTAGAAAGGAGGCGGCTAAGAGGGGACCTTATCGAAACATATAAGATGATTAGAGGTTTAGATAGGGTGGACAGTGATAGCCTTTTTCCTAGGATGGAGAAAGCTAGCACGAGGGGACACAGCTTTAAATTAAGGGGTGATAGTTATAGGACGGATATCAGAGGTAGGTTCTTTACCCAGAGGGTGGTTAGGGAGTGGAATGCCCTGCCTGCGGCGGTTGTAGATGCGCCAAGTTTGGTGGCGTTTAAGAGGTTAGTTCATAAGTTTATGGAAGAGAAGGGAATGGTTTAGTTTGGAGGGTCATTGCTTTTTATATTGGTCGGCGCAACATCGAAGCCCGAAGGGCCTGTTCTGTGCTGTAATGTTCTATGTTCTATGTTCTACCACACTTCAAAAAGTACTTAATTGAGCGTAAAATGTTTTACAGTGTGGGGTGGTCATGAAAAGTGAATAAAAACTTTTCTTTATTGTACATTACTACGGCGAGGTTTTAGCTCAAGTATTGCTCGGTCAACTGCCAAGTGTAGTTACAAGTTCTAGCAACAGGGCAGATTGTTAGAACATTATTTGAGTCTGTCTTCACAGAATCACACAGTGCAGAAGAGGCCCTTCGGCCCATCGAGTCTGCACTAACACATGAAAGACCCTGACCTGCCCACCTAATCGTATTTGCCAGCACTGGGCCCATGGCCTTGAATGTTATGATGTGCCAAATACTCATCCAGGTACCTTCATCGAAGGCCGAAGGGCCTGTTCTGTGCTGTAATGTTCTATGTACTTTTTAAAGGGTGTGAAGCATCCCACTTCCATCACCCTCCCAGGCAGCGCATTCCAGACCCTCACCACCCGCTGAGTAAAAAAGGTTTTCCTCAAATCCTCCTAAACCTTCCATCCCTCACTTTTAACTTGTGTCTGCTCAGAATTGATCCTTCAACTAAGGGGACGAATTGCTCCCTACCCACTCTGTCCATGTCCCTCATAATCTTGTACAGCTCGATCAGGTCACCCCTCAGTCTTCTGTGCTCCAGAGAAAACCACCCAAGCCCATCCAACCTCTCTTTAGAAGTTAAATGTTCCATTCCCAACAGCAGCCTGGTGAATCTTCTCTGCACTTTCTCCAGCGTGATCACATCCTCCCTGTAACGTGGCCACCAGAACCGCACACAGTTCCAAACAACCCCATCATGACCTCCCTGCTTTTGTAATCTATACCCTGATTGATAAAGGCGAGTGTCCCTTGGTTCACCACGCTGCTAACCTGCCTTTCCAACTTCCAACGTCATTCTTTAAACTTTATTTATTAGTCTCACAACTAGGCTTACATTAACAGTGCAGTGAAGTTATTGTGAAAATCCCCTAGTCGGCACTTGTTCGGATACGCTGCGGGAAAATGTAGCACAGCCAATCCACCTAACCAGCGCGTCTTTCGGAGTGTGGGAGGAAATCGGAAGATCTGCAGGAAACCCACGCAGACACGGGGAGAGCATGCAAAGTCCACAGCCAGGAATTGAAGCTGGGTCCCTTCATGTGTGAGGCAGCAGTGCTAACAAGTCACCACAGTCCCAGGTGATAAGGGGTTTCTCTTGTTAGAGCAATCAAGAATGTCATGGGTTGTTAATGAGGGAACTCTTCCTACACTATTCCTTCACGGAGTGAAAATCCTCGCTGCCTTATGATTATCCAATTGAATTGTATTCTTTACTAAATATCCCCTTGCCTTCTCGTTTTGGGGGAAGCTGGCCTTTGAATCTATCTGTTTGCTCAAAAAGTGGCTGAGCTGAACTGTTTCTCTCCGTAGCCAGATGCTGCTGTGTATTTGCAGCACTGCCTGTTTGAGTTCCAGGTTGCAGCATCTGGCCGCTTGCTCTTTTAACTGCGCCACGTAGATTTCGAGGCCGTGTTTGACTTTTTTACGGCGTGGCGCGGGTCGGGTACTGTTCCGAGCTTTTGGCTGCGAGGGAGTGCTTTCGGAACGATGACAGTTTGTAGCCTTTTCATCTCTGCCACTGCCAAGGATGTGAACCTTTGCATACATAATGGAGCCTTTCATTCGTTGGCAAGAGATTAATAGAAGTGAAAAGTCCTTGTCTCTGCCTGCGAGCACCAGGAATTGACAGCTCTGAATACATGCTCATTAGAGAGAGCGGACAGGCTGAAATCTGTCAGAGCCTGGAGGATCTTGTTTAAAGAAGCTGTGGCTATTTCCTGCAGATGGTTAGGATGCTTGGGGGGGTGGGAGGCAGCGGGGAGTGGTTAATCTGCATTTGCGTGTGCATTTTTGCTTGTATTATGTATGTACATGTAAGTGTGCATTTCCATGTCTGCATTGTTATGTGTAAATGCGTGTGCAAGTATGTACACGTATCTGAATGTATTTGTGCCCCACTTTAACGGCAGGTCAATCAAATTTTGGCATCGTAAGCCATTTCATCACCTCTGTGCTCACTGACCTCTGCTGGCTCCTGTATAAGCACACCTTGGTTCTAAAATCTTCATCATTGAATCCCTACTTTCGCTGTCTGTGTAATCGCTCTCTGAGAGATCCACTATTCTCCAGTTCCAGCCTCTAGTACATCTCCGGTTTTAATCACTCCGCACTGGCATTGTGCTTTCCAACCACCTCAGTCCAACATTTCCTCCCTAACGTTTCCTCCACCTTTGCTAGCACGAGGGGACACAGCTTTAAATTAAGGGGTGATAGTTATAGGACGGATATCAGAGGTAGGTTCTTTACCCAAAGGGTGGTTCGGGAGTGGAATGCCCTGCCTGCTGCAGTTGTAGATGCGCCACGTTTGGTGGTGTTTAAGAGGTTAGTTGATAAGTATATGGAAGAGAAATGAATGGTCTAGTTTGGAGGGGCATTGCTTTTTATATTGGTTGGTGCAACATCGAAGGCCGAAGGTCCTGTTCTGTGCTGTAATGTTCTATGTTCTATATTCATTAAGATGCTCCTTCAAAGCTATTTTTCTGACCAAGGTTTTGGTCTTTGCCAGAATTAAGCTGACCTTTCTCTGCAACTTAACTATGATTGTAACACTATATTCTCCACCCTCTCCTTTCCTTCTCCCCATGCATTCTACGAAATGTTTTGTCTGTACAATGTGCAAGAGACAATACATTTCACTCTATCCCAATACATGTGAGAATAATAAATCAGATCAAAGCAATGGGGACCATTTCCCTGGATTTAGTTGGTCCTGACCCCTCATGATTTTGAAATACCTGGGGATGTTTTACCACATTAAAGATATACAATGAATATAAGTTGCTATTTTATATATCATATATGGATATGCGCGCATGTGTGCATGTGTGTATATGTGTGTGTGTAAGTGTGTGTGCGTGCATATCTGTGTCTGTGTGCGTGCGCATGAGTGTATGTGCATGTTGCCCGTACTTATCAGCGTGTGTATATACATGGTGTATCCATGTCCCGTTGTCACTACCAAACAAAGAGAACTCTTCCTGAGCCTGACATACAGCAATTCGTGCTGGAGATCCGTGTTGCCGCCGGGCAGCGGAGATCCCTGATGGAAATCCCTCTATGGAAGAATCTCCCCCAATTACATCGGGGACCTGGGGTAGAGGCTGCTGCCATACCTGAAAGTATGAAAGTTTATCCCTGAAAGTAGGCAGTCAGGTCGAGAAGGTTGTTAGGAAGGCATATGGAGTCTTGGCTTTTATTGGTAGAGGGATTGAATTTCGGAGCCGCAACGTCATGTTGCAACTGTACAAAACTCTAGTGCGGCCGCACTTGGAGTATTGTGTGCAGTTCTGGTCCCCACATTATAAGAAAGATGTGGAGGCATTGGAGAGGGTACAGAGGAGGTTTACCAGGATGTTGCCTGGTATGGAGGGCAGGTCCTATGAAGAGAGGTTGAAGGATTTGAGGTTGTTTTCGTTAGAAAGGAGGCGGCTAAGAGGGGATCTTATTGAAGCATATAAGATGATTAGAGGTTTAGATAGGGTGGACAGTGATAGCCTTTTTCCTAGGATGGAGAAAGCTAGCACGAGGGGACACAGCTTTAAATTAAGGGGTGATAGTTATAGGACGGATATCAGAGGTAGGTTCTTTACCCAAAGGGTGGTTCGGGAGTGGAATGCCCTGCCTGCAGCAGTTGTAGATGCGCCAAGTTTGGTGGCGTTTAAGAGGTTAGTTGATAAGTATATGGAAGAGAAGGGAATGGTTTAGTTTGGAGGGGCATTGCTTTTTATATTGGTCGGCGCAACATCGAAGGCTGAAGGGCCTGTTCTGTGCTGTAATGTTCTATGTTCTATGTTCTATACAACTGTAGGTTTTTCCGGTTCACGGGTTCCTGAGACTGCCCTTTCTGTGGCCTCAGGGAATCATAGAACATAGAACATAGAACACTACAGCACAACAGGCCCTTCGGCCCATACCAATCATATTCCTACCTACCAGGCCTATCTATATCCCTCAATCCCATTAAATCTCATGTACTCATCCAGAAGTCTCTTAAAAGACCCCAAGAAGTTTGTCTCTATTACCACTGACAGCAGCTGATTCCACTCACTCACAACCCTCTGAGTGAAAACTGATTTAAAATAGGGATCATGAGCCTTGGGAGTTTCTGGGAAGTGTGTAAATAGATGATGAAATTAATGTACTTGTTTTTATCCTACAGGTGCTTTGGTCCACCTTGTTGTCTAACGAGGGGCATACACGCGATGGGTCGTGAGAGGGCTGCTCTTGGATTTTTTTCGAGAGTATCCTAGTGCTTCACGTCGTTAGTGTACGCTTGACCTGGACATTTGATGGGCAACACGACAGCTCAGTGACTATCGCTGTGCTGTGCAGATACATGGATTTGGGCCTGTGTCTGTGGGAGTTTGCGCATTCTCCCCTTGCTTGCGTGGGTTTTCTCTGGGTGCTCCGGTTTCCTCCCACATCCCAAAGATGTGCTCTTAGGCTAATTGGCAAAACAAATTCTCCCTAAATTGTCTCAAATTTGGTTTTTAATCCATAGATCTATAAACATGGACAGGGATCACGGGTAGAAGTGGGAATATTGGGGTGGCGGCGCGGGCTCGTTCAGCCGATTTAAGAGACCAATGGACCCGGACCCCAAGATCCTTGTGCTCCTCAACACTGTTAAGACCTGATAGAGGTTTATAAAATGTTGAGAGGAATAGATAGAGTGGATTCTGAGAGACTATTTCCCCGAGCTAAAATGGTCGCTACGAGAGGACACAGACTTAAGGTGCAGGGAAGCAAATACAGAGGAGATGTTAGAGGTAAGTTTTTCACTCAGAGAGTGGTGAGTGAATGGAATCGGTTGCCGTCGATGGTGGTAGAGGCGAACTCACTGGGGTCTTTTAAAAGACTTCTGGATGAGTACACGGGAACTAATGGGATTGGGGGTTACAGATAAGTCTGTGGCTTGGTAAGTGTAGATGTGATCGGTGCAACTCATGGGCCGAAGGGCCTGTTTGCGCTGTAGTGTTCTATGTTCTATGTTCCTACCCTTGATGTTGTACTCCTTCATCCCACTGGTCCTGCCAAAATGGACCACCACACATTTATCTGCATTGAAGTCCATCTGCGTGTTTGTGTCCCTCATGATTCCCATCACCAGAGGAAATAGTTCCTCTGCATCTACTCTATTTTAACTTTTAAACACTTAATCAGATCTGCCATCAGGTCTCTGCTCTGAATGAAATACAAACCATCGTAATGCAGCCGAACTTTATATAATAAGTCCTCGGAGGCAGAAGTCCCTTCCCTTTTATTTACAAGTCTGATAACAGCATACAGAGTGTTTTCTGTTAACAGTCCACACTCGGAGTCCCAGAGGAATTGACGCGCCTGGTTAAATATAGAGCAAGAGGTTCCCTGATTGGCCTATCGAATTGGCCCTTCATCAGGGAGTTCATATTGTAATAGTCCCACCTCAATTGCCTGATTAAAATCCTCACACCTTATAATTCGGCTGCCTCAGCTTGGGCAGTATTTGGTAACTCATTGCAAGGACAGTCTATTTTATCCCTGAGGTGTGGTGTCTAGAGCAGAAAGCAGTGTTCCTGATAAGTCTCCAGCCAAGGCTCTGTGCAACTGAAGCATAACTTCCTCCTTTTTGTGTTGCAGACTCCCGAGATCAAGGGCAAAATTCCATTAACCTTTTTAATTGCTTTTTGTACCTGTCCACTAGCTTTTAGTGATTTGTGTAATTGGACTCCCAAATCTCTTTGCTCATCCACCGCTCTTTCTTGCCTGAATAAGACAGGTTGATAAATATTCAAAGGTTCAGAAAAGTGACAAAAATCAAACTAATTTCAATAACAAATTGAAACAAAAGCTACCTATCAAATTGACAGCTGGAAAAATGTCACACAATATTCGAATTGATGCAGATTTACAGCTCATATATGCATATTTATTCATAGCATCGTAGAATGATACGTTGGAGAAGAAGGCCATTCTGCCCATCATGTCTATGCTAGCTCTCTGTGGTCGATCTAGTTTAACATTATTCTGCACTTGCAGGCAGTAGAATGGAGAAAGAATAAGAAATGGACAAGACTTAGACAAGGCGACACATGTTACAGTGCTGCTGCCTCACAGTGCCAAGGACCCAGGTTAAATTCCCGACTTGGGTCACTGTCTGTGCAGAATCCGCATGTCCTCCCCATGTCTGTGTGGGCTTCCTCCGGGTACTCCAATTTCCTCCCAAAATGCAAAAGATGTGTTGGTTGAGTGCATTGGCCGTACTAAATTCTCCCTCAGTGTACCCAAACAGGTGCCAGAGTGTGGTGACCAGGCAATTTTCATTGTGACTCCATTGCAATGTTACTGTAAACCTACTTGTGACGCTAATAAATGAACCTACCCTAGACAGATAAAGGCACTTACAGATTGATAAAGGTTTCGAGATGCTTGTCATACCGATAACTATAATCGGTGTGAGTAACACTGTCAACACTGAATGAAAGGGATTTTTTTTAAACTTTATTCCAATCCAATCAAGTCAAATTAAATCCAATTCCGAGTCCCATCAAGTTGGGACATTCCCGATCCAAGTTGACAAGACAGGGCTCTCACCTCCTGCCTTGGGTTTGATCTACATGACCCAAGGTGATTGGAGTAAGTATATCTCCTCCTCCAAGGCTTGATCTCATTTGCATCTTAGCCAAAAGGCTGCTTTAAAAAATTGTTTCAAAAGAAGATAAAATGTAACCTAATGACTTCTACCAAGTGCAGTGTGTCAATATCACAATTGATTTTAGCCAAAAGGCTGAGAGGGTTTTCAATTGAGGCCTGCTCCAGGCCTTTAGCACATGGAATTTCCTTCAATCTTACTGCCCAAACACGCTTTTCTCCAACCTTCAATATCAGCATTCGGAGATCATATTATCCAGGTACTGGCTGATCTACATTGGCCCCCAGTCCGACAATGCCCGAACTTTAAAATGCTTAATCTTGTTTTAAATCCTTCTAGGCCTCACTCTGAAACCATCTCCAGCCGTACAATCCTTCGACATCACTGCTCATTTATATATTCCCGATTTACTCTCCCCCAACTTCTGTGCCCATGGCTTCACCTGCTGAGATGGAATCATAGAACCTTACAGTGTAGAAAGAGGCCCTTCGACCCATCGATTTCTTAGCATGGCCAATCAACCCAACCTGCATATTTTGGACTGTGGGAGGAATCCAGAGTACCTGGAGGAAACCCACACAGACACAAGGAGAATGTGCAACCTCCACACAGGACCCTCCATAATCCTCTCTCTCTTCACTTTTAAGAAGCTCTCTAAAATCCCATGACCGATATTGCCTAATTACTCCCTTGTGCAACATCTTGGGGTATTTTAGTATGTTAAAGATGTTATGTGCAGTCTGTTAGCACAGGTGATTGGCTATTCATGTCATACAAAAGCTCATAGAATCCCTACAGTGTAGAAAGAAGCCCATCGAGTGTGCACTGAACACAATCCCACCCAGGCCCTACCCTCAAGCCCTACATATTTACCTGCTAATCCCTCTAATCTACGCATCTCAGGACTCTAAGGAACAATTTTAGCATGGCCAGTCAACCTAACCTGCACATCTTTGGACTGTGGGAGGAAACCAGACCAAACCCATGCACATACGAGGAGAATGTGCAAACTTCACACAGACAGTGACCCGAGCCAGGAATCGAACCCAGGTCTCTGGAGCTGTGAAGCATCAATGCTAACCCACTGAGCTACCGTGCTGCCCATGGTCTGAGCTGGTCATCCTCTCATTGGAGAGAGCTGCTCCAACCCACATCTGCCTGATGGATCGATTGCTTCCTGTCCACCCCTGGAGGGGACACTACCAGAGATTCTAGTGAAGCTACCAGCTCCTTCCTTTAATGTCTAGTGATAAAGTGAAATCTCCCTGTGATGTCCCTATGTGAAGAGGGATTCATCTTCTTCCCTCTTTTGAGTTGGTTACTATGGAGACTGACCTCAGAGTTGGCATATGGATACAATGCTCCCCAAAAGAACCCTCACTTAAAGTGGGCCAATGGATCACAATGGGGAAAAAAAAATTCTCTCCCAATGAAAGCATCTATTTGCACTTTGAAGCTACCAACTGCAAAGAGCAAAGAGCAAAGAACAAAACAGCACGGGAAATAGGCCCTTTGGCCCAACGAGCCCGCGCCGCCACCCTGATGTTCCCACCTCTACCCATGATCCCTGTCTATGTTTATAGATCTATAGATTAAAAACCAAATTTGAGACAATTTAGGGAGAATTTGTTTTGCCAATTAGCCTAAGAGCACATCTTTGGGATGTGGGAAGAAACCGGAGCACTCAGAGAAAACCCACACAAGCACGGGGAGAATGCGCAAAATCCCACAGACACAGGCCCAAATCCATGTATCTGCACAGCACAGCGATAGCCACTGAGCTGTCGTGTTGCCCATCAGATGGTCCAGATCAAGCATACACTAACAACGTGAAGCAGTAGGATACTCTCGAAAAAGATCCAAGAGCAGTTCCCTCACGACCCATCGCGTGTATGCCCCTCGTTAGACAACAAGGTGGACCAAAGCACCTGTAGGATAAAAACAAGTACATCAATATCATCATCTACTTACACACTTTCCAGGGACTCCCAAGGCTCATGATCCCTATTTTAAATCAGTTTTCTATACCCCTCCGTTCCCATTCTGTTCATGTGCCCATCTCGTATTTCTTAAAGCCTCCACCACTTTACTTGGCAGCGCATTCCATACCCCCACCACCATCTGTGTTAAAAAACTCCCTCTAGCATCCGAATTATACCTTACCCGCCTCACCCTAAGCCCGTGACCCCTCGTGCTATTCGAGTCCATGAGCACTAATTGAGCACGGCCCAGTGTCCCTATGCCGCTGATACTTGGGCAGTGTGAGGAAAGGCCCCTCTCTCCCCCCCCGCAGACCCGGGGACACTGTACAGACTCCACACAGACAGACAGTGAGCCCAACGCTGCCAGTTGAAGCCGGGGCCTCCCTGAGAGCGCAGCACCAACCACTGAGCCCTCACCGTGCCGCCTCACAATCTAACTGAGTGTTCCCCCCGCTCCACCCCCGGCTCTGTTAATATCATATATACAGAGACACGCTGTATTTACACAGTAAATCACCATTTTAACCGTGAAGCTGAATGCTGAAGTTGAAACTTTCTCCTCGGCCATTAAAACTCCTCATCGTTAGTCACAAATCCGGAAATTCCCATACCCCTTGCCTTTTGCCCTCCACTTGGCAGAATATATCTGCGGCTGTTGGCCAACCTAACCAATTCCTCAAAGTCTTTCTTTCTAGTAAAACATTCCGCTCTCTCATCCTAGCCCTTCTGCTGAGTGTGATCCACATCTCCGATGAATCAACTGTGCTAATTACTGCAACTGTACAGGGCACTGGTGAGGCCGCAACTGGAGTACTGTGTGCAGTTTTGGTCGCCGCATTTGCGAAAGGATATATTGGCCTTGGAGGGAGTGCAGAGGTTCACTAGGCTGATACCGGAGATGAGGGGGTTAGCTTTTGAGGAGAGATTGAATAGACTGGGGTCTGTACTCAGAGTTTAGAAGGCTGAGGGGAGATCTTATGGAGACTTACAAGATAATAAAGGAGCTGGATAGGGTAGAGGTAGAGAGATTCTTCCCGCTTAGAAAGGAAACAGAGGGCACAGCCTCAAAATAAGGGGGGAGGGGGGGGTGGTGCAGTTTAGAACAGAATTGAGGAGAAAATTCTTCACTCAAAGGATGGTAAGTCTCTGGAATTCTCTGCCCATTGAAGTGGTGGAGGCTACCTTGCTGAATATATTTCCGTCACGGGTAGATAGATTTCTGATAGACAAGGGAATTAAGGGTTATGGGGAGAAAGCGGGAAAGTGGAACTGAACCATTTCAGATCATATTGAATGGCGGGGCAGGCTTGAGGGGCTGAATGGCCGACTCCCGCCCCTACTTCTTATGTTCTTAGCACTGTCGAATTGTCATCTTGACTCTGCCTCTAATCTCTCTCCACAGACGCTGTCAGCCCTGTTGAGTTTCTCCAGCATTTTCTGCTTTTGATTCAGGTTCCAGCAATCCGCAGGATTTTGCCTTCACATTATGCTCCCAGTCCTTCCTCACTTGAATCCCCGGTGTGTGGATTTGAGCGCATCCGGAGCAAGACTGGTTCAGCCACTCACACTGCTAGCCCAAGGACTACCGAACAAGGTCTAACTCAGCACACACCCCAAACACTCATCGAAGGAGCTGCCTGTTCTGTGGAGGCTGCATTTAATGAATTGGAGCATCATGAACATGAATATCCAGCAGAGGCCTGGAGGAGGCCCAGGTGCTTGGGAGAACAGGCCAGGCCACAGGGCAAAGCTGCAGGGATTCTGTTATCCACAATCTTTAAATCCCTGCTGTCAGTCAAAACCCCTGAATGGAGCATTGCTCAGTAAAGGTTTAGATATTTAAATAACAGACTTCCAACAATGCAAATATAACTCATTAGAATACATTATGTACGATAACGCGCACAATAATAAAAATGCTAATTATGCTTCATAATGACTGATTTTGCAAGCAGCAGGAAGCAATGGTTGACACCAGTCTCCCTGTTACGCAGGGTTGTGTGATATTTAATGTTGGAAGATTTGTACAATGCTCCACCAACCTCAGACTGAAAATCTACAAAACCGTTTCATTGAGAGAATAAACATGCATCTCCCAATGAATCCTGGTCATTCCGCAGTGAGAAATCACACCTTATTAACACATCTGACTCACAAACCTCCCGAAACACACACAGAACAAAACAGTCACCCCACCACACACACACCCAGGCACTCACCCACACACACAGACACACACCCAGACACTCACACATTCACACAGGCACACATACAGCCACATACCCAGATACTCACCCACACACACACACACAGACAAACACACAGAGACACACCCAGGCACATACCCACACACCCAGACACTCACACAGACCCACAGACAAACACACAGACCCACACCCACACACTCACACACACGCAGACACTCACACATACACACAGACACACATACAGCCACGTACCCAGATTCTCACCCACACACACACAAACAAACACACAGTCACACACCCACACACTCACACATACCCACACACTCACACATACACACAGACACACATACAGCCACATACGCAGATACCCACCCACACACACAAACAAACACATAGACATACACCCAGACACTCACCCATACACACACAGACACACACCTACACAAAGATGTTCACCCACATAACACCCACACACCCAAACATTCACCTACACACACACCCACACACAGACACATACCCAAGTACATACCCAGACAGTCATCCACACACACAGACACACACCCAGACTCTCAGACACATACCGGGCACACACCCACATACACAGATGCTCACCCGTGAGGGCAAAAGGGGGCCATTAAATGTCCTTGGCAGGCAGGATTGAGGAGGATCCCAAAGTTTTTAATGCCTATATGAGAGAGAAGAGAGCAGCTAAAGAAATGGCAGGTTATATGTGGGAGCCAGGTAAGGTGGGTGAGGTCTTGAATGAATATTTTGCATCAGAATTCACAAAGGAGAAGGATGTGGTGGATGGTGAGTGTAGGAAGGAGGATGTTGACGTTCTAGAACATGTTGAGCTAAAAAGGGACGAGGTAAAACATTAAGGTGGACAAATCCCCAGGGCAAGATAGGGTCTGTCCCAGAATACTGAGAGAGGCGAGGGAGGAGATTGCTGAGGCATCACCCAAAATCTTTGTACCCTCTTTAGCCACGGGTGATGTACTAGTGGATTGGAGAGTAGCTAACATTGTTCCTCTGTTTAAGAAGAGCAGAAGAGACTATCTGGAAAATTATAGGCCTGTGATCTTCACATCAGTGGTGGGAACATTACTGGAGAAGATTCTTAGGGGATAGAATGTACTCTCATCCGCAAGAAAATAGGCTTATTAGCAATAGGCAACATGGTTTTGTAAAGGGGAGATTGTGTTTCACAAACTTGATTGAGTTCATTGGGGAAGTGCTGAGAAAAATTGGCTAGGGTAGGGCAATGAGTGTTGTCCACATGGACTTTAGTAAAATCTTTGATAAGGTTCGTCATGATACAGGAGATGAAGTCATATGGGATTCTGGTGGGCTGGTGAGATGGGTACAAAACTGACTTGGGCATAGAACAGTGAGAAGTCTCACAACACCAGGTTAAAATCCAACAGGTTTATTTGGAAGCATGAGCTTTTGGAGTCTCAGGCTCCAACATCACTCATCTGATGAAGGACCCTTAGACTCTGAAAGCTTTTGCTGCCAAATAAACCTGTTGGACTTTAACCTGGTGTTGTGAGACTTCTCACCGTGTCCACCCCAGTCTAACCCCTGCATCTCCACATCTTGGCAGTGGAAGGATACTTTTCTAACTGGAGGTCTGTGACAAGCTGTGTTCCACAAGCATCAGTGCTGAGACCTCTGTGGTTTGTAATATATATAAATGATCTGGAGTAAAATATAGGTTGGTAAATTTGTAGATTGTACAATAATTGGGTGGATATTGGGAAGGATTGTCAGAGGATACAGCAGGATATAATTGGCTAGAGACATGGGCCGAAATTTGGCCGATGGAATTTAACCCGGACAAGTGCGAGGTGATGTAATTTGGAACGTCTACCGCAGAAGAAAATTAAACAGTAAATGGTAGAGCCCTGAGAAATATTAGCATACAGAGGGGTTGCAGATCCACAGTTCCACTGGAGGATAGCGAATGTGATCCCATTGTTTAAGAAGGGGAAGAGAGACCTTCCTGGGAATTATAGGCCAGTGAGTCTTACTTCTGTTGTGGGCAAGGTATTGGAGAGAATTATTAGGGATAGGATTTATAGTTATTTAGAGAGAAATGAATTGATTGGGGATAGTCAGCATGGTTTCGTGAAGGGTAGGTCATGCCTTACTAACCTCATTGAGTTTTTTGAGAAAGTGACCAGAGAGGTGGATGGGGGTAAGGCGGTTGATGTAGTATATATGGACTTTAGTAAGGCGTTTGATAAGGTGGCCCATGGAAGACTTCTACAGAAAATGCAGATGTGTGGAATAGAGGGTGATTTAGCTAATTGGATTAGGAATTGGCTGGCAGATAGAAGACAGAGGGTGGTGGTTGATGGGAGATATTCATCGTGGAGTTCGGTGACGAGTGGTGTGCCTCAGGGGTCTGTTTTGGGGCCCCTGCTGTTTGTGATTTTTATAAATGATCTGGATGAGGGTATTGAGGGATGGATCAGTAAATTTGCAGATGATACTAAAGTTGGTGGTGTGGTAGATAGTGAAGAGGGGTGTTTTAGTTTACAGAGTGACTTGGACAAGTTGCAGAGCTGGGCCGAGAGGTGGCAAATGGAGTTTAATGTGGAAAAGTGTGAGGTAATGCACTTTGGCAGGAACAATAAATGTGTAGAGTATAGGGCTAATGGTAGGGCTCTTAATAGTGTTGAGGAACAGAAGGATCTTGGTGTATGTGTCAATAGATCCCTGAAAGTAGGCAGTCAAGTGGATAAAGTTGTTAAGAAGGCATATGGAGTCTTAGCTTTTATTGGTAGGGGGATTGAATTTAGGAGCCGCAGCATCATGTTGCAACTGTACAAAACTCTAGTGCGGCCGCACTTGGAGTATTGTGTGCAGTTCTGGTCCCCACATTATAAGAAAGATGTGGAGGCATTGGAGAGGGTACAGAGGAGGTTTACCAGGATGTTGCCTGGTATGGAGGGCAGGTCCTATGAAGAGAGGTTGAAGGATTTGAGGTTGTTTTCGTTAGAAAGGAGGCGGCTAAGAGGGGACCTTATTGAAACATATAAGATGATTAGAGGTTTAGATAGGGTGGACAGTGATAGCCTTTTTCCTAGGATGGAGAAAGCTAGCACGAGGGGACACAGCTTTAAATTAAGGGGTGATAGTTATAGGACGGATATCAGAGGTAGGTTCTTTACTCAAAGGGTTGTTAGGGAGTGGAATGCCCTGCCTGCAGCTGTTGTAGATGCGCCAAGTTTGGTGGCGTTTAAGAGGTTAGTTGATAAGTATATGGAAGAGAAGGAATGGTTTAGTTTGGAGGGGCATTGCTTTTTATTTTGGTCGGCACAACATCGAAGGCCGAAGGGCCTGTTCTGTGCTGTATTGTTCTATGTTCTATGTTCTATGTTCCCTGAAAGTGGCATCTTAGTGGACAAGGTGGTCAAGAAGGTGTACAGAATGCTGGCTTTCATAATTCAGGATATTGAGTTTGGAATTGGAAAATTATGTTGTAGCTGTATTGGTTAGGCCGCACTTGGAATATAGTGTTCAATTTTGGTTGCCACATTACCAAAGGGAAGGGTGGATTAGTAAATTTGCAGATGACATCAAAGTCGGTGGAGTGGTAGATAGTGAAGAGGGGTGTTCTAGTTTGCAGAGAGACTTGGACAAATTGCAGAGCTGGGCCGAGAGGTGGCAAATGGAGTTTAATGTGGAAAAGTGTGAGGTAATGCACTTTGGCAGGTATAATAAATGTGTAGAGTATAGGGCTAATGGTAGGATTCTTAATAGTGTTGATGAACAGAGGGATCTTGGTGTGTATGTGCATAGATCCCTGAAAGTAGGCAGTCAAGTCGTAGGTTGTCAAGAAGGCATACGGAGTCTTAGCTTTTATTGGTAGGGGGATTGAATTTTGGAGCCGCAATGTCATGTTGCAACTGTACAAAACTCTAGTGGGCGGCCGCACTTGGAGTATTGTGTGCAGTTCTGGTCCCCACATTATAAGAAAGATGTGGAGGCATTGGAGAGGGTACAGAGGAGGTTTACCAGGATGTTGCCTGGTATGGGGGCATGTCTTATGAGGGAGAGGCTGAGGGATTTGAGTTGTTTTCGTTAGAAAGAAGGCGGCTAAGAGGAGACCTTATCGAAACATATAGATGATTAGAGGTTTAGATAGGGTGGACAGTGATAGCCTATGTAGGAGCAAAAGGATGGTTAGAGGGAAGATTGGACCTCTCAGGGACAGAGGAGGGGAACTATGCTTAGAGCCTGAGGGAATGGGGGAGATCCTGAATGAATACTTTGCGTCAGTATTCATGCGGGAGAGGGGCCTGATGTCTGATGCTGGCTTTGAGGATTTTGAGGACCCGTTAAAGGAAATAATCATTACGAGGGACGAAGTGTTGGGGCTTTTAGGTAGCATAAAGACTTATAAAGCTCCGGGGCCTGATGGTATTTATCCCAGGCTGCTAAGGGAGGTGAGAGATGACATTGCTGGGCCTCTGACGCAAATCTTTGTCTCTTCTTTGGACACAGGTGAGGTCCCAGAGGACTGGAGGATTGCAAATGTAGTACCGTTGTTTAAAAAGGGTCAGAGGGATAACCCAGGGAACTATAGGCCGGTGAGCTTGACTTCAGTTATAGGTAAGCTAATGGAGAGGATCCTCAGGGACAGGATGTATGAGCATCTGGAGCGCTGCGATCTGATCAGGGATACGCAGCATGGCTTCATTAAGGGGAGGTCGTGCCTTACGAACCTAGTGGAATTTTTTGAAGAGGTGACAAAAATGGTTGATGAAGGACAAGCCGTTGATGTCGTCTACATGGATTTCAGTAAGGCGTTTGACAAGGTTCCTCATGGTAGGCTGATAAAAAAGGTGAAGGCGCATGGGATACAGGGCCAGGTATGTAGATGGGTTGAGAACTGGCTTGGGAGGAGGAGACAGCGGGTAGTAGTGGAAGGCTCTTTTTCCAACTGGAGGTCAGTCACTAGTGGTGTGCCACAGGGCTCAGTACTAGGACCTCTTCTATTTGTGATTTATATAAATGACTTGGAAGAGGGGGTAGGTGGTGTGATCAGCAAATTTGCTGATGACACTAAGATACTTGGATTGGCGGGGACTGAGGAGCAGTGCCAGGCAATACAACAGGACATAGATAGGCTGGTAGATTGGGCAGATAGATGGCAAATGGAATTTAATCCGGATAAATGCGAGGTGATGCATTTTGGCCGGAATAATGTAGAGGGGAGTTATAGGATAAAAGGTAAAACTATCCGGAGTATAGAGACGCAGAGAGACCTGGGGGTGCAGGTTCACAAGTCTCTGAAGGTGTCAGTACAGGTGGAAAAAGTGATAAAGAAAGCGTATGGTATGTTAGCCTTCATAGGAAGGCGTATAGAATACAAGAGTAGAAGTTTGATGTTGCAAGTGTATAGAACGTTGGTTAGGCCTCACTTGGAGTACTGCATCCAGTTCTGGTCACCGTACTACCGGAAGGATGTGGAGGCCCTGGAGAGAGTGCAGAGGAGATTTACCAGGATGCTGCCTGGTATGGAAGGGCTGTCTTATGAGGAAAGGTTGAACGCACTGGGGTTGTTTTCCCTTGAAAGACGTCGGCTGAGAGGGGATCTATTAGAGGTATATAAGATTATGAGGGGTATAGATAGAGTAAATGGTGGTAAGCTTTTTCCACCATTAGATTCAGATAGAATGAGGGGTCACGGCCTTAGGGTGAGGGGGGCTATGTATAAGACTAATATTAGAGGGCATTTTTTCACACAAAGGGTAGTGGGGGTGTGGAATGCACTACCGAGTAAGGTGGTGGGAGCTGGCACGCTAGGGTTGTTTAAGGGTCTCTTGGACAGCCACATGAGCGGTCTGCAGATAGAGGGATATAGGAGGACTGTTTAAATACTTTAATTGTTTCCACAGGCTGTTCGGTCCACCTTGTTGACCAACAAGGCGCATGCATTCGGCAGGTCGTGCGAGGGCTGCTCCTGGATGTTACTTCAGGAGTGGCCTAGTGCTTCATGTCGTTAGTGTATGCTTAAACTGGACCATCAGATGGGCAACATGACAGCTCAGAGACTATCGCTGTTGCTGTGCAGACACATGGATTTGGGCCTGTGTCTGCGGGAGTTTGCGCGTTCTCCCCGTGGTTGCGTGGGTTTTCTCCGGGTGCTCCGGTTTCCTCCCACATCCCAAAAATGTGCTCTTAGGCTGATTGGGTAACAAATTGTCCCTATATTGGTCTCTATATGTCATTAGGACGTTAGGACGGCGGTGCGGGCTCTTTGGGCCGAAGGGCCTGTTTCCCATGCTGTGTTGTTCTTTGTTCTTTGTTCTTTTCCTAGGATGGAGAAAGCTAGCACGAGGGGACACAGCTTCAAATTAAGGGGTGATAGTTATAGGACGGATATCAGAGGTAGGTTCTTTACCCAGAGGGTGGTTAGAGAGTGGAATGTCCTGCCTGCGGCAGTTGTAGATGCGCCAAGTTTGGTGGCGTTTAAGAGGTTAGTTGATAAGTTTATGGAAGAGAAGGGAATGGTTTAGTTTGGAGGGTCATTGCTTTTTTTTCATAATTGGTCGGCGCAACATCGAAGGCCGAAGGGCCTGTTCTGCGCTGTAATGTTCTATGTTCTATGTTCTATTACCAGAAGGCTGGTGATACTTTGGAAAGGGTGCAGAAGAGATTTACCAGGATGTTGCCTGATTTGGAGAAAGCTTGAACAACCTTGCATTGGAGCGTCGAAGGATGAGGTGGGGGCCTGATAGAGATTTACAAGATTAGATTGAGCGGATAATCAGTCTTTTTCCCAGGGTCAAAGGGTCGATTACCCAAGGGCAGAGGTTGAAAATGAGAGAGGGGAAGGTTTAAAAAAGATGTAAAGGCCAAGTTTTTCACACGGTGGGGGTGGTAAATGTCTGGAATACGCTGCTGGAGGATGGTAAATTCTACAACAACATTCAAGAGGCATCTGGATTGATACCTGAGTAAGTAGGATATAAAGAGATATGGGCCACATAGAGGCAAGAAAATATTAGAGAGGCATCTGGTTTGGCACAGACTTGTTGGGCTGATGGGCCTGTCTCTGTGCTGTACTGTTCTTTGTTCACTTTGCAATGCAAAGGAACTGCAGCTGGTCTATCAACATGATGTTGGTGTGAATCTTTTTATTGGCAGAGTCACCAAGAGCCTCTGACTGAGATGGAGGAGGAGCCTGAGATGTCTTGTTGCAACAGGGGTTTATTAATGTATCTCGTTCTTTTCATTCTCGTCACTGCGAGGGTTCAGTGCTTGCTGAGCCTCAGTGCTGGATGAAGGAGAGGGCTAATTCCCTGCACGAGAAGTCCTTCGCAGAAATGAAACTGTACGGTCCTTGGTGCATGAATAATCAACATCCTTCTCACTCAACTTGATGTCCCTATTTCCCTTCCATGTTTAGCTGCTCGTGGAAACATCATCTGGGTTGCTCGGAATTGAGCTTCGCACCGAGCTTGTTTGCCGACAGTATTGTACTGTAATGATTATCTCTGTTCTGTGTCAGCGAGCAGATTCACAGCACACATCAGGAGGTTGGGGGAGGGGGGGGGGTGGGTAGGGGAATGAAAGATGTCACGTTACAATTGTTAAAATACTCTGTGACTGTTGGTCAGAGCACTTCATTAGCCCAGCACGTCCATTCACAAATACGTGCTTTCCAAATCCAGAGTGAGTTGAATACTGCTCAGAGACAAAGGAATAGAACAAAGGTTTCTATTTCTACAACTGTTTTCAGAACATCCTCAAGAGCTTTAAAGGCAATTTGAAGTGTAATCTCTGTTGCAAAAGAAGAAATACAGCAGGCAATCTGTACACAGCAAGATCCCATAAAACAAACATCTGCTAATGGGTCGTGAGAGGGCTGCTGTTGGATTTTTTTTTTGAGAGTATCCTAGTGCTTCACGTTGTTAGTGTACACTTGACCTGGACCATTTGATGGGTAACACGACAGCTCAGTGACTATCGCTGTGCTGTGCAGATACATGGATTTGGGCCTGTGTCTGTGGGAGTTTGCGCATTCTCCCCGTGCTTGCATGGGTTTTCTCCAGGCGCTCCGGTTTCCTCCCACATCCCAAAGATGTGCTCTTAGGCTGATTGGCAAAACAAATTCTCCCTAAATTGTCTCAAATTTGGTTTTTAATCCCTGGATCTATAAACATGGACAGGGATCGCGGGTAGAGGTGGGAGCATCGGGGTGGCGGCGCGGGCTTGTTGGGCTGAAGGGCCTGTTTCCCGTGCTGTTTTGTTCTTTGTTCTAATGAACAGATAAGCCCCAGAACTTCCCTACCCTTCTTTGAATAATCTCCTGAGATCTTTTACTTCCAACTGCGATGAGTAGATGAAACCTCAGTGTAACATCCCATGCTCCCGGCAGCATCTTTGACAGTGCTGGACCTCTTGGAATAGAAGTTGAATCACCAATCATCTGATTCTGAGACTAGAGTGTTACTGTTCGTGGAGAAGCATTCGGGAGAGAATGGTAAAGGTTAGGCAGAGATGGCAGAAGACACAGCCACCAATGGGAGACCAACAGAAGTGGAAGATAACCCAGAGAACAGGACTGGAGAAGGGTTGAGTATTTGGACGGTTGTGGGGCTGAAGGATCCTACAGAGATAGGCCACAGAGAGATTGGGGCACAAGGGAGCCATTATAGGCCATTGAGCATATGGCGAATGGGTGAATAAACCTTGATGCAGGTTCGATTTTGAATTGTTTGCTTCACAACACTCTTAACATAGAACACTACAGCACAAACAGGCCCTTCGGCCCACAAGTTGTGCCAATCATACCCATACCTACCAGGCCATCTATAACTCTCAATCCCATTAAATCCCATGTGCTCAAACAAAAGTCTCTTAAAAGACACCAACAAGTTCGCCTCCACCACCACCGACGGCAACCGATTCCATTCACTCACCACCCTCTGAGTGGAAAACTTACCTTTAACATCCCCTCAGTATCTGCTCCCCAGCACTTTAAACCTGTGTCCTCTCGTAGCGACCATTTCAGCCCTGGGAAATAGCCTCCGAGAATCCACCCGATAGATCTTCCTGATAGATCATGAGGGAAACAAGTTCACAAATCCCCTCCAATGGTTGCTTTGCCATGTGGACTACGAGAGCGATGATTGTTCAACTTTCCTTCCATGCTGGTGGGGACACCGTTAGGCCTTCATCCAATGTTTCACGTCAAGTTTCCGGAAAGCTGGGTGGGGATGTATGTCGTGAGGAAGATGTAAAGCGGGAAGGCGATTTGCTCAGACTGAGTGAATGGGCAAGAACGTGGCAGTCGGAATAAAATGTGGGAAAATGGGAGATAATCCACTTTGGTAGAAGGAACAGATGTGTAGAATGTTTCCTAAATGGCAGGTTAGAAAGTGCAGGGGTAGAAAAGGAGCTGTGTGTCCTTGTTCATAAGCCATTGAAGGCTGACATACAGGTACGGCAAGGTATTTGGAAAGCTAATGATAGGGTAGCCTTTATTACATGCATATTTGAGTACAAAGAACAAAGAACAAAACAGCACGGGAAACAGGCCATTCGGCCCAACGAGCCCGCGCCGCCACCCCGATGTTCCCACCTCTACCTGTGATCCCTGTCCATGTTTATAGATCTATGGATTAAAAACCAAATTTGAGACAATTTGGGGAGAATTTGTTTTGCCAATTAGCCTAAGAACACATCTTTGGGATGTGGGAGGAAACCGGAGCACCCGGAGAAAACCCACGCAAGCACGGGGAGAATGCGCAAACTCCCACACAGACACAGGCCCAAATCCATGTATCCGCACAGCACAGCGATAGTCACTGAGCTGTCGTGTTGCCCATCAAATGGTCCAGGTCAAGCGTACACTAACGATGTGAAGCACTAGGATACTCTCAAAAACAATCCAAGAGCAGCCCTCTCACGACCTATCGCGTGTATGCCCCTCGTTAGACAACAAGGTGGACCAAAGCACCTGTAGGATAAAAACAAGTACATCCATATCATCATCTATTTACACACTTCCCAGGGACTCCCAAGGCTCATGATCCCTATTTTAAATCAGTTTTCTATACCCCTCCATTCCCATTCTGTTCATGTGCCCATCTAAGTATTTCTTAAATAACTCCAGAGTACCTGCCTCCACCACTTTACTTGGCAGCGCGTTCCATAGCCCCACCACCCTCTGTGTGAAAAAACTCCCTCTAGCATCCAAATTACACCTTACCCCCCTCACCCTAAGCCCGTGACCCCTCGTGCTATTTGAGTCCATCCTAGGAAAAAGCTTAACCCTGTTTATCTATACCCCTCAATCTTGTACACCTCTATTAGATCTCCTCTAAGTCTACGTCTTTCTAAGGAAAACAGTCCCAATTTGCCTAACCTCTCCTTGTAACTCAGACCTTCCATACCAGGCAGCATCCTGGTAAACCTCCTCTGCACTCTCTCCGGAGTCTCCACGTCCTTCCGATAGTAAGGCGACCAGAACTGGACGCAGTATTCCAAATGAGATCTAATCAACGTTTTATACAACTGCAACATTAAAGGCCAGCTCTTGTACTCTAAGGAGTACAGGAGAAATAAAATCCTTCCTCAGTTGTATAGCAGGTTAGTTAGACTGTACCTGAAGCACTGAGTTCCTCTACCCAATCCCCCCCGCCCAAGTATCTTATGGACTTAAGAGCATTTTAAAATTCTGAAATCAGATTCCACTAGTATCAGGAGTGGATGGAATTGCCAGAGAGTGGCTCATGTTGTTCTACTTAAAAAAGATTCCAGGAGAAATCTGGGAAATTAAAGGCCAGTAAATTTGACGTCAGTGGTGGGCAAGTTATTGGAAGGTGTATTAAGGGATAAAATCTCCAAATATTTGGATAGACAGGGACTTATTCGGGAGAATTATAAACATAGACAGGGATCGCGGGTAGAGGTGGGAACATGGGGGTGGCGGCACGGGCTCGTTGGGCCGAAGGGCCTGTTTCCCGTGCTGTTTTGGTCTTAGTCCTTTGATATTACTGCCATAGAGAGAGTGAAAATAAGGTTCATCAGGCTTATTCTGGGGATGACCATCTTATGAAGAGAGATTGGGGCAAACGATAGAGAAGGAAAGAAGAGAGTGCAGAATGTAGTGTTACAGTCATAGCTAGGGTGTGGAGAAAGATTATTGCAAAGTAAGTCCATTCAGAAGTCTGACAGCAGCAGGAAAGAAGCTGTTCTTGAGTCGGTTGATACGTGGCCTCATACTTTTGTATCTTTTTCCCAACGGAAGAGAGAAGGTCCAAGGTTCTTAATTATGCTGGCTGCTTTGCTGAGGTAGCAGGAAGTGTAGGCAGAGTCAACGGCGAGGAAGTTGGATTGTGTGACGGATTGGGCTACTTTCTATTGTTCCTTGTAGTTTTGGACAGAGCAGGAGTCACACCAAGTTGTGCTGCAAGCAGAAAGAATGATTTCTATGGTACATCAGTAAACGTTGGTGAAAGTCACAGCTGACATGCCAAATTTCCCGAGTCTTCAGAGAACGTAAAGACTTTCTTAACTATAGTGTTAGCATGGGGGGGAAACCAGGATAGGTTGTTGGTGAGCCAGGATACATCGTTGGTGATCTTGACACCTAAAAACTTGGAGTTCTCGACCCTTTCTACTTCATCCCCATTAATGCAGATGGGGACATGATCACTATATGCTTCCTGAAGTCCATAACAATCTCCTTCGCTTTTTTGACATTGAGGGAGAGATTATTGTTGCTGCACCAGTTCACCAGATTCTCTATCTCATTCCTGTACTCTGTCTCGTCATTGCTTGAGGTCTGACCCACTGCGGTGGTTCATCAGCAAACTTGAAAATCGAATTAGAGGGGAATTTGGCCACACGGTCAAAGGTGTATAAGGAGTATAGTTGGGGGCTGAGGACATAGCCTTGTGGAGCATCAGTGTTGAGAATGATCATGGGGATGCCAGTTAAAACTGAGATGAGGAGAGATGGGACATTGTGAATCTTTGGATTTGTCAATCTCTACCCCAGGGGACTGTGGAAGCTCAATCATTGAGTATGTTCAAAGTTGAGATCGATAGATTTCTGATTAACAATAATATAGAAGGTTACGGGTGTAAGGCATTGAGGTGTTTGATCAGCTGTGATTGTATTGAATGCAGAGTAGACTTGATGGGTTGATTGGTCTCTACTTCTGTTCCGAGTAAAGTTATTTATTAGTCAAAAGTAGGCTTACATTAACACTGGAATGAAGTTACTATGAAAATCCCCTAGTCGCCACACTCTGGTGCTTGTTCGGGTAAACACAGTAAGAAACACCAGGTTAAAGTCCAACAAGTTTATTTGGTAGCACAAGCTTTTGGAGCACTGCTCCTTCATCAGGTGAATTAGAGTTGTGTTCACAAAGAGGGCATATATAGATACAAACTCAATTTACCAAATAATGGTTGGAATACGAGTCTTTACAGGTAATCAAGTCTTAAAAGTAGAGACAATGTGAGTGGAGTGACAGTTAAGCACAGGTTAAAGAGATGTGTATTGTCTCCAGACAGGACAGTAAGTGAGATTTTACAAGCCCAGGCAAGTTGTTATAGGAGTTACAGTTAATGTGACATGAATCCAAGATCCCGATTGAGGTCATCCTCATGTGTGCGGAACTTAGCCCTCAGTCTCTGCTCAGCGACTCTGCGCTGTTGTGTGTTGTGAAGGCCACCTTGGAGAATGCTTACCCGAAGATCAGAGGCCGAATGCCCATGACCACTGAAGTGTTACCCAACAGGAAGGGAACAGTCTTGCCTGGTGATTGTCGAGCGATGTTCATTCATCTGTTGTCGTAGCGTCTGCATGGTCTCCCCGATGTACCATGCTTCGGGACATCCTTTCCTGCTTGTTTGGGCACACTGAGGGAGAATTTATCACGGCCAATACACCTAATCTGCACAACTTTGGATTGTATGAGGGAACCAGAGCAACTGGAGGAAACCCACACAGAGAGATTGTGCAGACTCCACACAGACTGTGATCTGAGGGCGCAATTGAACCTATTTTCCTATTTGTCAGGGATTCCAAAGCAAAAAGCAAAATTCCCACAAATCTACACTCTGGTATGGTGGCATTGTGGTTAACACCACTGCCTCACAGAGCCAGCGATCCAGTTTCAGTTCTTGGCTTGGGTCACTGCCTGCGCGGAGTCTGCACATTCTCCCTGTGTCTGCATGGGTTTCCTCCGGGTGCTCCAGCTTCTTCCCACAGTCTGAAAGACATGCTGATTAGATGCACTGGCAAATTGTCCCTCAATGTACCTGACCAGGCCCTGGAGTGTGGCGATTAGAGGATTTTCACAGTAACTTCATTGTAGTGTTAATGTAATGTGACTGATAAATAAACTTTATTGCACGGTGCTAGTTATCTCTCCTGTGACACCTCCATTTCATTCCCAATTTAACTTCAAGCCTTTTACTTGTTGAGAAAGTAGAGTGTATGAGAATAAGTTATTAGCCAGATTACCAAATCTGATTGGACGCATCCTGGAAATCTAATCACGTAACATCCTTTCCAACCATCTAGACAACAACCTTTTTTCTGTAGCCCCAATAGATTTTACAACAAAGGTAATAAAAGCATGCACACAATTGTTTTCAACAGGACTGTAATTTTTCTCTGTAACTGTAGCACTCAGAGATATAAATCCTGCAGTGTGGATCTGAGAATGTAATGAATGCTATTTGCTTCCTATTGACTGGGAGGCTTGTGTGTGCAAAGCAGAACAATTTGCTTTCTCTTTACGAAAAGCCCTAGTCTGTGCATTCCAGGTCCACACGCAGAACAATACGTGGCATTGTACATTCACCGTCACATGCTGCAGCCCTCATTCGCCCACTCACTGACCTCTGCCCCTCCCCGGCCTTGAATAATGACTGACCCAATAACACTTGCCAATAATATTATCATTTTTACACCATCCGCAAGACATGGAGGAGACTTCAGGCATTAAAGATTAATCTTCAGGATATTGTCGTAGACAACTCGGGAGAAAAATCATAGAGGCATTAGAATAATTGCGGCTTTTCATTTTCTTTGAATACTAGCACAGGATCTTGACTTTTTAAGATAATCCGATACAAATGGACACTATTCGGTCTAGCAAGAATGTGTCGTCTCTCTGAAAGCTCAGTTTCAGCTGCCATTTGGAGTGCAGCCCAGGGTTCAATGAAATTGAGGTTTAAGGTTTTAAATTACAAAGAGAAACTGTGTAGACTTGGCCGTATTCGATTGGATTTCAAAGACTGGGGTTTTTGATTTGGTCAGGTGCGGTAAGGTGCTGGCCGAACATGGCAAAAGCTATTTGGTTTTACAAATTTCTGAAGTTCCTCTGCTGTGAAGGAAGTGCCAGTATCTGCTTATAGGATCTCTGGGTTACCATGAATGGCAAAGGTTTTTCTCAATTTTCCAATGGCAGCAGCTGTTGTGGACTTGTCAACTTGACATTGTGATGCTTTGAGTGTGTGTCCGCTAATATTTGAAACATATGGGGCAGAATCTTCCCAGAAAATCTCTAAGTGCTGAATGAGTGTGAAAATGGGAGGCAATTGTACTCATTTTGAGCTCCCAGACACAATCTGACACTAAGAAAACAGAAGAGCCCAAGCGTGATTCTCGCCAGCAAGGGGAGTGGGTAGAGCCTATTTTCACCAGGAAGCCGGCTGCTGATCTCTAGGGGTGCCATTGTGCAGGCGCTCCAAGCTCTCAGTGCAATGTGTACAAATGTGTACAGTGCACGGGGAGACTCTCACTCCCCCATACCCACCCACATATTGCCCTCCCCCAATCAATCAATCGTTCCACCCCCTGGCTGATCACCACCCCTAATCCACCCCAGAGGTCAATCACTGCCCCGACTGATCCCCTCTCTCGAGACAAAGTACCCGCTCCCTCTAACCCATCATGGGGAAGAGCCCTACAGGCCAGCCTCTGCAGAGGGCCCCCTTTGCATATTTTATCCTGTCCATTCTATCTCCTCCTCTCATCATTTTGTACACCTCTATTAGTCTTCTTTATCCAGTGGGAAATAACCCCAAACTATCCAATCTCTCCTCATACCTACACTTTTGGAGCCTTGGCAGCATTTTTGTAATTCCCTTCTGGGCTATCTCGAGACTTTATCCAATTCCAGTTGTTGCTGAGCATGATGGAGTTCCAGCTTGGAATATTTGAATCCTCCGGCTGGTTTTGCATGGAGGTTTGCAATCTGTTTATTCCTCTGTCAGTTTCTAGCCCCACACATTCTTGCAGCCTGATCTGGGGTTTTAGGATTGGGGGGGAGGGCTATGGGTGCAGCCTATTCAAAGATTTATGATTTCTAAACCTTCAACCTTACGGTGAGCTGCATAGGGTACTGGGCAAGCCCTGAAAAATGTTGTCCTTGTATTCAAGTGGATTTTAACTTTAGCTCCCAGTTCATTTTGGAAGGTCTCGGAGTATTTACATAGCTGCTCCTGAAAACATCCACCCCACAGATTTAATATCTCTAACCAATTCGAATTAATCTGCTGGAACCCAATCACGTCCCATCAAACAAGGTCAATGACCTTTAATTACCAGGACAGGTAATTGTGCCGACTAATTCTTGTTGGACGCCAGTGACAGATCAGTAACATATGTGTAAACAATATTGCTCCAAACACGTTCAATCCTAATGGTTGGAGTCCTTTGTGAAAGGAATGAAGTATCTGCTCCCCCTGTCTCTGTTGCTGCAGTCCCTGTGTCGATTTCCATTTTAAGAGAGTTTGCCATCAAAGCTCTCTCTACAACGGGGCACGTTGCTCAACTGGAGCTGGTCTAGGATAAACGTTTTAGACCCTTTGTCGGGCTCCTCATCCAGTTTGTTTAAAGGAGTTAACTAACTATTCTACTTCTTTGTTACGTTCTGTCTTGACAGCTTCACTCTGCTGTAGTGATTACCCCATTGGACTGGGGTAAACACAGTGAAAGCTTCACGCTGCACCAGGCTTGTAAATGGCCCTCCTTGTTGCACATGAGATGCACATTATCCCTACATTGCAAGCTTGATTTTGCCCCACACCAAAACCAAATTTCTTCTCTCGATGCTGTATTCCTTTTATTGGACTCTTTAGTACCCACATTCCAGTCGCCCTTCATAACGGCTGTTCCCCATCACAAGTGGTTTACCTCGCTTGACATATTTTGCAACTCGCTTACACCCTCATACAATCACCAGCGCCCAATCCACAACTTTCTCTGGACAGATTTTGGTCTCAGTCAATAACTTCTTTTACATAACTGGGCTGTTTTCACCACAAACTAAACAGCCCCTTAACATTTCCTCTAAAGCTGATCCACACACACACAGTGCTCTGTTAATCCTCTCATCTGACCATGAAGCCTGACACTGTGCTTCCTGGCTCCCAGAGTGCTGAGTGAAACTCATCCTCAACATAATGATTGAGGCTCAGGGGTCGGAATGATTTTTAGCCAGCTCAACTGTCTGGTCAAAAGATTCCGGTCAGGATCTTACGCAGATTTTCCCATCCTGCCACAGTGAATGGAGATTTGTCTGTCTGCTGAACTCTCTGACCTCGCTGCAGCGGAAACATGATGTGAATAGCAGGAAGACCACACCCTTGGCGTCTGAAGTATCAGGCCATGTTAATCGTCAGATTAAACTGCCCCACACTGAACATAGAACATAGAACATTACAGCACAGTACAGGCCCTTCGGCCCTCGATGTTGCGCCGATCAGTGGAACCAATCTAATGACCCTCCAACCTAAACTATTCCAATGTTATCCATATGTCTATCCACTGACCATTTGAACACCTTTAAAGTTGGCGAGTTCACTACTGCTGCAGGCAGGGCATTCCACGCTCTTACTACCCTCTGAGTAAAGAACCCACCTCTAGCATCCGTCCTATAACTACCACCCCTTAATTTAAAGCTATGTCCCCTCGTGTTATCCATCACCACCCGAGGAAAAAGGCTCTCACTGTCCACCCTATCTAACCCTCTGATCATCTTATATGCCTCGATTAGGTCACCTCTTAGCCTTCTTCTCTCTAATGAAAATAACCTCAAGTCCCTCAGACTGAACAGAAATAAACTATACCTTTCCTCAGTTGTTATCTCATTTGCTACAAAGTAGGGTAGTGTTTCAATATACTGGCCCCAGATTTTTACTTTGGGATTGAATTGTTCCAATTTCCAGATCAAAGGCATTTTAACAGCTTGCCCCTATTTTTGATCTTCCAGTCTCTTCCCTGTCTAGCTGGGCACTGCGACCCCCAAGGACTTGGAATGTTTTTCCTCGTTGCCAGTGTGGCAAATCGAGGGCGACTTGATGAGGCTAAAGAACCAAAGATTTTATTGTCAATGAACAACCAACCATATCCACAAAAAGTCAGGCAGAATAACCATGAGGCTGTACAACCCCCTTCCAGACTCAGCTTCCTGTCTTCACACTCATAGAACATAGAACATTACAGCGCAGAACAGGCCCTTTGGCCCTCGATGTTGCGCCGACCAATTAGGAAAAAGCAATGGCCCTCTAACCTAAACCATTCCCTTTTCATCCATAAACCTATCCACTGACCACTTAAACGCCACCAAACGTGGCGCATCTACAACTGCTGCAGGCAGGGCATTCCATACCCTTACCACCCTCTGGGTAAAGAACCTCTGACATCCATCCTATAACTACCACCCCTTAATTTAAAGCTATGTCCCCTCGTGCTAGCTTTCTCCATCCTAGGAAAAGGCTATCACTGTCCACCCTATCTAAACCTCTAATCATCTTATATGTTTCAATAGGGTCTCCTCTTAGCCGCCTTCTTTCTAACGAAAACAACCTCAAATCCCTCAGCCTCTCTTCATAAGACCTGCCCTCCATACCAGGCAACATCCTGGTAACCTCCTCTGTACCCTCTCCAATGCCTCCACATCTTTCTTATAATGTGGGGACCAGAACTATACACAATACTCCAAGTGCGGCCGCACTAGAGTTTTGTACAGTTGCAACATGACGTTGCGGCTCCGAAATTCAATCCCCCTACCAATAAAAGCTAAGACTCCGTATTCCTTCTTAACAACCTTATCGACTTGATTGCCAGCTTTCAGGGATCTATGCACATATACACCAAGATCCCTCTGTTCATCAATACTATTAAGAGTCCTACCATTAGCCCTATACTCTACACATTTGTCCATTGGATCCAGCCCGACCACAAGGTCTTTAAGGAATATCCCCTTAGAGGGGTCATGCTGTCGCAGGAAAGAAACAGGGAAGCATCTTTGCTCACAGGATAGTGGAAATCAAGAATTCTCTCACTTTAAAGGCTGTGTGAATATTGAAGGGCCAATAGAAATCTTCAAGAGTAAGAGGGAAAGGTTTCCGTATCAAAAGATGTAGGGTCCACATACATGATCTAATTAAATGATGGGACAGGCTGAGTGGCCAGCTCCTGTTCCTGTATGCCTTTTGGCTCAATGCCTGTAGAGAATGTGTAGCCAGCCAGCTGGAACTGTTTGTTGAAAATTGATTCAGAAAGAATTTGGTCTGTGTGCTTTGAAGCAATGCAGCTCCAAGCACACGTCAGCCTAAGAGCACGTCCCCCCCAACCAATCTGTTTGCTGCATTAAACACTGATCTGAAGGAGAAAAAGGGGACTTGCGTTCTGTAGCAACATTTACGACCTCAGCACAATAGAATGCTTCTGAAGTGCAGGGAAATAAGGAGGTAAATTTCACACAGCACGATCCCACTAACAATGTTCTCATCATTTTATTTCAAACTAATGACATAGTGTTTAGCACTGTTGCCTCACAGCACCAGGGATTAGGGTTCAATTCCTGGCTTGGGTCATTGTCTGTGTGGGGTCTGCACGTTCTCCCCGTATCTGCGTGGGTTTCCTCCAGATGCTCCAGTTTCCTCCACAGTCCGAAAGACGTGCTGGTTAGAATGCGTTGGCTGTGTGAAATTCTCCCTCGGTGTAACCTGAACAGGCACCAGAGTGTGCAGCAAGGGGATTTTCACATTAGCTTCATTGCAATGTTAATGCAAGCAATGTAATGCTAATAAAACTTTAAACTTTAATATTGGTTGGGAGTATAAACATTGGCCAGAACACTGCGGAAACCAGGTCTTTGAAATAATACCATAGAGTCATTTATACTAACAGAACAGATCTGGGTGGGGGATATGAAGTTAGGATCTCATCTGAAAGACATGGGGCTGGATTTTTCCAGTCATTCACACCCCAGCACCATTGCAAGCAAGGACAGAGTGTTTGGTCCTCAGCCAAATCTTCATTCAGTGCAGCAAGATTTGAGAATCCTGTTGCTATTAACTCTTGCTACTTTCTGACCAGTCCCTCCGACAGTGGCAATGCCAGCTGGGTGTGATTTAAAGCAAGTGTCCTGTGTGCATCAGTGATGAGAAACTGCTTTCTCTATGTATCTAATATTGAAATCATTCCCCTGAAATACCACACAGAAACATGAGATGCAAAATGTACTCACAGCTATCTCACAGCTCCACGGGCCTGGTTTGATTCGCAGGCTCAGGTCTGTGTAGAGTCTACACATTCTCCTGGTGTCTGCGTGGGTTTCCTCCATGTGCTCTGTTTCTTCCCACAACCCAAATAGAACAAAGACCAAACAACAAAACAGCACGGGAAACAGGCCCTTCTGCCCAACGAGCCCGTGCCGCCACCCCGATGTTCCCACTTCTACCATGCTTATAGATCTATGGATTAAAAACCAAATTTGAGACAATTTAGGGAGAATTTGTTTTGCCAATTAGCCTAAGAGCACATCTTTGGGATGTGGGAGGAAACCGGAGCACCCGGAGAAAACCCACGCACGCACGGGGAGAATGCGCAAACTCCCACAGACACAGGCCCAAATCCATGTATCTGCACAGCACAGCGATAGTCACTGAGCTGTCGTGTTGCCCATCGAATGGTCCAGGTCAAGCGTACACTAATGACGTGAAGCACTAGGATACTCTCGAAAAAAATCCAAGAACAGCCCTCTCACGACCCATCGTGTGTATGCCCCTTGTTAGACAAAATTAGGTCGATTGCTAAATTGCCCCCTTAGTGTCACGGGTGCTCATGGGGTAAATATGTGGGCTTACATAGAACATAGAACATTACAGCGCAGAACAGGCCCTTCGGCCTTCGATGTTGCGCTGACCAATTAGGAAAAAGCAATGACCCTCCAAACTAAACCATTCCCTTTTCATCCATAAACTTATCAACTAACCTCTTAAACGCCACCAAACTTGGCGCATCTACAACTGCCGCAGGCAGGGCATTCCACCCCCTAACCACCCTCTGGGTAAAGAACCTACCTCTGATATCCGTCCTATAACTACCACCCCTTAATTTAAAGCTATGTCCCCTCTAACATAAAGCTATGTTACGGGAATAGCCTGATGGGCTGAATGGCCTCCTCATGCACTGTGGGGATTCTATGACTCTATGAGTAGAGATTGAATGAGATGGACCTCTGAACAATCAATGGCATTACTATCGTTGCAATTCAACATTCTGGGGATTACCAGAGAGAATTGTCTGCAGGTTGCCTTGTGTTGTATTAGTAAATTCCTCAGCCATGTGTTTGTACATCAAAGCTTTCTGTCTCACTGCCTTCAAGCCTTAATTCAGATGAATAGCACTCCAATAAAAGCAAATTACTGCGGATGCTGGCATCGGAAACAAAAACAGAAAATGCTGGAAAATCTCGGCTGGTCTGACAGCATTGGTGGAGAGAGAACAGAGCCAACTTCTCCAGTCTGGATAATACTTTGTCAGAGCTGTTTAAATAGTTGACCAGAAGCTTAGAGCTACATAAATACTGCACCAACAGCATCCGAGGCAGAGCAGCTTGCTTGATTGGTACGCTATCTATCAACTTAAACCTTCACTGCCTTTACCATCGGCATATTGTGGCAGGACTGCACACCGTTGTTGTGATTTGCCAAGAGTCCTCCCACCTCTCCAAAGCTGTAACTTCCACCCCCCCGGAAAGGACAATTATCAGGAAAACCACCCCCTTCAATCCACACACCATCCAGGCTTGAAACTATATTGGCTGTTCCTTTGGGTGAAATTTCTGGAACTACCAACCTGCTAACAGCACTGTGGGTGTACCTACACCACGTGGACCAAGGAGGCTGACTCACCACCATTTTCTATGTTAAAACTGGCCAGTCACATCCCATCAAAGGATGACAGATTCTGTAAATAATCCTGTAAGCCTCTGCTTAATTTCCTTCCATCTGGATCAGCTTTAGCTTGGTCCCTGCAAATTCATCTCTGCCTGTGTAATAATCTCGCTGAGGCTTGACTTCTGTCACCAATATTCTTTATTTATATCCTTCATAAAGCATTGCTCCTGCAGCTACAGTGCGCAGGATGAGCCCAGGACAAGCACAGGAGTCCTCCGACCACCAACCCAGGTAGAGCCAGCTGATTCTAAACTCCTGCTCCTCCAAAAGCTCAATCAGGGAGCTCATACTTCATCAGACCCACAGTTCATAGGATTCCTGCAGTGCAGAAAGAGGCCATTCAGCCCATTGAGTCTGCACTGACAGCAATCTCACCCAGGCCCTATCTCCATTACCCCACATATTTACCCCACTAGTCTCTCTAATCTACACATCACAAGATGTTAAGGGTCTATTTAGTATGGCCAATGCACCTAACCAGCATATTTTTGCACTGTTTTTGCTTTTCCCTAGGATGGACTCGAATATCATGAGGGGTCACAGGCTTAGGGTGAGAGGGGTAAGGTATAATTTGGATGCTAGACGGAGTTTTTTCACACAAAGGGTGGTGGGGATATGGAATGTGCTGCCAAGTAAAGTGGTGGAGGCAGGTACTCTGGAGTTATTTAAGAAATACTTAGATGGGCACATGAACAGAATGGGAATGGAGGGGTATAGAAAACTGATTTAAAATAGGGATCATGAGCCTTGGGAGTCCCTGGGAAGTGTGTAAATAGATGATGATATTGATGTACTTGTTTTTATCCTACAGGTGCTTTGGTCCACCTTGTTGTCTAACGAGGGGCATACACGCGATGGGTCGTGAGAGGGCTGCTCTTGGATTTTTTTCGAGAGTACCCTAGTGCTTCACGTCGTTAGTGTACGCTTGACCTGGACCATTTGATGGGCAACACGACAGCTCAGTGACTATCGCTGTGCTGTGCAGATACATGGATTTGGGCCTGTGTCTGTGGGAGTTTGTGCATTCTCCCCGTGCTTGCGTGGGTTTTCTCCGGGTGCTCCGGTTTCCTCCCACATCCCAAAGATGTGCTCTTAGGCTAATTGGCAAAACAAATTCTCCCTAAATTGTCTCAAATTTGGTTTTTAATCCATAGATCTATAAACATGGACAGGGATCACGGGTAGAGGTGGGAACATCAGGGTGGCGGCGCGGGCTCGTTGGGCCGAATGGTCTGTTTCCCGGGGTGTTTTGTTCTTTGTAGGAAGAAACCGGAGCACCCAGAGGGCGCCCACGCAGAGACGGGGAGAATGTGCAAGCTCTACACAGACAGTGACTCGAGGCCGGAATTAAACCCGGATCCCTGGCACTGTGAGGCAGGAATGCTAACAGCTGTGCCACTGAGCCACCCAAGTGGAGTATAATGAGACCAGGCATCAAACTTAAATCTGGGAGTGGATACCCTACATTCTTTAAAACCAGTGAATCAGTCTGTGATGAATGAATTGTGCGCAGCTTGCCATGTGTTGTATCAGTAACATTCTCAGCCATGTGTTTGTACATCAAAGCTTTCTGTCTCACTGCATTCAGAGCTGGAAAATTTAATTCAGATAAATAGCACTCCAATAAAAGCAAATTACTGCCGATGCTGGGGTCTGTAACGAAAACAGAAAATGCTGGAAAATCTCAGCAGGTTCTGACAGCATCTGTGGAGAGAGAATAGAGCCAACGTTTCCAGTCTAGATAATGCTTTGTTTAAATAGTATTTAAAATCCTGCTCTCACACCAATTTTGATGCTTTGAAGTAATTCACAAACAACGAGAATTGACCCCAGCTTTCAAAAAGGACCTGGACTCTCACTTAATGGCCAAGAAACATTTCAGGGGGTAATTTTGACTTTGTACAACATTGAATAGCATTGTTTATGTCTTAGTATCATAAATAGGCTTACATTAACACTGCAATGTAGTTACTGTGAAAATCCCCTAGTCGCCGCACACCAGCATCTGTTTGGATACATTGAAGGAGGATTTTGCACGGCCAATGCACCTAACTGGAACATCTTTTGGACCATGGGAGGAAACCGGAGCACCCGGAGGAAACCCATGCAGATACAAGTAGAACATGCAAACTCCTCACAGACAGGGACCCAAGCTGAGAACTGAACCCGGGTCCCTGGCGCTGTGAAGCAGCATACTGTGCCACTGTGCTACGATGTGGAGATGCCAGTGTTGGACTGGGGTAAATACAATAAGAGGTCTCACAACACCAGGTTAAAGTCCAACAGCTTATTTGGCAGTAAACACCACTAGCTTTCGGGGTTTGCCCTTCATCAGGCGAGAACTCAGAACTCCCACTCACCTGACGAAGGAGCAAACGCTGAAAGCTTGTGGGCTTACTATCAAATAAAGCTGTTGGATTTTAACCTGGTGTTGTGAGACTTCCCACTGTGCTACCCCAGGGATCAGTGCTCATCCTCATTTCTATTGATTTCAAAGGTCAGAATGTTTAAAGAGCAGCAGATCCACCGTCATTGCTATTCTATCACCCACGTCTAAGTTACCGCCTTAGGATCATAGAACCCTACAGTGCAGAAAGAGACCCTTCGGCCCATCGAGTCTGCACCAAACACCATCCCACCCAGGTCCTTCTCCCACTAATCCCTCTAACTAACGTATTCCTGGACACTAAGGGGCAATTTCTTAGCATGGCCAATCAACCCAACCCGCACATCTTTGGAGCGTGGGAGGAAACCCACGCAGACACGAGGAGGACGTGCAAACTCTGCACAGACAGTGACCCGAGCCGGGAATCGAACCCAGGTCCCTGGAGCTGTGAAGCAGCAGCTCTAACCCACTGTGCCGCCCGTGATTTCAATTGGAGAAGTGGGGTAATATATTTGGCAATGGCTGATTATGGGGAGAAATCTCGGTCTGACCCTCAAATCTCTGCCAGAATCAACCTCCCGGTGTATCTTTTAAATTAGAGTTTTGTGCGCAGCCCATTTTATTTCAGTGATGGCCTCTTTCGATCTTTATGCTTGGCTGTGTTTGCACACTCTTTATCGCTGAGGAAGGTCTGCGGGGGACCTTGCAGGCAGTTGTGCAGCTGTGTGTTCGCACTTCTTAACATGAACATTACTTCCACCTGATCCTGTAACCTAAGGAGGAGCTGAGCTTAAGATAAACGCAAATGACTGCTGGAATCTGAAACAAAAATAGAGAAAAATGGGCTGGAAAATCTCAGCAGGCCTGTGTAGGGAGAAACGGAGTTAATGTTTTGACTCTGGATGGCACTTTGTCAGAGCGGAACTTGCTGCATGATTGCAACATTAAAACAAAGAACAAGAAGAAAGAACAAAACATTATGGGAAACAGGCCCTTCGGCCCAACGAGCCCACGCCACCATTTTAACATTGTGAGTGCCCTCCTCTATCTATGACCTTTGTCTACGCTTATAAGGGAAGATTGAAGGAGAACTAATTTAGGGACAATTCGTTAACACCAATGAGCCTAAGAGCACGTTTTTGGGGAGTGGGATGAAACCGGAGCAAACCCAAGCAAGCATGGAGAGAATGTGCAAACTCCCACAGACACAGGCCCAAATCCATGTATCTGCACAGCACAGCGATAGTCACTGAGCTGTCGTGTTGCCCATCAGTTAGAACATAGAACATAGAACATTACAGCGCAGAACAGGCCCTTCGGCCTTCGATGTTGTGCCGACCAATTAGGAAAAAGCAATGACCCTCTAACCTAAACCATTCCCTTTTCGTCCATAAACTTATCTACTAACCTCTTAAACGCCACAAAACTTGGCGCATCTACAACTGCAGCAGGCAGGGCATTCCATACCCTTACCACCCTCTGGGTAAAGAACCTACCTCTGACATCCGTCCTATAACTACCACCCCTTAATTTAAAGCTATGTCCCTCGTGCTAGCTTTCTCCATCCTAGGAAAAAGGCTATCACTGTCCACCCTATCTAAACCTCTAATCATCTTATATGTTTCAATAAGGTCTCCTCTTAGCCGCCTTCTTTCTAACGAAAACAACCTCAAATCCCTCAGCCTCTCTTCATAAGACCTGCCCTCCATACCAGGCAACATCCTGGTAAACCTCCTCTGTACCCTCTCCAATGCCTCCACATCTTTCTTATAATGCGGGGACCAGAACTGCACACAATACTCCAAGTGCGGCCGCACTAGAGTTTTGTACAGTTGCAACATGACGTTGCGGCTCCGAAATTCAATCCCCCTACCAATAAAAGCTAAGACTCCATATGCCTTCTTAACAACCTTATCGACTTGATTGCCAACTTTCAGGGATCTATGCACATATACACCAAGATCCCTCTGTTCATCAACACTATTAAGAGTCCTACCATTAGCCCTATACTCTACACATTTGCTATTCCTGCCAAAGTGAATTACCTCACACTTTTCCACATTAAACTCCATTTGCCACCTCTCGGCCCAGCTCTGCAACTTGTCCAAGTCTCCCTGCAAACCATAACACCCCTTTTCACTATCTACCACTCCTCCGACTTTGGTGTCATCCGCAAATTTCCTAATCCTTGCTTCAATACCCTCATCCAGATCATTTATAAAAATTACAAACAGCAGAGGCCCCAAAACAGATCCCTGGTCCAGATTAAGCGTACACTAATAATTTGAAGCACTAGCAAATCTCAAAGCAACATCCAAGAGCAGCCCTCGCACGACCCACCATGTGTATGCCCCTTGTTGGACAACAAGGTGGACAAAATCACCTGTGAAATAAAAAAGAAAAATCAATAAACATGCACAACGTAGACATTTTCGGAATCCCAGAAGTGCAGAAATAAAGCAAGTGAGCCATGAAATATGTTGGAAGGTCCGTAGGAATCAATTGATTCCCAGGGATGTCCCAAGGATCTTGATCTTTATCTAGAAAAGTCTCCTGTATCCCTTCATCTTTAGTCCCCTCATGTGCCTGTCTAAGTAAGCCTTAAACAACTCTAGCGTGGCCGCCCCCACCACCCTATGTGTGAAAAACCTCCCTCTAACATCCGCCCCCCTCACCCTAAGCCCGTGGTCCCTTGTAATTATTGTATTCAAAGTAGGAAAAAGCATACCACTGTTCACTCTATCTATACCCTTCATAACCTTATACACCTCTATTAGGTCTCCCCTCATTCCCTGCCTTTCTGAGGAGAACAGCCTCAATTTGCCCAAATTAGTGTTCGAAAAGTTAGCTGGATCAAATTGCAGTGTCACCATAATCACCCTCTCATTGGCTTAGCGTTTACTCTCGGTGTGTACACTCTTTGAGTGGATGATTTATTTAATGCTGTTCCTTTCTTTGTTACTTTATTTGTGTCATTAAACCCTTTCATGCTTGTGGTTGGAATACAGAATAATTTTAGCGTATCAAGGCAATACTCTGCTATGATAAGCGGCAGGATAAATCCTATATCCAGTAAGAAATTCCACTGAAGAAAGATGGATGGCATATCATTAAACTTTGGTGCCTATTATAGATGGTGACGTAGAAGTCAACACTTCAAAAGTGCCTCCAATAATGGGGCTCAACTTAAACGTCAAGTATAAAATGAAACACTAATGTGAGTGGTTGTCATTTTGAAATGTTTGCCTGTTTCTGACACAAAGAGTGGGATTTTCCAGCTGTACCCCCTCTAAGGCTGCAAAATCCGGCCTGAGATCAATGGATCTTTGCATAGTCCGTGTCTCGTCTGCTACTATTCTCGTGGCAGGACGGGAAGATTCTGGGTTTGTTTTAAACTCCTATCTGACTTTGCAACACAGCCCATATCACCTGCTTCACCCTTATAGAACCATAGAACCCTGCAGTGCAGAAAGAGGCCCTTCAGCCCATCGAGTCTGCACCGAACACAATCCCACCCAGGCCCTACCCCCACATCCTTACATATTATACCCACTAATCCCTCTAACCTACACATTCCTGGACACTAAGGGGCAATTTCTTAACATGGCCAATCAACCTAACCAGCACATCTTTGGACTGTGGGAGAAAACTGGAGCTCCCGGAGGAAACTCACGCAGACACATAGAACATAGAACATTACGGCCTGTTCTGCGCTGTAACGTTCTATGTTCTATGACACGAGGAGAATGTGCAAACTCCACACAGACAGTGACCCGAGCCGGGAATCGAACCAAGGACCCTGGAGTTATGAAGCAGCAGTGCTAACCCACTGTGCTACCGTGCCGCCCCATCCATAATGATAAAGTGCCAATAAATAACACATGTATTTATGAGGAGAAAAATTGAGGCTGGCTATAGTGTGCGTATAGCCTGTCAAAATTGAAAAGGTGGGGAAGGGGCATTGAGTATATGCAAAAACATGATTCATGGGGCCACAATAATGAGATTGTTTTACGGATGAGCTTGACTGAGACCCCATGATTTACTGTGACTCTTCCCCGCAAGCTTGGCATTAACTAAACATTGTCTGATTTCAAGAAGCAATTAGATATAGTTCCAGGGGTTAAAGGGATTGAAGGATATGGGGGTGGGGGAGAATAGAGGGGGATCACGATATTGAATTTGATGCTAGGGTGTGGGCGGAATGGTAGCACACTGGGTTAGCACTGCTGCTTCACAGCTCCAGGGTCCTGGGTTCGACTCCTGGCTCGGGTCACTGTCTGTGTGGGGTTTGCACATTCTCCTCATGTCTGCATGGGTTTCCTCCGGTTTCCACCCACAGTCCAAAGATGTGCGGGTTAGGGTGATTGGCCGTGCAAAGAAATTGCCCCTTAGTGTCCAGGGATGCGTAGGTTAGAGGGATTAGTGGATATAATATGTAGGGATATGGGTGGGATTGTGTTCGGTGCAGACTCAATGGGCCGAAGGGCCTCTTTCTGCACTGTAGAGTTCTATGATCAAAACGAATGACGAAGCATTAGGTTAGGTGTTAGGCTTAGGGTTAGGTGGCCTAACCCTGCATTTGGCTCCCAGTTTCTATACAAACTAATCACCTGTTGATTCATCTTATCTTCCCTCTCACTCTTTCAACATTAGGGATGTCAAGATCTTCACCTGGAGACTCAGAGAGATTTAAATACACACGTGTACATGCATGATGATTTCAGTCAAAGAACAAAACAGCACGGGAAACAGGCCCTCCAAATTATACCTTACCCGCCTCACCCTAAGCCCGTGACCCCTTGTGCTATTCGAGTCCATCCTAGGAAAAAGCTAAACCCTGTTTACTCTATCTATACCCCTCATAATCTTGTAGACCTCTATTAGATCTCCTCTAAGTCTACGTCTTTCTAAGGAAAACAGTCTCAATTTGCCTAATCTCTCCTCGTGACTCAGACCTTCCATACTAGGCAGCATCCTGGTAAACCTCCTCTGCACTCTCTCCAGAGTCTCCACGTCCTTCCGGTAGTAAGGTGACCAGAACTGGACGCAGTATTCCAAATGAGGTCGAACCAATGTTTTATACAACTGCAACATTAAAGGCCAGCTCTTGTACTCTGTACCCCTTCCTATAAAGGCTAACATACTATATGCTTTCTTCACGTGATCACGTCAAGCTCCATCAGTCACAATCAGAAGCCGTGAGTGTGCGGAAGGCAATGGCTGTTGCTGCTCAGATAGCCAATTTGATGCAGCAGTAATTGGGCTATGTCGGAGCGAATAGGTAGCAAATTGATAGCTTGTTCAAATTCCCGATCTTGATACTGTCCATTATTGCTGCAAGCTCTTGGTCGTATTTTCACAATAAGCAGAGATTTGTGACTGCCCTCCTTCTTATCAGCAGGACGCTGCATTGCTGGGGCACTGCTTTGAAGGAACTAACAGCGCCAGAGTAATTGAGTTCATTTTAGTGTCTTTTCCCCAGCTGCTAAGATCACTCTCAGTAATGAGAATATATTTCTCCGTGCCTGATATGGGAGACGGGAGACGATCCCCTTCGATTCTAGGTCACCGTCCCAATTCTCATTACCGAGATGAGATTGCTGCCAGATGTGTTGGCAATGTTTGCTCAGCCTATGGAAATGCAGGGTTTTGCTCCACAGGAGAAGAGTCTGTGCGCTTCAGAATGCAAGAAGAACCTGAGCAAATGCAAAGACAGGGAATGGGAGGAATGCAGAGTCCAACAAAGAACAAAGAACAAAACAGCACGGGAAACAGACCCTTCGGCCCAACGAGCCCACACCGCCACCCCAGTGTTCCCACTCTACCCGCGATCCCTGTCCATGTTTATAGATCTATGGATTAACAAATCAAATTTGAGACAATTTAGGGAGAATTTGTTTTGCCAATTAGCCTAAGAGCACATCTTTGGGATGTGGGAGGAAACCGGAGCGCCCAGAGAAAACCCACGCAAGCACAGGGAGAATGTGCAAACTCCTGCAGACACCGGCCCAAATCAATGTATCTGCGCAGCAAACAGTGATAGTCACTGAGCTGTTGTGTTGCCCGTCAGCTGGTCCAGTTTAAGCGTACACTAACGACGTGAAGCACTAGGCAACTCTCGAAGCAACATCCAAGGGCAGCCCTCGCACGACCCACCGTGTGTATGCCCCTTATTGGACAACAAGGCAGACCGAATCCCCTGTGGGGATTCATGTCCTCTCTGATATTCATCCCTGAGCCAACATTGGTGAAATTAATAATTGGGTAATTTATTTAACTGCTGTTTGTAGGATTTTTCTGTGAATGAATTGGTTGCCGCATTTCATTCATTACAAGAGATTATATTTCAAGTGTTTTTAATTGGCTGTAAAAAACTATGGGAGTTTTTCAGGTTTTGGAATGTAGTGTCTGATTATCCTTCCTGGTAGTAACCTTTTCTTTCAATGGAATAGAACCAGTGACTCCTGTAGCATTGACAATTGACTCTGGAAATTGCTGCCCAGTCAGAAACAGTTACTTGAGGAATGGAACGATTTGGTACTTTGAAGCTATGGCAAAAAGACGTTGGCAACTATTCCTGGCATCACTGATGTGCCAGCCAAACTTGGGATCTATGTCACACACAGACTTTGCTTAACTCTGTCCTGTGATCACAATGGGATGTGGGCATTTGTTCACAAGACCAGCAATTACTTCCCACCTCTCCCGCACCCTCGAGAAGAACGCAGTCACCTGAAGCAAGCGGACAGCAAATATGGAATAAAATGGGAGAGAATAAAAGACATTGGAATAGGAAATAATCTGGAGCCACTCCTGGCATCCTGTACGTTACTGAGTGTCAGCTAATATTACTGGATTAGTAAATTTGCGGATGACACTAAAGTCAGTGGAGTGGTAGATAGTGAAGAGGGGTGTTATAGTTTGCAGAGAGACTTGGACAAGTTGCAGAGCTGGGCCGAGAGGTGGCAAATGGCGTTTAATGTGGAAAAGTGTGAGGTAATGCACTTTGGCAGGAATAATAAATGTGTAGAGTATAGGGCTAATGGTAGGATTCTTAATAGTGTTGATGAACAGAGGGATCTTGGTGTATTTGTGCATAGAGCCCTGAAAGTAGGCAGTCAAGTCGATAAGGTTGTTAAGAAGGCATACGGAGTCTTAGCTTTTATTGGTAGGGGGATTGAATTTCGGAGCCGCAACGTCATGTTGCAACTGTACAAAACTCTAGTGCGGCCGCACTTGAGTATTGTGTGCAGTTCTGGTCCCCACATTATAAGAAAGATGTGGAGGCATTGGAGAGGGTACAGAGGAGGTTTACCAGGATGTTGCTGGTATGGAGGGCAGGTCTTATGAAGAGAGGCTGAGGGATTTGAGGTTGTTTTCGTTAGAAAGGAGGCGGCTAAGAGGGGACCTTATTGAAACATATAAGATGATTAGAGTTTTAGATAGGGTGGACAGTGATAGCCTTTTTCCTAGGATGGAAAAAGCTAGCACGAGGGGACACAGCTTTAAATTAAGGGTGATAGTTATAGGATGGATATCAGAGGTAGGTTCTTTACCCAAAGGGTGGTTAGGGAGTGGAATGCCCTGCCTGCAGCAGTTGTAGATGCGCCAAGTTTGGTGGCGTTTTAAGAGGTTAGTTGATAAGTTTATGGAAGAGAAGGGAATGGTTTAGTTTGGAGGGTCATTGCTTTTTTCATAATTGGTCGGCGCAACATCGAAGGCCGAAGGGCCTGTTCTGCGCTGTAATGTTCTATGTTCTATGTACTAATATGGGTCCCTACATTGCTCAGTGTCAGCTAATGGAAATCTCATCTACATCAATAATATCAATAAATAAATATGGGTGGCATGGTAGCACACTGGTTAGCACTGCTGCTTCACAGCTCCAGGGACCTGGGTTCGATTCCTGGCTTGGGTCACTGTCTGTGTGGAGTTTGCACATTCTCCTCGTGTGTGCTTGGGTTTTCTCTGGGTGCTCCAGTTTCCTCCAAAGATGTGTGGGTTAAGTTCAATGGTTGTGCTAAAATTGCCCCTTAGTGTCCTGGGATGCATAGGTTAGAGGGATTAGCGAGTAAATGTGTGGGGATATGGTGATAGGGGTCTGGGCGGGATTGGTGCAGACGCGATGGGCCAAAGGGCCTGTTTCTGCACTGTAGGGTTCTATGTTCTACATTCTATGTCAATCAATGTGAATCTCAGTCATATTAACTATTGCCCATTATGGGAATCTCCCAGGGAAGAAGTGCTGCCTTTTTGATGAGATGCTGACTCGAGACCTTATCTGCATTGTCATGTGGCTGTAAAGGATCCCAAGGGGCCACTCAAAGGAGAACAGGATGCTTCTCCCTGCTGTCTTGACTCCAACCAACATTAAAACAGATCATCTGATCAGTGCTAAACTGTTGCTTGTAGGAGCTTGCTATGTGCACATTAGCTGCTGAGTTTCCTTGCAATGAAACAGTGAGTACGCTTCATATGCCCTTCGTTGGCTATGTAGTGTTTTGATACGTCCTGAGGTCATGAAAGGCGCTATATAAATGTAAACCATTTCATTTGTTCAGTAGGATTTTAATCAATACTGGAACACTGCTGAATTGTTCCTCAGAGATCTATCCTGCAGAACGGTGGCACAGTGCTGTCTCACAGTGCCAGGGACCGAGGTTCAATTTCCAGCTTGGGAAACTGTGCGGAGTTTGCACATTCACCCCATGTCTGCATGGGTTTCCTCCGGGTGCTCCAGTTTCCTCCCGCAGTCCAAAGACGTGCTGTTTAAGTGCATTATCCATGCTGAATTCTCCCTCAGTGCACCCGAACAGATGCCAGAGTGTAGCGACCAGGGGATTTCCGCAGTAACTTCATTGCAGTGTCGACGTAAGCCTACTTGTGAGACTAATAAATAAACTCAACCCTCAGCAGGGTATACCTGGTGCAATAACCTTACTGGAAATTGGCAGATTTGTTAACTTTCATTGTCAACAGACAGCATATCTTGCCAGTAAGAAAGAATTCAGCATCTGCTGAGTTTTTCTTGCAGGGCCCAGTTACGAACAGGTTTCAGGAGGGTTCCCACCAACATTTGTACACCATGGTAAGAATTAACACCTCGCAGCTGATGAAGGAAATGTATTGCAAACCCACATTCCATTCCTGTGAGCGGTTTTACGGATTAAACCCTTCCTCATTTCTGTGCAGTTTATTTTGTAAACTCGTTTTTAAACGTGCATGAAGAGATCCGTTCTGTTCTCCCCTGAACCCTCTTGCCACCGTTATCCCTGTGATATTGATTCGAATGGCTCTGCAGCTTAACGCTGTCAGATAAGGGTGGCTTATTTGCATTGAGCTCCATGCCTCTGCGAACATCATGTCTGCCCAGTTAGAAGCAGAGGCAGGTTCCGGGTGGACCAAGTTGCATTTGCCTGTGATCTTCCATCATCTGCTCCTGATTAACAAGCGGAATTGGGGTGAGGGTGGGGGGGTGGGGGGGGAACGCACACAAAAGAGGGATTAGTTGGAAGGCACAGGAGCTGTGAGTCAGAGTATCAGCTGTGTCACACCATGCTGAATTCTCCACCAGGGATTTGTTTCAATTCCATTGACTCTGGCCGCTTCTGGGAATGTCACGCGGCAATTAACAGCCACTGGATCTCATTCTGTCTCCATTTCCATCCACAAAACTCATCTCCTTTCTGCTCTTAATTCCACCCTCAGGCAGCTGTGGATGGATTTGGCTGAGTGTGCAGTATGCATGTTCAAAAGTGCACTGGACTGCAGACGGGAGTTTGCGCTGCCTTTGTGAGCAATGATGGAGCTAATCAGGAGGAGAATTGCTTGTTGATGCGAAAGCTTTAGCTGATGTGACACTGAGTCACCGACACCAGATCAGGTTCCAGCTTAGTCACGGCTGACCCCAGGCAGGCCAGTAGCCGAGGATAGTTCTCATTAGCGTCCAAAACAAGAATGCCTGATCCCATCTGTCCCAACAGTAATGTTAAACAAAATCTGATCACTATAATTGCACAGTAATTCTGGGTGTGCGTGCTCTCAATCCCATTCACCTTGCACCCAGTTCTCTGCACTGCCCATTTGTACCGCGTGCACAATTCTGCAGTAAGAAGGCTGAATACACCAGGTTTTAAGACCAACTGATTAATTTGATCATGCGCATCATTCACAATTCCACCCCAGCCCTTCCACATACAATCAAAGCAAATATACGTAGCTCATGGGTTGATTGTTCAGCTAATATATTCATCTGGCTCTTCACAAGGTGACAGCGATACTAATACTCAGGACTTTATCTTTAAGGCAAATAAAATAGTAATTAACCTTGATCCATCCAGGCTCTCAAATGCTCAATAAATGAGTAAAATGACACACTGGGAAAAGGGCAAAACATCTTTACCCAGAGGATGGTAAGGGTATGGACTGCCTTGCCGGCGTCAGTTGTAGATGCGCCAAGTTTGGTGGTGTTTAAGAGGTTAGTAGATAAGTTTATGGATCAAAGGGGAATGGTTTAGGTTAGAGGGTCACTGATTGTTCCTAATTGGTCGGCGCAACATCGAAGGCCGAAGGGCCTGTTCTGCGCTGTAATGTTCTATGTTCTATAACATCCAATTCAACAGGTAAAAGAGTGACTCTGTACAGTTACACAGTGAGTGATCCTCACCCTGAATAAACAGTGACTCTGTACAGTTACACAGTGTGTGATTCTCACCCTGAATAAACAGTGACTCTGTACAGTTACACAGTGTGTGATCCTCACCCTGAATAAACAGTGACTCTGTACAGTTACACAGTCAGTGATCCTCACCCTGAATAAACAGTGACTCTGTACAGTTACACAGCGAGTGATCCTCACTCTGAATAAACAGTGACTCTGTACAGTTACACAATGAGTGATCCTCACCCTGAATAAACAGTGACTCTGTACAGTTACACAGTGAGTGATCCTCACTCTGAATAAACAGTGACTCTGTACAGTTACACAGTGAGTGATCCTCACCCTGAATAAACAGTGACTCTGTACAGTTACACAGTGTGTGATTCTCACCCTGAATAAACAGTGACTCTGTACAGTTACACAGTGTGTGATCCTCACCCTGAATAAACAGTGACTCTGTACAGTTACACAGTCAGTGATCCTCACCCTGAATAAACAGTGACTCTGTACAGTTACACAGCGAGTGATCCTCACTCTGAATAAACAGTGACTCTGTACAGTTACACAATGAGTGATCCTCACCCTGAATAAACAGTGACTCTGTACAGTCACACAGTGAGTGATTCTCACTCTGAATAAACAGTGAATCTGTACAGTTACACAGTGTGTGATTCTCACTCTGAATAAACAGTGACTCTGTACAGTTACACAGTGAGTGATTCTCACTCTGAATAAACAGTGACTCTGTACAGTTACACAGTGAGTGATCCTCACCCTGAATAAACAGTGACTCTGTACAGTTACACAGTGAGTGATTCTCACTCTGAATAAACAGTGACTCTGTACAGTTACGCAGTCAGTGATCCTTACCCTGAATAAACAGTGAGTCTGTACAGTTACACAGTGTGTGATTCTCACTCTGAATAAACAGTGACTCTGTACAGTTACGCAGTCAGTGATGCTTACCCTGAATAAACAGTGAGTCTGTACAGTTACACAATGAGTGATCCTCACCCTGAATAAACAGTGATTCTGTACAGTTACACAGTCAGTGATCCTCATCCTGAATAAACAGTGACTCTGTACAGTTACACAGTGAGTGATCCTCACCCTGAATAAACAGTGACTCTGTACAGTTACACAGTGAGTGATCCTCACCCTGAATAAACAGTGACTCTGTACAGTTACACAGTGAGTGATTCTCACTCTGAATAAACAGTGACTCTGTACAGTTACACAGTGAGTGATTCTCACCCTGAATAAACAGTGACTCTGTACAGTTACCCAGTGAGTGATCTTCACTCTGAATAAACAGTGACTCTGTACAGTTACACAGTGAGTGGTCCTCACTCTGAATAAACAGTGACTCTGCACAGTTACACAGTGAGTGATCCTCACTGTGAATAAACAGTGACTCTGTACAGTTACACAGTGAGTGATCCTCACCCTGAATAAACAGTGACTCTGTACAGTTACACAGTGAGTGATTCTCACTCTGAATAAACAGTGACTCTGTACAGTTACACAGTGAGTGATTCTCACTCTGAATAAACAGTGACTCTGTACAGTTACACAGTGAGTGATCCTCACCCTGAATATACAGTGACTCTGTACAGTTACACAGTGAGTGATCCTCACCCTGAATAAACAGTGACTCTGTACATTTATACAGTGAGTGATCGTCACTCTGAATAAGAAGTGACTCTTCACAGTTACACAGTGAGTGATCCTCACCCTGAATAAACAGTGACTCTGTACAGTTACACAGTGAGTGATCCTCACTCTGAATAAATAGTGATTCTGTACAGTTACCCAGTGAGTGATCCTCACTCTGAATAAACAGTGACTCTGTACAGTTACCCAGTGAGTGATTCTCACTCTGAATGAACAGTGACTCTGTACAGTTACCCAGTGAGTGATTCTCACTCTGAATGAACAGTGACTCTGTACAGTTACCCAGTGAGTGATTCTCACTCTGAATGAACAGTGACTCTGTACAGTTACCCAGTGAGTGATTCTCACTCTGAATAAACAGTGACTCTGTACAGTTACACAGTGAGTGATTCTCACTCTGAATAAACAGTGACTCTTTACAGTTACACAGTGAGTGATCCTTATCCTGAATAAACAGTGACTCTGTACAGTTACACAGTGAGTGATCCTCACTCTGAATAAACAGTGACTCTTTACAGTTACACAGTGAGTGATCCTCAGCCTTAATAAACAGTGACTCTTTACAGTTACACAGTGAGTGATCCTCACCCTGAATAAACAGTGACTCTGTACAGTTACACAGTGAGTGATCCTCACTCTGAATAAACAGTGACTCTGTACAGTTACACAGTGAGTGATCCTCACCCTGAATAAACAGTGACTCTGTACAGTTACACAGTGAGTGATCCTCACCCTGAATAAACAGTGACTCTGTACAGTTACACAGTGAGTGATCCTCACTCTGAATAAACAGTGACTCTGTACAGTTACACAGTGAGTGATCCTCACCCTGAATAAACAGTGACTCTGTACAGTTACACAGTGAGTGATCCTCACTCTGAATAAACAGTGACTCTGTACAGTTACACAGTGAGTGATCCTCACCCTGAATAAACAGTGACTCTGTACAGTTACACAGTGAGTGATCCTCACCCTGAATAAACAGTGACTCTGTACAGTTACACAGTGAGTGATCTTACCCTGAATAAACGTGACTCTGTACAGTTACACGTGAGTGATCCTCACCCTGAATAAACAGTGACTCTGTACAGTTACACAGTGAGTGATCCTCACTCTGAATAAACAGTGACTCTGTACAGTTACACAGTGAGTGATCCTCACTCTAATAAACAGTGACTCTGTACAGTTACACAGTGAGTGATCCTCACCCTGAATAAACGTGACTCTGTACAGTTACACAGTGAGTGATCCTCACCCTGAATAAACAGTGACTCTGTACAGTTACACAGTGAGTGATCCTCACCCTGAATAAACAGTGATTCTGTACAGTTACACAGTGAGTGATCCTCACCCTGAATAAACAGTGACTCTGTACAGTTACACAGTGAGTGATCCTCACCCTGAATAAACAGTGACTCTGTACAGTTACACAGTGAGTGATTCTCACCCTGAATAAACAGTGACTCTGTACAGTTACACAGTCAGTGATCCTCACCCTGAATAAACAGTGACTCTGTACAGTTACACAATGAGTGGTCCTCACTCTGAATAAACAGTGACTCTGTACAGTTACACAGTGAGTGATCCTCACTCTGAATAAACAGTGACTCTGTACAGTTACACAGTGAGTGATCCTCACCCTGAATAAACAGTGACTCTGTACAGTTACACAGTGAGTGATCCTCACTCTGAATAAACAGTGACTCTGTACAGTTACACAGTGAGTGATCCTCACTCTGAATAAACAGTGACTCTGTACAGTTTCACAGTGAGTGATTCTCACCCTGAATAAACAGTGATTCTGTACAGTTACACAGTGAGTGATTCTCACCCTGAATAAACAGTAACTCTGTACAGTTAAACAGTGAGTGATCCTCACCCTGAATAAACAGTGACTCTTTACAGTTACACAGTGAGTGATCCTCAGCCTGAATAAACGTTGACTCTGTACAGTTACACAGTGAGTGATCCTCACCCTGAATAAACAGTGACTCTGTACAGTTACACAGTGAGTGATCCTTACCCTGAATAAACAGTGACTCTGTACAGTTACACAGTGAGTGATCCTCACCCTGAATAAACAGTGACTCTGTACAGTTACACAGTGAGTGATTCTCACCCTGAATAAACAGTGACTCTGTACAGTTACACAGTGAGTGATTCTCACTCTGAATAAACAGTGACTCTGTACAGTTACACAGTGAGTGATTCTCACTCTGAATAAACAGTGACTCTGTACAGTTACACAGTCAGTGATCCTCACCCTGAATAAACAGTGACTCTGTACAGTTACACAGTGAGTGATCCTTATCCTGCTGAATAAACAGTGACTCTGTACAGTTACACAGTGAGTGATCCTCACCCTGAATAAACAGTGACTCTGTACAGTTACACAGTGAGTGATCCTTATCCTGCTGAATAAACAGTGACTCTGTACAGTTACACAGTGAGTGATCCTTATCCTGCTGAATAAACAGTGACTCTGTACAGTTACACAGTGAGTGATCCTTACCCTGAATAAACAGTGACTCTGTACAGTTACACAGTGAGTGATCCTCACTCTGAATAAACAGTGATTCTGTACAGTTACACAGTGAGTGATCCTCACCCTGAATAAACAGTGACTCTGTACAGTTACACAGTGAGTGATCCTCACCCTGAATAAACAGTGACTCTGTACAGTTACACAGTGAGTGATCCTCACCCTGAATAAACAGTGACTCTGTACAGTTACACAGTGAGTGATCCTCACCCTGAATAAACAGTGACTCTGTACAGTTACACAGTGAGTGATCCTCACCCTGAATAAACAGTGACTCTGTATAGTTACACAGTGAGTGATCCTCACCCTGAATAAACAGTGACTCTGTACAGTTACACAATGAGTGTCCTCACTCTGAATAAACAGTGACTCTGTACAGTTACACAGTCAGTGATCCTTACCTGAATAAACAGTGACTCTGTACAGTTACACAGTGAGTGATCCTCACCCTGAATAAACAGTGACTCTGTACAGTTACACAGTGAGTGATCCCACTCTGAATAAACAGTGACTCTGTACAGTTACACAGTGAGTGATCCTCACTCTGAATAAAGTGACCTGTACAGTTTCACAGTGAGTGATTCTCACCCTGAATAACAGTGATTCTGTACAGTTACACAGTGAGTGATTCTCACCCTGAATAAACAGTAACTCTGTACAGTTAACAGTGAGTGATCCTCACCCTGAATAAACAGTGACTTTACAGTTCAGTGAGTGTCCTCACCTGAATAACGTGACTCTGTACAGTTACACAGTGAGTGATCCTCACCCTGAATAAACAGTGACTCTGTACAGTTACACAGTGAGTGATCCTCACTCTGAATAAACAGTGACTCTGTACAGTTACACAGTGAGTGATTCTCACTCTGAATAAACAGTGACTCTGTACAGTTACACAGTGAGTGATTCTCACTCTGAATAAACAGTGATTCTGTACAGTTACACAGTGAGTGATTCTCACTCTGAATAAACAGTGACTCTGTACAGTTACACAGTGAGTGATTCTCACTCTGAATAAACAGTGATTCTGTACAGTTACACAGTGAGTGATTCTCACTCTGAATAAACAGTGACTCTGTACAGTTACACAGTCAGTGATCCTCACCCTGAATAAACAGTGACTCTGTACAGTTACACAGTGAGTGATCCTTATCCTGCTGAATAAACAGTGACTCTGTACAGTTACACAGCGAGTGATCCTCACCCTGAATAAACAGTGACTCTGTACAGTTACACAGTGAGTGATCCTTATCCTGCTGAATAAACAGTGACTCTGTACAGTTACACAGTGAGTGATCCTTATCCTGAATAAACAGTGACTCTGTACAGTTACACAGTGAGTGATTCTCACTCTGAATAAACAGTGATTCTGTACAGTTACACAGTGAGTGATCCTCACCCTGAATAAACAGTGACTCTGTACAGTTACACAGTGAGTGATTCTCACTCTGAATAAACAGTGATTCTGTACAGTTACACAGTGAGTGATTCTCACTCTGAATAAACAGTGACTCTGTACAGTTACACAGTCAGTGATCCTCATCCTGAATAAACAGTGACTCTGTACAGTTACACAGTGAGTGATCCTTATCCTGCTGAATAAACAGTGACTCTGTACAGTTACACAGTGAGTGATCCTTACCCTGCTGAATAAACAGTGACTCTACAGTTACACAGTGAGTGATCCTTACCCTGCTGAATAAACAGTGACTCTGTACAGTTACACAGTGAGTGATCCTTACCCTGAATAAACAGTGACTCTGTACAGTTACACAGTGAGTGATTCTCACTCTGAATAAACAGTGATTCTGTACAGTTACACAGTGAGTGATCCTCACCCTGAATAAACAGTGATTCTGTACAGTTACACAGTGAGTGATTCTCCCTGAATAAACAGTGATCTGTACAGTTACACAGTGAGTGATCCTCACCCTGAATAAACAGTGACTCTTTACAGTTACACAGTGAGTGATCCTCAGCCTGAATAAACAGTGACTCTGTACAGTTACACAGTGAGTGATTCTCACCCTGAATAAACAGTGACTCTGTATAGTTACACAGTCAGTGATCCTCACCCTGAATAAACAGTGACTCTGTACAGTTACACAATGAGTGGTCCTCACTCTGAATAAACAGTGACTCTGTACAGTTACACAGTGAGTGATCCTCACCCTGAATAAACAGTGACTCTGTACAGTTACACAGTGAGTGATCCTCACCCTGAATAAACAGTGACTCTGTACAGTTACACAGTGAGTGATCCTCACCCTGAATAAACAGTGACTCTGTACAGTTACACAGTGAGTGATCCTCATCTGAATAAACAGTGACTCTGTACAGTTCACAGTGAGTGATTCTCACCCTGAATAAACAGTGATTCTGTACAGTTACACAGTGAGTGATTCTCACCCTGAATAAACAGTACTCTGTACAGTTAACAGTGAGTGATCCTCACCTGAATAACGTGACTCTTTACAGTTACACAGTGAGTGATCCTACCTGAACAGTGACTCTGTACAGTTACACAGTGAGTGATCCTACCCTGAATAAACAGTGACTCTGTACAGTTACACAGTGAGTGATCCTTACCCTGAATAAACAGTGACTCTGTACAGTTACACAGTGAGTGATTCTCACTCTGAATAAACAGTGACTCTGTAAGTTACACAGTGAGTGATTCTCACTCTGATAAACAGTGATTCTGTACAGTTACACAGTGAGTGATTCTCACTCTGAATAAACAGTGACTCTGTACAGTTACACAGTCAGTGATCCTCACCCTGAATAAACAGTGACTCTGTACAGTTACACAGTGAGTGATCCTTATCCTGCTGAATAAACAGTGACTCTGTACAGTTACACAGCGAGTGATCCTCACCCTGAATAAACAGTGACTCTGTACAGTTACACAGTGAGTGATCCTTATCCTGCTGAATAAACAGTGACTCTGTACAGTTACACAGTGAGTGATCCTTATCCTGAATAAACAGTGACTCTGTACAGTTACACAGTGAGTGATTCTCACTCTGAATAAACAGTGATTCTGTACAGTTACACAGTGAGTGATCCTCACCCTGAATAAACAGTGACTCTTTACAGTTACACAGTGAGTGATTCTCACCCTGAATAAACAGTGACTCTGTACAGTTACACAGTGAGTGATCGTCACTCTGAATAAACAGTGACTCTGTACAGTTACACAGTGAGTGATCGTCACTCTGAATAAACAGTGACTCTGTACAGTTACACAGTGAGTGATTCTCACTCTGAATAAACAGTGACTCTGTACAGTTACACAGTGAGTGATCCTTATCCTGAATAAACAGTGACTCTGTACAGTTACACAGTGAGTGATTCTCACTCTGAATAAACAGTGATTCTGTACAGTTACACAGTGAGTGATCCTCACCCTGAATAAACAGTGACTCTTTACAGTTACACAGTGAGTGATTCTCACCCTGAATAAACAGTGACTCTGTACAGTTACACAGTGAGTGATCGTCACTCTGAATAAACAGTGACTCTGTACAGTTACACAGTGAGTGATCGTCACTCTGAATAAACAGTGACTCTGTACAGTTGCACAGTGAGTGATTCTCACTCTGAATAAACAGTGACTCTGTACAGTTACACAGTGAGTGATTCTCACTCTGAATAAACAGTGACTCTGTACAGTTACACAGTGAGTGATTCTCACCCTGAATAAACAGTGACTCTGTACAGTTACACAGTCAGTGATCCTCACCCTGAAGAAATACTATTTTCATGGCCTCCTCTGTTAGCACCTTGGGATATGAATTATTAGGCCCTAGACACTTATTGCTTTTCAGTCCCATCAATATCCCCAGCAACTTTTTTTATATTAATAATATGAAATTCCTTCAATTCCTCCTTCACACTCGATCCTTTGTTCCCTAATATTTTTGGTCAGTTAATTGTCTCTTTCTCCATGAATACAAAATTAAAGTTGTTATTTAATTGCTTCTTGTTCCTTTTATAAATTCTTCCATTTCTTTCATTTCAGGGACCTACATTTATCTTCACTAATCTTTAACATTATGAGCATCTATCTGATGTTCTCTTGTTTATTATTAATAAAGCTCATTGCTGTAATCCCTTTTTTGTTGTTTTATCGCAATTTTGGCTATGTTACTTTTCCGGAAGGGTCATTTAGAAATCAAAATCTAATCCAGATAATCTCCGAAAATAGATATTCAGTATGGAAATTGTTGTCCTGTGATGTTTTGTTCCAGAATGTGAAGGTTGTCCTTCCTTTGCTCACCTGCCTGCCTCACATCAAGTCATGAATGGTCCAATTTTAGAAAAATCAAAATGATCATGTAAACTACTAACATGTGTCCGTCTTGCCCCATCGACTCCCCCCGCTACCTACTCAGCTTGGATTAGGCAGTGTCCAGCCCAATAAATCCTGTGTGACATCTGTACTCCACACCCGGTCAGTCAGCAAACCCAATTCCTGTAATATTATTCACTATTGTAACTATCAGACTTTCTTTACACTATTCTGATTTTTAGGCAGTCATGGATTTTAAATTCATTTAACCTGTTTAAGATATCATTCACCTCGGTCACCTCGGGCTCAATGGATAACACCCGTATCTCTGACTCAGAGGCATCAAGGTCCAGGCTGCTGGGGGAGAGGGGTTCCTGAGGATGACAATATGAGGGAGCTGGATTAATATCAATCAGGACCAGGTTACCGAGTGACAATGTGAGGGAGTGGATTAATATCAGTCAGGACCAGGTTACTGAGTGACAATGTGTGGGAGCTGGATTAACATCAGTAATAACCAGGTTACTGAGTGACAATGTGTGGGAGCTGGATTAATATCAGTCAGAGTCAGGTTACTGAGTGACAATGTGAGGGATAAAGGATTACCATCCAATATATTGGGAACTGAATCACAGACACAATCTGATGAAACTCAAGGTACACTCTCAATTATGGTTCAAAATGATTTCTGTGCTGGATCTTCCAATGGGTTCATATAAATTTCCCACTTGATGCTATAACAGATATTCAAGCAGAAATGTGTCTGCAATATCACTTACATGTGGAAATAGTTTAATTTTCATGATAATCTTTCCAGATTGAGGGAAATGTAATCTAATTTATATCCAAATAGACTTCAGTGTTGAGAGAGAGGCATGTTGACCCGAGGATGAATCATTCCATTCAGAAAACATATAATCAGCACCTTTTTAATTAAAATTAATTTCTTTTCATTTCTCTTGATTATGATGAATGTCGTTGATCCTTTTCCCATTGTATAAACAGAGGGAATGAACCCTTTGTGGGGCATGACTACAGGCCACGGGTCTATCGTTCAAACTGAAATAAGAACATAAGAAATAGGAGCAGGAGTCGGCCGTCTGGCCCCTCGAGCCTGCCCCGCCATTCAATAAGATCATGGCTGATCTTTTCATGGACTCAGCTCCACCTACCCACTCGCTCACCATAACCCTTAATTCCTTTACTGCTCAAAAATTTATCTACCCTTGCCTTAAAAACATTTAATGAGGTAGCCTCAACAGCTTCACTGGGCTGGGAATTCCATAGATTCACAACCCTTTGGATGTAGAAATTCCTTCTCTACTCAGTCCTAAATGTGCTCCCCCTTATTTTGAGGCTAGTTTAATTTCAGCCCCCAGTGGAAACAACCTCCCTGCTTCTATCTTATCCATTCCCTTTATAATCTTAGATGTTTCTATAAGATCTCCCCTCATCCTTCTGAATTCCAGTGAGTATAGATGTCCTGATCCAACATCAAGATCGTAAACCCCCCCCCCCAATCTACTCAGTCTCTCCTCATTAGCCAACCCTCTCAACTCCGGAATCAATCTCCTCTGCCCCCCCTCCAGTGCCAGTTTAACCTTTCTCAGGTAAGGAGACCAAAACTGTACCCAGTAACTCCAGGTGTGGCCTCACCAGCACCTTATACAGCTGCAACATAACCTCACTGTTTTTAAACTCCATCCCTCTAGCAATGAAGGACAAAATTCCATTTCCCCTGAAATCTCAGGCCTTATCTTGAAGCAATTCAACCGATTTTAGGCTTAAAGCTCACCTAGATTCAAAATTTAGTGTCTGTGCGATGGAAGTCAGACTTAGAAACATAGAACGTAGAACATTACAGCACAGTACAGGCCCTTCAGCCCTCGATGTTGTGCCGACCTGTGAAACCAATCTAAAGCCCATCTAACCTGCACTATTCCAAAATCATCCATACGTTTATCCAATGACCATTTAAATGCCCTTAATGTTGGCGAATCCACTACTGTCACAGACAGGGCATTCCACACCCTTACTACTCTGTATCTATCATCCCTAAATTTAAAGCTATGTCCCCTTGTGTTAGCCATCTCCATCTGAGGAAAAAAGTTTTCACTATCCACCCTATCTAACCCTCTGATCATCTTATATGCCTCTATTCAGTCACCTCTTAACCTTCTTCTCTCTAACGCAAACAGCCTCAAGTCCCTCAGCCTTTCCTCATAAGATCTTGACTTTCGGAATCAAGAAATGAGTTATTCGCCATGGACTTTCAACATTTAAGAGGCATTTTCAACAAGTAATGGCAGAAGGTTTTTTTTTAAAAGTTTGCTTAAGCATCATAATTAGCACAGGCTTGTAGGGCTGAAGGGCCTGTTCCTGTGCTGTACTTCCCTTCGTTAATTCCTACACTCTGACCTGTTCTTCCAGGGCTATTCCACTTACATTTTTGGTCAGAGGTCCTACCAGGATGTTGATGGCAAGGATCCAGCAATGGTATTGTTGTTGTGTCTGAAGGGAATGGTTAATTCTCTCGTGTTGGAAATGGTCATTACCCGACACTTGTGGGAAGTGAATGTTACCGTCACTTGCCAGGCTAGGGTTGAATAGACTCCTGGTCTTCCTCCGTGCAAGCGCTGACTTCTTCAGCATCTGAGGAGATATGGGCTTAGGGGTGGAGAGGGTAGAAGACTTACAGGCATATGAAACAGGAGCAGAATTATGCCACTGGGTTTCTTGAGCTTACTTTGCCATTCAGTGAGATCATGGCAGATCTGTTTGTGGTTTTAATTCCACATTCCCATCTATCTGTGATAGGCTTTGATTTCCTTGGAATCTATCCTCACGTACATTCTATAGCCCCCATCTCCACTGCCTTCAGACACTGAAATCCAGAGGGAAAAGAATCCTCCTCAGTCTGTGCTAAAAGGATGACCCCGAAACGATGGCCCCCCGTTGTGGACTCATCCACATGAGGAAACATCCTTTCCGTGTCCACCTTACTGAACCTTTCAGGGTGCTTCAATCAAGTCATCCCTCATTCTTCTAAACTCCACCGAAAATTAACCACTTTTTTCCAGCTGTAGTAATTCAATCATGGCCAGTTTCCCATCATCAGAAGTCTTTTGTTGGAAACCACAGGAAATGCTGTACCTGTGGCTTACGGTTAGCAAGACTGTATCCCGGGGCCTCCCAACAACGGTCTGGGTTAGAGCAACAGGTTTTAACTCCCTCTCCTGCCACATTTGTCACTTCCCATTGGGCAAGTCTCTGCTCACTTGATAATGGGGTTCGTACACCAAGAAGCCCACAGGGAGGTCTATCAACAAACCCCATGTCTTTCCTTCATTACATCCCTTCCCCCTTCTGTCCACTTCCCCCTCACTATCCCCACTGTGAGAAGTTCCTTCCTCTTGTTGAGCGACTGGTCTGAGGCCTGTCGAACATGGGACTGGATCAGACAGTGCAAACCGAGAGAGGGACCTTTGTTTCCGGAGAGAGTGTCCTAGGGTCAGCGATGCAGGTTCCTCCTCAGCTCCTGTTCCAGCCTGGATGTCCACTTCCTCAGCTTCTGTTTCCGAGTCTGTGTCTCCACTATCCAGAGGGACAAGGTGGAGTCAGCTTCAAGCTGAGGGCTGGCACTGAAAGTTGTCATCTCCATGTTTGGGAGTGAGATTCAAGTCAGCAGTTTCTATTTTTCATTAACAAACTCATCTTTTGTGTATGGAAGTTGGTCCTCTACATGGATCAGTTTTTCCTCAGAGTTTAATTCCTCACACAACCTTCGTCATTCATGCATTTCTGATATGAATTTTTCTTGGTGATTTCCTTTCCGTTTCTCTCACCTCAACTAGATCTCTCAAAACTCTCAGAGATGGTGTGAACCTGCCAAATCATTACCCAGTATAAAATCCATCCATTCAGTGGTCAAGCAATTGCCTCAGGAATAGTTATGTTTATGTGTAATTCACTTTGTAAATTAACCTCACATAAGGGGTCAGGTTCATAATTTTCTTGAAGATCCCCCATTAAAAATTTCTCTTCCATCAAACCATTTGGAACACAACTTGTATCATCAGCTACCAACTGATCTGTCTGTCTAGCTCGCAAGATATTAATTTGTTTGACGATTTGATGTGAGATGTAGGGAACATATCTCCCTTTGAGACAAAAACCTCTTTCAATTTCCACAACTTGCCGTCCTTTAGCAGGATTTAAGGAAGAACTCTCTTAATTATCCTGAGCTACATTCCCCATACTTGTTGGTCATGAGGGAGAACAATCCAGTTGTCCTATCGACACAGTTTTAGCATTAATTTTCTTTTCTGGTACAGACTTTTCCAAAAATTCCTTAACTAAGAACAAAGAACAAAACAGCACGGGAAACTGGCCCTTCGGCCCAACGAGCCCATGCCGCCACCCTGATGTTCCCACCTCTACCCGTGATCCCTGTCTATGTTTATAGATCTATGGATTAAAAACCAAATTTGAGACAATTTAGGGAGAATTTGTTTTGCCAATTAGCCTAAGGGCACATCTTTGGGATGTGGGAGGAAACCGGAGCACCCGGAGAAAACCCACGCAAGCACAGGGAGAATGCGCAAACTCCCACAGACACAGGCCCAAATCCATGTATCTGCCCAGCACAGTGATAGTCACTGAGCTGTCGTGTTGCCCATCAAATGGTCCAGATCAAGCGTACACTAACGACGTGAAGCACTAGGATACTCTCGAAAAAGATCCAAGAGCAGCCCTCTCACGACCCATCGCGTGTATGCCCCTCGTTAGACAACAAGGTGGACCAAAGCACCTGTAGGATAAAAACAAGTACATCAATATCATCATCTATTTACACACTTCCCAGGGACTCCCAAGGCTCATGATCCCTATTTTAAATCAGTTTTCTATACCCCTCCATTCCCATTCTGTTCATGTGCCCATCTAAGTATTTCTTAAATAACTCCAGAGTACCTGCCTCCACCACTTTACTTGGCAGCGCATTCCATACCCCCACCACTTGTTTCTATTATTGCCGCTACTGTTCGGCTTCCAACAATTTAATTTTACGTGCCTGGTCTCATGACAACAAAAACAGACTGGTTTCTTTACAACAATTTCATTCTCTGTTTTACTGACAGGAACAGGTTCTCTTTAACCGTGCAAAGTAACTTCTCTTCAGTTAGTTCATGGTGATTCGCCCGTCATAAAGTCTTTTTCTAGAATGTGAGCGTGACTGCACTTTTGCAAGAATTAATTAATGATTCTTTAAACTCAGAATGTTAAAAAGGCAAAACCATTAGTTTCCCTCACCAAATGTGAGACCCTGCAGGGTTATACTACTAACCGACCATGCTGCCCGTCTCAACTAAAACCCTTCCGGGAATCATATCCCTTTATTCCTGTCCTATTCGTGTATTTATCAAGATGCCCTTTAAAAAGTTGTATCTCTCCACTACCTTCTCCGGCAGCAAATTCTAGGCAGTCACCACCCTCTGTGTAAAAAAAACTTGCCTTGTATATCTCCTTTAAATCATGCCCCTCGCACCTTCAACTTCTGTCCCCCTAGTAACTGCCCCTTCCAGGCATGAATTGAACAAAGAACAAAGAACAAAACAGCACGGGAAACAGGCCCTTCGGCCCAATGAGCCCCCGCCGCCACCCCGATGTTCCCACCTCCACCCGTGATCCCTGTCCATGTTTATAGATCTATGGATTAAAAACCAAATTTGAGACAATTTAGGGAGAATTTGTTTTGCCAATTAGCCTAAGAGCACATCTTTGGGATGTGGGAGGAAACCGGAGCACCCGGAGAAAACCCACGCAAGCACGGGGAGAATGCGCAAACTCCCACAGACACAGGCCCAAATCCATGTATCCGCACAGCACAGCGATAGTCACTGAGCTGTCGTGTTGCCCATCAAATGGTCCAGGTCAAGCGTACACTAACGACGTGAAGCACTAGGATACTCTCGAAAAAAATTCAAGAGCAGTCCTCTCACGACCCATCGCGTGTATGCCCCTCGTTAGACAACAAGGTGGACCAAAGCACCTGTAGGATAAAAACAAGTACATCAATATCATCATCTATTTACACACTTCCCAGGGACTCCCAAGGCTCATGATCCCTATTTTAAATCAGTTTTCTATACCCTCCATTCCCATTCTGTTCATGTGCCCATCTAAGTATTTCTTAAATAACTCCAGAGTACCTGCCTCCACCACTTTACTTGGCAGCGCATTCCATACCCCCACCACTTGTTTCTATTATTGCCGCTACTGTTCGGCTTCCAACAATTTAATTTTACGTGCCTGGTCTCATGACAACAAAAACAGACTGGTTTCTTTACAACAATTACATTCTCTGTTTTACTGACAGGAACAGGTTCTCTTTAACCGTGCAAAGTAACTTCTCTTTAGTTAGTTCATGGTGATTCACCCGTCATGAAGTCTTTTTCTAGAATGTGAGCGTGACTGCACTTTTGCAAGAATTAATTATACTGTGCCAGTATACAGGAGGATGTGAATAGGGAGGTCATGGATAAGGTTTCTAGGTCGCAGCAGTATAGTGGCAAACGGGAGGGTGGTTTGAAGTGTGTATACTTTAATGCAAGGAGCATACACAATAAGGTGGATGAACTTGCAGCCTGGATTGGTGCTTGGGACTTCGATGTTGTGGCCATTTCAGAGACGTGGATAGAGCAGGGGCAGGAATGGTTGTTGCAGGTTCCGGGCTTCAGATGTTTCAGTGAGAGCAGAGGGGGTGGTAGAAGAGGGGGAGGAGTGGCATTGTTAGTTAAGGACAGCATTACGGTAGCAGAAAAGACTTTTGATGTGGACTTGTCTGCTGAGGTAGGGTGGGCTGAGATTAGAAACAAGAAAGTAGAGGTCACACTGTTGGGAGTTTTTTACAGGCCTCCAAAAAGTTCCAGAGAAGTAGAGGAAGGGATTGCAAAGTTGATCCTGGATAGGTGTGAAAGTAACAGGATAGTTGTAATGGGGGACTTTAACTTTTCTAATATCGATTGGAAAAGCTATAGTTCAAGTACGTTAGAGGGGTCAGTTTTTGTTCAATGTGTGCAGGAAGGTTTCATGACTCAGTATGTAGATAGGCCAACAAGAGGTGAGGCTATATTGGATTTGGTACTGGGTGATAAACCAGACCAGGTGTTAGACTTGGAGGTGGGTGAGCACTTTGGTGATAGTGACCACAATTCGGTTACGTTTACCTTAGTGATGGAAAGGGATGGGCACGTACCGAATAACAGTAGTTATAGCTGGGGGAAAGGTAATTATGAGGCTATTAGGAGAGATTTAGGATGCATAGGGTGGAGCAGGAAATTGCAGGGGCTGGGGACATCTGAAATGTGGAGCATATTTAAGGAACAGCTTCTGCATGTCCTTAATGAATATGTACCTGCCAGGCAGGGAGGAAGTGGTCGAGTGAGGGAACCATGGTGTATTAGGGAAGTTGAATCTCTGGTGAAGAGGAAGAAGGAGGCTTATATAATGATGAGACGTGAAGGCTCAGTTAGGGCACTGGAGAGCTATAAATTAGACAGGAAGGAGCTAAAGAGGGAGTTGAGAAGAGCTAGAAGAGGACACGAGAAGACTTTGGCGGATAGGATTAAGGAGAATCCTAAAGCTTTTTACAGGTATATAAATAATAAAAGATTGGTTAGGGCAAGATTAGGGCCAGTCAGAGATAGCAGTGGGAAGTTATGCGTGGAGCCTGAGGAGATAGGAGAGACACTGAATGAGTATTTCTCATCAGTATTCACGCAGGAGAAAGACAGTGTTGTCGGGGAGAATACTGCGATACCAGGTTGTAGACTGGGTAGGATTGAGGTTCATAAGGAGGAGGTGTTAGCGAATCTTGAGGGTATGAAAATTGATAAGTCCCCTGGGCCAGATGGGATTTATCCTAGGATTCTCTGGGAGGCTAGAGAGGAGATTGCAGAGCCTTTGGCTTTGATCTTCATGTCGTCGTTAGCTACAGGTATAGTGCCGGAAGACTGGAGGATGGCAAATGTTGTCCCTTTGTTCAAAAAGGGGAGTAGGGACCATCCTGGAAATTATAGACCGGTGAGCCTGACTTCTGTTGTGGGCAAAGTCTTGGAAAGAATTATAAGGGATAGGATTTATAAGCATCTAGAGAGAAATAAATTGATTAGGGATAGTCAGCACGGTTTTGTGAAGGGTAGGTCGTGCCTCACAAACCTTATTGAGTTTTTTGAGGAGGTGACCAAAGAGGTAGATAAGGGTAAGGCAGTTGATGTAGTGTATATGGATTTTAGCAAAGCGTTTGATAAGGTTCCCCATGGTAGGCTACTGCAGAAAGTGCAGATGCATGGGATTGAAGGTGATTTAGCAGTTTGGATTAGGAATTGGCTAGCTGATAGAAGACAGAGGGTGGTGGTTGATGGGAAATATTCAACCTGGAGTGCAATTACAAGTGGTGTACCTCAAGGATCTGTTTTAGGGCCACTGCTGTTTGTCATTTTTATAAATGACCTAGACGAGGGTGTAGAGGGTTGGATTAGTAAATTTGCTGACGATACCAAAGTGGGGGGAGTTGTAGACAGCGAGGATGGATGTTACAGTTTGCAGAGGGACATAGATAGGTTGCAGAGCTGGGCCGTGAGGTGGCAAATGGAATTCAATACGGATAAGTGTGAGGTGATTCACTTTGGTAGGAATAACAGGCATATGAAATATAGGGCTAATGGAAGGACCCTTAATAGTGTTGTCGAGCAGAGGGATCTTGGGGTACAAGTACATAGCTCTTTGAAAGTTGGCACCCAGTTTGATAAAGTTGTTAAGAAGGTGTATGGTTGTTAGCTTTTATTGGTAGAGGGATTGAATTTAGGAGTTGTGAAGTTATGTTACAACTGTACATAACTCTGGTGCGGCCACACTTGGAGTATTGCGTACAGTTCTGGTCGCCGCATTATAAGAAAGATGTGGAAGTATTGGAAAGGGTGCAGAGGAGGTTTACCAGGATGTTGCCTGGTATGGTGGGAAGGCCTTATGAGGAAAGGCTGAGGGACCTGAGGTTATTTTCATTAGAGAGAAGAAGGTTACGTGGTGACCTAATTGAGGCGTATAAGATGATCAAGGGATTGGATAGGGTGGATAGTGAGAGCCTTTTTCCTCAGATGGGGATGACCAACACGAGGGACATAACTTTAAATTAAGAGGTGGTAGTTATAGGACGGATGTCAGAGGCAGGTTCTTCATACAGAGGATGGTGAGGGCGTGGAATGCCCTGCCTGCAGCAGTTGTGGACTCGCCTACTTTGGGGGCATTCAAATGGTCGGTGGATAGGCATATGGATGATATTGGAATAGTTTAGGTTAGAGGGTCCGCTGGCCGGCACAACATTGAGGGCCGAAGGGCCTGTACTGCACTTGTTCTAATTAATGATTATGTTCTATGTTCTAATTAATGATTCTTTAAACTCAGAATGTTAAAAAGGCAAAACCATTAGTTTCCCTCACCAAATGTGAGACCCTGCAGGGTTATACTACTAACCGACCATGCTGCCTGTCTCAACTAAAACCCTTCCGGGAATCATATCCCTCTATTCCCGTCCTATTCATGTATTTATCAAGATGCCCCTTAAAAAGTTGTATCTCTCCACTACCTTCTCCAGCAGCGAATTCTAGGCAGTCACCACCCTCTGTGTAAAAAAAACTTGCCTTGTATATCTCCTTTAAATCATGCACCTCGTGCCTTCAACTTCTGTCCCCCTAGTAACTGCCCCTTCCAGGCATGAATTGCTCCACGCGCAGAATGAGAACGCAGATAATTAAGGGCAAAAGGAAGTCCCTGCCAATCTCAAAAATAAAATATCTCTGTGGTGCTCAATTAATATGCCTGGCTTCCGTTTCTAAATTAAGGAAACATGGTAGGAATTTAATGGGGAGCGTATCCTCAGCTCCCTCTGGCAAACCAACATGAGGCTCCCATTATAGCATCATAGAATCATAGACCCCTACAGTGCAGAAAGAGGCCCTTTGGCCCATTGAGTCTGCACCGAACACAATCCCACCCAGACCCTACCCCCACATCTCTATATATTATGCCCATTAATGCCTCTAACCTACACATCCCTGGACAATAAGAGGCAATTTCTTAGCATAGCCAATTAACATAACCCGCACATCTTTGGACTATTAGAGTTTGTCCATGGCACTGCCCCTTGGTCCTGGTTCTCCAGATCCGCAGGGAATTCTGACGTTCCACGGAGCTGCTTTGCCAAGGATTGTAAGCGGGCCTCAACCGAGGAAGATGCATTTTCGACAGTAACAATTTCCTCCTCTGTTTTTACTGGTATTCTACAGTTCAGTATTACGAGCACTGATTCTTTGCACTAACAGTTTCTCTTCAATGACCTTAATATTAGCGGTCACCCGTTGTAAGGAGAGTGCCGAGAGTTTGTTCATCCACCAAGTCGACACCACCCCAGTTACTTCAGACTGCTCTCTTCTATCAACAATTTTCTTAATGATTCTTGGCAGATTCTCACCAACATTTAACCAGAAATCTTTCAGGGATGTAATACGGAGTTTTCACTTCCGGGTTAGGTAAGTACAAGTTGTGTAAATGCGATAAATGAACAGATTACAGGCTGAATAACCCCAGAGATCAGAGAAACACAGCTGTTATCCTACGTTCCACATCATTAGCAGTGCGTATTTCCTTACCCCTCAGTTTTTGTGCGATCCAAGTGTCTGTAAATAACCTGACAAACAAACCCAGTTGGGATGAACTCAAAGGGTTAGTTTATTTTCATACAGTCAAAACGTGGGCGGAAGGGTTTACACCTTGTCACTCAGACAGTAAGGAGAGGGTTAGAGAAATGAAGGTTTTGCATTGCAGAGACTACAAAGAAAATCGAGTAACAGCAAAACGTCAAAGGAAATCTGAAATAAACCAGAAACACTCAGCAACATCTGCTGAAAGAGAAACAGTTAATCTTTTGAGCCTGCATGACTCATCTTCAGAATTCTTTGACAGAACAAATCTTGCTTTCTCTTTCTTGTTCACTGTTCTGAAGTATCACTTAGAATGATCTAGCACAGTGTCTTCATATCATCCCTATTCTCTCTGACCTTGAGAATCCTAACCTGTCTTCCTCTATTTCAAAGGATGGATTTCAGTGTAAGGCTTCACTGTTTTGTTCACATCACTCTGCCACCATTTCCCACCCTTCTACACTCCCCATCGCCTCTATGTCCCTGCACGCTGATTCTGTCCCTCCAACATTTACCCATGCATTCCTCACAACCAGCAAACTACCATTCCTATCTGTATGGTAATATGTGTGCAGAATATAGGGCTAATGGTAGGACTCTTAGTAGTGTAGATGAGCAGAGAGATCTCGGTGTACAAGTTCATAGATCTCTGAAAGTTGGTACTCAAGTTGATAAGGTTGTTAAGAAGGCGTATAGTGTGTTAGCATTTATTGGTAGAGGGATAGAATTGAGGAGCCGAGATGTAATTTTGCAACTGTACAAAACTCTGGTGCTGCGGCACTTGGAGTATTGTGTACAGTTCTGGTCGGCGCATGATAAGAAAGATGTGGAAGCATTGGAGAGGGTGCAGAGGAGGTTTACCAGGATGTTGCCTGGGGAGGCCTTATGAGGAAAGGCTGAGGGACTTTAAGTTATTTTCATTAGAGGGAAGAAGACTAAGAAGTGACTTAATTGAGACATATAAGATGATCAGAAGGTTAGATAGGGTGGATAGTGAGAGCCTTTTTCCTCGGATGGAGATGGATAGCACAAGGGGACATAGCTTTAAATTAAGGGGTGGTAGTTATAGGACAGATGCTAGAGGTGGGTTCTTTACTCAGAGGGTAGTAAGGACGTGGAATGCCCTGCCTGCAGCAGTTGTGGACTCGTCAAGTTTAAGGGCGTTCAAATGACCAGTGGATAGGCATATGGATAATATTGGAATAGTTTAGGATAGAGGGTCATAAAATTGGTTCCATTGGTCGGTGCAACATCGAGGGCCGAAGGGCCTGTACTGCGCTGTAATGTTCTGTGTTCTCTGTACCTTCAGTCCTAATTTTAACTCTGTATGTGTTTAGGTTTTGTATAAGTTTAAATCTTACCCCTTGGGGGGGGCAATTTTACCAGGATTTGGCAGTGTTCGTTCCATCAAGACTGGCCTGTTTCTCTCCAGAGAGACAGGCATGCTTTCTCTCTCTGGATTTTACTGCATCCTGTCAAAATAGAATAGATGGATGTGTTTCGCTCCATAATGTAGTGGGGGGCTGGGGGATTGTCAACACACCGGTAAAACTTGCTTTATTTAGAACCACAGAACCATAGAAAATTGCAGCACAGAAACAGGCCTTTTGGCCCTTCTTGTCTGTGCTGAACCATTTTTTGCCTAGTCCCACTGACCTGCACTTGAACCATATCCCTCCACACCCCTCTCATCCATGAACCCGTCCAAGTTTTTCTTAAATGTTAAAAGTGACCCCGCATTTATCCGGCAGCTCATTCCACACTCCCACCACTCTTTGTGTGAAGAAGTCCCCCCTAATGTTCCCTTTAAACTTTCCTCCTTTCACCCTTAATCCATGCCCTCTGGATTTTTTTCTCCCCTAGCCTCAGTGGAAAAAGCCTGCTTGTATTCACTCTATCCATACCCATCAAAATCTTATACACCTCTATCAAATCTCCCCTCATTTATTTATTTATCAGTGTCACAAGTAGGCTTACATTAATACCGCAATGAAGTTATTGTCAAAATCCCCCAGTCACCACATCCCAGTACTTGTGATGTACAATGAGGTAGAATTTAGCATGGCTAATACACCCAACCAACAGGACTGTGGGAGGAAATCAGAGCACCCAAAGGAAACCCACGCAGACATGGACAGAATGTACAGGCTTTTGCACAGACAGTGGCCCGAGACTGGAATTGAACCGGGGTTCCTGGCGCTGTGAGGCAGCAGTGCTAACTGCTGTGCCATCATCCTACTGCACAGAGAATGGGTGCCATGTTTAAAGAGTGCCCCACTGCCTTCAATCATCCTTCCTCTTTCCCCTCCAATTTCCCCCTCTGTGTACTGATCTGAGCCAGCATTCACTTCTCCCTTCCCAGAATTGGCACCCCTCCCTTCCACACAAACATCAGATCCCTTACCCTGCCTTCCCCCAAATCAGTAAGAATTTAGCAACACCAGTTATTAATCCAACCGATTTATTTGATAGTAAAATAGCGAGCTTTCAACACTCCCGTGTCTTCATCAGGCAAGTGCAGTGTTCTGGACACTGCACTTGCCTGATGAAGACACGGGAGTGTTGAAAGCTCGCTATTTTACTATCAAATGAATCGGTTGGATTAATAATTGGTGTTGCTAAATTCTTACTGAGTTCTTACCACTCCAATCCAACGCCGGCATCTTTACATCATGTCCCCCAAATCACACAGGATTCACCAACATTCCCAGCTCTCATCACTGTACACTTCCCTCCCCCATGAAGCTCCCACTAGGGTCTATCCATGACATTACCCCTTGGCACAGGCTAGAATTGGCATTACAATGCCAGGATACATCCCTTTCTCCCTAACAGCTATATTTAGCTTTATGCCCCGCCCTCCTGGGGATCTCCATGACAGGTTCACATCAAGGTGAACCTGTTTGTGAACTGCGCCAACGTGATGTCACATTGGCACAGTATGAATATACGCTGGTTGGGGGTGGGGGTCAATATATAGCAAGGGGATGTTAATGGCATGCAAATAGTATCATAGACCATAGGACCATAGAATCTATTCAAATATATTTAAATTGGATATGAATCTCATTATGTCACTGCTGGGGGTGGTGAAAATCGGAAATCATGGTTGTGCCGGTGAGATCTTTGGGGGGTTTCGCTGCATCTTGAGCCACCGCTGGCAATCTCACGGATGGCGTGCATGGGCCCAAGCTCCTGCCCTCTGTCTCTGAGATAGTGAGCTTTGTTTGGGGCACAGCATTGGAAGGAAGGAATTTTTTGCCCACCCTTCAATGCTGTTTCCCTCACCCTTGATCCCCCTGCTGCCAGCAAGTGGGGTAAGGGGCAATCTGGTGGGCACCAGATTGGAATGGAGACCAGGGGGGCAGATAAGGGGACACCTTATCACTGGAGTTTGGCCCATTTCCAGCCAACATCCCACTGAATGGTGCTCAGGACCAGAGGAATATGCATCTTGTTCTCTTCCTGAGGATCAGTCTATCAATACAAGTTGTTTAATTGTGTTACAACACTGGGCAGTTGAATTCTAAATGAAATTAAAGCAGGTAAATTGAAGCTTTGCCAAGCATCTTTGACCTTGGATTCACCTCTAATTTCCTTTACTTCCACACTGGGGATTGTGCATTGTACTGCTTGGGCTCCTTTGGGAATTCCTTCCCAAAAACTCTCTACCTTTCAGTCCTGTTTTAAGACATTTGCTAAAACCTACCTCACTGACCAAACCCACCGATCATCTCTTTGACTACCTAGTTTTGTGGCTGGGTGCCAGTTGGTTTGCCTGAATCTGTTCCTGCGAAGCGAATTGAGAGGTTTTTATTACGTTGATGGTGCTGTGCAATTGCAAATTGTGAAGGAGGAAAACGAGATTGGCAAGCAGAATGCAGAACACCTGATGGAGGACTGGCTTCTCTTGTTGCAATGTTAGTGTGCACTCCAGCAAGCTGGGTCTGGGTTAGGGATTTATCTAGCACCAGCTTCTCCCCCGCAGGCTCAGAGTGAGCAGGAACCCTCTCTGACCTTTCATTTCACACACTGGGCAGTGCAGAGAAAAGCTGATGAGCTTGGCCATTGAGCTGATACTGCAGGTTATTAAAATGTCTGGGAGAGCAGCAGTCTCGCCCCGGCAGAACTCCATCGATCCCCCTCAGGGCTCATCTCTGTAACTGAGCAACCTGCGACCGGAGCACTTGCTCCTGCAGAATGCACAAGCAGGCGGACAGCTCACTGAGGAGGAGGATTAATACCCCTTTCACGTACCGAGCTCTCTGCATTAGCATGTGCACACTGACACTGTGCAGGCAGCTAGATTCAGCCAGAGGCTAACGGAAAGTATCAGAGCAAATCCGCTTACCAACAAACAGGGGAATTAGTGCAAAAGAGCAGAGGAACCAATATAAAGCAAGGATTGCTCATTGGGAAATAACGTAAAGGTTAGGTGAGAAATAATTTGATTGAATTGGGCAGCACGGTGGTTGGCACTGCTGACTCACAGCAGCAGGGACCTGGATTTGATTCCAGCTTTAAGTCACTGTTTTGAGTGGACTCTGCACATTCTCCCTGTACCCCTATTGGTTTCCTCCGGGTGGTCTGGTTTCCTCCCACTCCAAAAATGTGCTGGTTTGGCGTATTGATGTACTTGTTTTTATCCTACAGGTGCTTTGGTCCACCTTGTTGTCTAACAAGGGGCATACACACGATGGGGCGTGAGAGGACTGCTCTTGGATTTTTCTGAGAGTGTCCTAGTGCTTCACATCGTTAGTATACGCTTGAGCTGGACCATTTGATGGGCAACATGACAGCTCAGTGACTATCGCTGTGCTGTGCAGATACATGGATTTGGGTCTGTGTCTGTGGGAGTTTGCACATTCTCCCCGTGCTTGCGTGGGTTTTCTCCGGGTGCTCCAGTTTCCTCCCACATCTCAAAGATGTGCTCTTAGGCTAATTGGCAAAACAAATTCTCCCTAAATTGTCTCAAATTTGGTTTTTAATCCATAGATCTATAAATATAGACAGGATCACGGGTAGAGGTGGGAACATCGGGGTGGCGGCGCGGGCTCGTTGGGCCAAAGGGCCTGTTTCCCGTGCTGTTTTGTTCTTTGTGCTTTAGGTGTTCAAAATCATGAGAGGAATGAGCAGAGTCGAAAGGGAGAAACTGTTGGTGAATAGATCGAGGAGATAATGTAATTAAGGTGATTGATAAAAGAGGCATTAGCGATATGAGGAATTCCTTCATTAGAACGGTTTGGGTCACTGTCTGTGTGGAGTAGATAGGATTTGGAATGCATTATTTGAGAGTAAGGAGGAGCGAATTCAATCCTGGAATTTAAAATGGATTTGGATCAATATCTGAAAAGGGACATTTTACAGGACCATGGGGAAAAGGCAGACAGGTAGCTCCAGGTTAATTGCTCTTCTGATGAGCTAGCACAGACATGACAGACTGAATGTCCTCTTCCTATGCATTTTATTATTGTGTATGGAGGGAATTCACTGGGGAACAGTGGTACATATAGAGGAGATACATTGAGGAATTGCTGGAAAGATGGTAGGGATACACTGAGGAAAAGTGGGATACATCATAGAAACTCTACAGTGCAGAAGGTGGCTATTCAGCCCATCGAGTTTGCGCCGGCAACAATCCTGCCAAGGTCCTATCCCAGTCACCGTGCTAATCCCTCTAATTTACGCATCCTGGGACTCTAAGGGGCAATTTAGCACAGCCAATGAATCTAACCTGCACATCTTTGGGAGAAAACCCATGCAGACACAGACAGAATGTGCAGACTCCACCCAGACAGTGACCCAAACCAGGAATCGAACCCGGGTCCCTGGAGATGTGAGGCATCAGTGCTAACCACTGTGCCACCGTGCCAGCCCATATGGAGGGAACATGTGGAGAAATGCGAGATATATTGAGGGGACAGATTGGGGAATAGTGAGGTATAGAAAGGACAGGGGGGATGGGAGGTGGAGAGAGTGGGATAAATAATGGTGCAGTTTAGAATTAGTGAGAAATACAGACTGTCTGTACTGGGATGAGCAGTCTAAAAATCATTTTTTCAATTCTGCTCAATAGTTATTTGTCTGCTCTGTTCTTATCACAAGATTAATATTGGAATTTTGTCCCTAATCTTGATTGGAAGAAGAATTAGCAACCACCCAGAGGATAGAGTTAAGAAGATTAAATAATCATCAGAACACACAAATGTGAGGAAAACATACAATTTTCCACCAAAACAGCATCTAGTTGGTCCCAAAGGGCGAAGGTTCATGGGGTAAATGTAGAACAACAAATCTGTTTGTGAAGAGAATGCTTTAAGAGGTTACTTAAGGACTCACTAACATCTCAGATAATCTGAAAGGTTTCTTATCATTATTCAGCAGGTGTCCTCAGGGAAGGCTGCTGTAGAGTAGGAGCACTTAAGGTCTACATTTTAATGATCAGCAGGGACAAGATTGCAGACGAAGACTGACATTCATCTTTAGCCTTCAATCCCTTCAAATTGCTTCAAAACTGGTGGAAACCATTGGCCAAAAGCCAAGTGTGAACAGCACTCACCTGGGCCAGTTCACAGACATTATTACTCACAACAGTGAGTGCAGACTAGCGTAAATCCAGGGGTAGCACAGTGGTTAGCACTGTTGCCCCACAGTGCCAGGGTCCTGGGTTCGATTCCCAGCTCTGGTCGCTGTCTGTGTGGAGTTTGCACATTCTCTCTGTGTCTGCGTGGGTTTCCTCTCGCTGCTCCGGTTTCCTCCCACAGTCCAAAGATATATGGGTTAGGTGGATGGATCGTGCTCAATTGCCTCTTAGTGTCCAGGGATGCATAGGTTAGAGGGATTAGTGGGTATAACATGTAGGGATATGAGCGTAAGGCCTGGGTGGGATTGTGTTCGGTGCAGACCCGATGGGCCAAAGGACCTCTTTTTGCACTGTAGGGTTCTATGAAAAGTACGTGGGGTTGTGGGGTCAGGGCCTGGGTGGGATTGTTGTCAGTGCAGTCTCGATGGACTCCTTGTCTGAATTCTATAACTTCTATGATTTGAGGAGAGGCTGGGAGTAGAAAACTTTGCCAGCAAGGTAACTTTAAAAAGAATAGGACAACTAAAGGCAGCGCCTCAATAAGGGTAAAAAAAAATGTCAGAGGAGCTCAAAAAGATACATTTCTTCTCAGGTCGGAGAGGCAGGAAGTTAAGAAGTGGTAGGCAGAAGGAAAGGGATGGGATGTTCTGGACGTAAGCTTCAGTTTCCAGCTAATATCTGCTGTTGGTTGACCACTCACGTTGAGGTGATGTTGCATAAGGATTTTGCTGGCTCAGTTTCATTAATCAAGAGGACTCACAGTAGCCCCATGCCTCTCAAAGCAAAGATAATTTCATCTCCTTCTGTCAATGTGGATACGCAAGTGTCAAGGGGGTTCCGCTTGAGCAGGATGACCTTTGAAGTATCAAACTATGTCCTGCTCGTAGTTCATATCCTTTTCCACACGCATGTTCAAGGATGCTAGCTCCGAGGTTTCTCACTGGGTACCCCAGCGGCTTCAGTAAAGGGAGTCAAAAAAATAATAAATAAGCAGAGGTTGACACGGAGGAATCCATGAGATGCTTCAAGGAGGAAAAGCATAAAAAAACGGTGCAGAAATGGCCTAAAATATTTCACTTTCGCGACCGATTTCCTCCAGAGACCCGATTTCCATACTCGGCTTGGGTTATTGGCTGTGCACAGTCTGCACATTCTCCCCGTGTCTGCGTGGGTTTCCTCCGGGTGCTCCGGTTTCCACCCACACTCTGAAAGTTGTGCTGCTGAGGTATATTGGCCGTTCTCCCTCCCGAATTTGGCGACTAGGAGATTTTCACAGTAACTTCCTTGCAGTGTTACCGTAAGCCTTTTTGCAACACTAACAAATAAAGTTTAACTATGTGTTAAATAAAGTTTAGCTACGTGTTGAGTGCTCTTGTCAGACCAGAATTTGAGCACTCTGTCCAATTCTAGTTACCAAGATCTGGGATTTGACACGCCTCCAGCAGGAATGTTTAAGATGGGAAGGGGGGAATGGGGGAAAAATAAGTAAAATAGAGTGCGTGGGATGTCAATTGAAGCACCATTCTGCCACCCCTGAGTTCATCCCATGCATTGAGGGTGGCTCCCTCTGATATCGGCACCTCAGCTTTCCCAATTAATTCAATTACAAAATGTTAACAAGCCAATTAATCTTCGACAGTACACTGCCCATGCACTGGTACAGGCTGTGTGGGCATTAGGCAGTTGTGGGCAGACCAGCTAGGAAGGAAAGTGAGCTATGATCTTCTGGGGTTGCCCTTTGCCCATTTGGGGGGGGGGGGGGGGGGAGGGGAGGGGTAGCCCCCTGAAGATAATAATCCTTTTCTTCCTGTCCACCTGCTCACCAAAGAGCATAATTGTGATTCTCTGGATTACGAGTCCAGTGACAAGACCACTAGTGCCACTTAGGGCTTGAGGAACTTTATGGTATCACTCTCTCAGATATCACCAAGGTGGAGTTAGATGAAGGATCCTTTCAGATCACATCACTTCTTCATTCTGGAATACCAGCTCCATTACGGTATATGCCACTTCTTCAATTAGACCATGTCCTTGTCTCAACACCCTTTGAGACAGCTCTGCTGCTGTGCCAAGAAGCCAGCCCTTCACAGTCAGAGACCTGTGTTGTTTTCTGCTGCTGGATCTCTGGGATTAGTGTCTCTGTCACATGAAATAACTCAGTCTGCTGGAGAGCCCTGACTTCCCGTAGCCTGGAACGCTGAAGATCAGCTTCACGGCCAGAGTAAACAGGGTTAAGCTTTTTCCTAGGATGGACTCAAATAGCATGAGAGGTTACGGGCTTAGGGTGAGGGGGGTAAGGTATAATTTGGATGCGAGAGAGAATTTTTTCACACAGAGGGTGGTGGGGGTATGGAATGCGCTGTCAGGTAAAGTAGTGGAGGCAGGTACTCTGGAGTTATTTAAGAAATACTTAGATGGGCACATGAACAGAATGGGAATGGAGGGGTATAGAAAACTGATTTAAAATAGAGATCATGAATCTTGGGAGTCCCTGGGAAGTGTGTAAATAGATGATGATATTGATGTACTTGTTTTTATCCTACAGGTGCTTTGGTCCACCTTGTTGTCTAACGAGGGGCATACACGCGATGGGTCGTGAGAGGGCTGCTCTTGGATTTTTTTTCGAGAGTATCCTAGTGCTTCACGTCGTTAGTGTACGCTTGACCTGGACCATTTGATGGGCAACACGACAGCTCAGTGACTATCGCTGTGCTGTGCAGATACATGGATTTGGGCCTGTGTCTGTGGGAGTTTGCGCATTCTCCCCGTGCTTGCGTGGGTTTTCTCCGGGTGCTCCGGTTTCCTCCCACATCCCAAAGATGTGCTCTTAGGCTAATTGGCAAAACAAATTCTCCCTAAATTGTCTCAAATTTGGTTTTTAATCCATAGATCTATAAACATAGACAGGGATCACGGGTAGAGGTGGGAACATCAGGGTGGCGGCGCGGGCTTGTTGGGCCGAAGGGCCTGTTTCCCGTGCTGTTTTGTTCTTTGTTCTTTGTCTCCTCAAGGTCTCGCTGCTCAGGTTCCTGAAATCATAAAATCGGATGAATGTTATATTAATGCTGCTCTGTATCATTAAAATCAGCAGTTAAGTTTTACTGAGAATGGATTTTACATCTCTGAGGGGACCTTGTAGTGATCTTCTCTCTCTGCCCGCAAGAAAGTCAATTTTACCGCCATTCAGGCTGTAAATCCCCAGGTTCAATTACCTAAAGAGAAAAGCAAAACGGAATAAATTCTTTCCTGCATTTTTCAAACGCTTTAAATGCTACCGTTAAAACTCATGTGTTGTGCTGTGGATGATGAGGTGAATCATGATCTTCCTTCGGTCTATGATGTGTGTGGAATTTGTTTGAGATAAGAGAGTGAGAGCTTCTGGCCTTCATGACCCAGAGCTGCTGAGCAGAGACTGATAGCCAAGCTCCCAACACATGAGGACAGCCTCAACTGCAATCTTGGGTTCATGTCCACACTATCTTCAACCCAACTTGCCTGAACTTGCAACATCTCAGTTACTGTCCTGTCTGGAGACAATGCACATCTCTATTACCTATGCTTAACCCTCTCTCCACTCGCATTGTCTACATCTGTAAAGACTTGACTACTTGTAAAGACTCGTATTCCAACCAATACTTTGTAATTGAGTTTGTGTCTATGTGTGCCCTGTTTGTGAACACAACTCCCACACACCTGATGAAGGAGCGACGCTCCGAAATCTCGAGCTACCAAATTAACTTGGTGTTGTCGGACACCTCCCTGTCTGTAAGCAGGGGTGTTTCTGAATTGTTTGTGAAGCAGGTTGTGGCACACTTTTCCCCAGCTTATGTGGTTTGATTTTGTAGGGAACACACAATAAAGTGTCGAAATGATTCACTAAGAAGATTGGTTCATTTCACTTTCGAACTCTGTGGGTGGGTTTCAAGGGGTTTGGGAGGGGGGAGTGGGATTATTCACAACCTCTCTCACACACACGTATACCATAAGGAGGGGTAGAAAAGAGAGAGTTTTTACAACTGTGGATAATAATAGTAAAAGGAACTGCCTAAACGAAGGGTTGGTTCAAGGTGAATAGCAAAGCCTGGAAGAAGTGCAAATCCAGAGGGTGTTTCCTTAGTGGTGGGTTCAGTCTGGATGAGTTGCTGGTTGGAATCAGCAACATGCAAATCCTTGAAATTAATGATGATTGAGTATGATGGGATTAATATGCTTGGCAGGTGATGATCAGAGATTTTTAACATCAAACGGGATCTGCGATATTGAAATACGAAGTCCAACTGCTTGGTCAGCTGGGAGTACTGAGGTCGATCTATTTGACCACCTCCTTTCTCTACAAAGGAATGTTTATCTGGAATGAGCTTTGGCTTCAGGATTGATAACATCCCAGCCATTAACTTTTGAAAGGATTACCCATCCATACTGGGTCAGGGTGCCATTGTCTAGGCAGAACCTCTGACTCTGCTAGAGCAGTGAGCTTATAAAAATGCAAATGAGATCCATTGTCCCCTCAATGGTCCCCTTTGGGTATGAGCTTGGACAGTACCAAGTACTGTCAGCACGGTAGCACAGTGGGTTAGCACTGCTGCTTCACAGCTCCAGGGTCCTGGGTTCGATTCCCAGCTCGGGTTATTATCTGTGTGAAGTCTGCACATTCTCCTCGTGTCTGTGTGGGTTTCATCCGTGTGCTCCGGTTTCCTCCCACAGTCCAAAGATGTGTGGGTTAGATTGATTGGCTGTGCTAAGAAATTGCCCCTTAGTGTCCAGGGATGTGTAGGTTTGAGGGATTAGTGGGTATAATATATAAGGGTAGGGCTTGGGTTCGGTGCTGACTTGAAGGGCACTGTAATGTTCCATGATCAAGTGTGAGATATGGCTCTATTAAAAACTCTGCAGGAGTAACAAGTTTCCATCTTCCCTCATGTTGTGATTAGGAGGTCCTTATATTTGGCTGTGAGATTCCGTGATGATGGGAAGAAGGTTATTTTGTCCTGGTAACTTGTTGTTAGCTTCTAGAGTAAAAGGCCAACCCTGAGGCTAACAAAATAGCAGCAAACTAGTTAGGTTCAGCAGAGAGTCCATTGTTAAAATTGAAAATAAAGAATGATGTCTGATGTACATAGCTGGGATTTCTTTCATGAAATAACATCAAGAGAAAAGAGATAATAAGATTTAAGCGCTAAATTCATTCCTCTCATCTTGCATTAATGCCTCTACCAATACTGTCGATTGACACATCATCACATTCCCCAATGTCATTCTTATTTCAGCTCATCTGTGTCTGAAACTCTCATTTTTGCCTTTGTTTTCTCTGAATGTGACTATTCTAATTTTAAAGTGTATTTATTAGTGTCTATAAGGGTATGTTAGTTTTTATTGCCATTAATATAAGAACAGGAAGTGTTCCTGTGATTGTGCAGCGTTTGGTAATTCTGGCATACTTATATACAGTCTGGTATACTGTGGCCACTTTTGGTCTCCTGGCCTAAAGACAAATATATTTATCTAGTTTTAGTTTATTTATTAGTGTCACAAGTAGGCTTATATTAACACTGCAATGAAGTTACTGTGAAAAATACCCTAGTCGTCACTCTCCGGCATCTGTTCGGGGTATACTGAGGGAGAATTTAGCATGGCCAATGCACTTAACCAGCACGTCCTTTGGATTGTGGGAGGAAACTAGAGCACCAGAGGAAACCCACACAGACACGGGGAGAACATGCAGACTCTGCATAGGCAGTGACCCAAGCTAGGAACCAAACCCAGACGCTGTGGGGCAGCAGTGTTAACGACTGTGCCACCCATACTGCACTCCTGGTTGAGCTCCCTTAACAATGCTTTCATAAACTCCGTACGTTCTACCATCCAAAACACTGGGTGAGCTGAGCGTGTAAAACATATCAAACGGCTGGCCCATCATCTTCCAAACCACTTGAGAGCTGATCCCTGTAAAGAAATAGATGGGCAGCTGCCAAAATCAGTTGCCTGCCCACCATGTTGAAGCGAATAACTAAAGGTTAGTTAGATTTGTTCTAAAGCCTATTGATTGGTGAGATATGTTGCCCAGGCTATAATACAACTGGCCAAGATGAAGAAACCAGTAAGGATTTAGCAACACCAATTTTAAATCCAACCGATTTATTTGATAGTAAATTTGCGAGCTTTCGACACTCTGACTCAATTACTATCAAATAAATCGGTTGGATTTAAAATTGGTGTTGCTAGATTCTTACTGAGTTCTTACTACCCCAGTCCAACGCCGGCATCTCTACATCTAGATGAAGAAAGGCAGGAAAGAGGGTGGGCAACTAATTTAGGGTACCCCGATGGGCAACAACCCCCTTCTCCCAAAGGTGCAAGTCTTTTCTTGCTGCCCGCCCTTCAGAATCTGGACCTTCCTCCCCATCCCTCCATTCCCTGTCCTCTGGCTTTCCGATCCCCCCCATCCTAAAAAACTAGGACTTGCCTTTTGGTAGCAGCCGTCCATGTTGGCAAAATTCTGTCCTGCCCACTACTGAACGCCGACACTGGCGGCAGTGCGAAAGCTTCTGCCCAATCTCTAATTTTCTCCAATCCTGCAACACTCCAAAAGCCTCTGTGTTTCCCTAATTCTTCCCTCTTGTGCACCCCCGATTTTAATCACTCCACCAGTGGTGGCTGCACCTCAGTTACCTCGGTCGAAAAGCTCTGTAATACCCTCTCTACACCTCCTGACTTGCTTTCATGTGTCAGACACTCAGTTAAACCCAAGCTTCACGTCATTAGTGTACGCTTAAACTGGACAGCTCAGTGACTATCGCTGTGCTGTGCAGATACATGGATTTGGGCCTGTGTCTGTGGGAGTTTGCGCATTCTCCCCGTGCTGGCGTGGGTTTTCTCCGGGTGCTCCGGTTTCCTCCCACATCCCAAAGATGTGCTTTAGGCTGATTGGTGTAACAAATTGTCCCTAAATTAGTCTCACCTCAATCTGGTTTCCAATGTGGAGTGCCATAAGCGTAGATGAGGGTCATGGGTGGAAGAGGGAACTCACACTGTTAAAATGGCGGTGCAGGCCGAAGGACCTTTTTCCTGTGCTGTCTTGTTCTTTGTTCTTTGTTTGGTTCTCAGATTTGGTAGCCCATGATAGGGTTCAATGCCATATTTTGTTTTATGTTGCTCCTAAGCTTTAATACATGAAAGGCGCTATATAAATATAAACTGTTGTTATAGAGGATTTCAGTTGATTTTTGACTTTCACACGCATTTGTTTCCCTTGGGGAATTGTGGGAAGGTATTGGTTGATGATTAACCCATTTGAATTCCACTCAACAAGTCCTGGAGTGGGACTTGAAACCTCTAGCTCAGAGGCAGGGGTGTTATCTACTCAGCCACCACACATCCAGTAACTTTCCATAAAAATTTGATTTTTTAATATTCATTCATGGGACATGGGCATCGCAGGCAGGGCCAGCATTTATTGCCCATCCCTAATTGCCCTTGAACTGAGTGACTTGTTAGCCCATTTCAGAGGGCATTTGACAGTCAAGTACATTCCTGTGGTCTGGAATCACATGTAGGCCAGACCAGGTAAGGATGGCAGATTTCCTTCCCTAAAGGTCGTTAGTGAACCAGACTGATTTTTTCGACAATCGACAATGATTTCTTAGAATATAGAAAACTATGGCACAAACAGGCCCTTTGGCCCATAAGTTGGGCTGATCATATCCATACCTCCCAGGCCTACCTATAACCCTCAATCCCATTAAATCCCATGTACATATCCAGAAGTCTTTTAAAAGACCCCAGCGAGTTTGCCTCTACCATACTGATGGCAGCCGATTCCACTCACTCACCATCCTCTGAGTGGAAAACTTGCCTCTAACATCTCCTCTGTACTTGCCCCCCAGCACCTTAAACCTGTGTCCTCTCGTAGCGACCATTTCAGCCCTGGGAAATAGCCTCCGAGAATCCACCCTATCTATACCTCTGAACATCTTATATCTATCAGGTCGCCTCTCAACCTTTGTCTCTCCAGGGAGAAGAGACCTAGCTCCCTCAACCTATTTTCATAAGGCCTGCCTCCCAATCCAGGCAACATCCTTGTAAATCTCCTCTGCACCCTCTCAAAAGCTTCCACATCCTTCCTGTAGTGAGGCAACCAGAACTGAGCATAGTACTCCAAGTGGGGTCTGACTAGGGTCTTATTAAGCTGCAGCATGGTCATCAGTGGAATCTTAACTCCAGAATTTATTTTACTTGAGCTCAGATTCCACCATCTGCCTTGGCAGGATTTGAACCCAGGTCCACAGAACATTAGCTGAGGTTTAGGATTAATCTGACAGAAATACAGAAGTCGGTTTTTGGTGCAGCTACAGTGGGACAATGCAGTAAAGGTCACTGCTTTTAATTGCTTCCCCTGCTCCCCAAATGGAGAGAAATAGCCTAACAACTACAGAAAAACATTGAGAGGAACTTGGGACCAGTGTGGTAGCATCACTGACATTATTCCAAATGAAATGACCATTAACTTCTTATCTTATTGGTCGATCTTGGAAATCCATTGCTCACTCATCATGGGAAGAAGGGGTTAGAATCATAGACTCCGACAGTGCAGAAAGAGACCCTTTGGCCCATCGAGTCTGCACTGACCACAATCCCACCCAGGCCCTATCCACGCATCCCCTACATAGTTTACCCGCTAATCCCTCTAACCTAAGCATATACTAAAGGGCAACTTTAGCACGGCCAATCAACCTAACCCGCACATCTTTGGACTGTGGGAGCACCCGGAGGAAACCCAGACAGACACGAGGAGAATGTGCAAACTCCACACACACAGAACTAGGAATCGAACCCAGGTCCCTGGAGCTGTGAAGTAGTAGAGCTAACCACCATGCTACCATGCCACTAAGGGTTATTGCTGTCTATCTGTAAACTGACTTGTCCAGCTTGAACTTTGACCCTTCTTTCAACGCTTGCCGTGTAACAGGATCTACCTCACTCAAACACTGCTCATTGTCTCAACCGTTCCTCTGAACTTCCCTCTCCGTGCTTCCTTTCGAGAACGGAAAACCCAAACATCTTCCGCCAGTTCTCTGTATACCACCTGCACGCTGACACTGTCCATCTCCAGTAGGATTCCATAGCTTTGTTCCTGCTGCTCTCACTGACTGTTCCAAAGACCCATCCCTCTGGATGTTGCACTATCTGCGGCATCGATGCAAACTTCAGAACAAGAACCAGAGGCTGCAGGAAAATTACATTTGTATAAAAGAAGATAATTCAAGGAAAGAGGAGATACTGCACCCTGTGTATTTCCAATCCCTAATTAAGTAGATACAGTTTGACAACAGTGCTGTGTTGGTCACAAACAACTGACCTTTTTGTCATTCACTCATTGAGTTTTCCTGGCAATCTGTTAAATACCAGAATTATCATAAATTGCTGGCCTTCAGTGTTTGTCTCATTAGAAATGCAGATGGCAAATTATTTAACCGAAAACAACAATTGACGTTGCTCCTTTGACACAGCGAAATATCCGGTAAAAAAATGACCAAACCACTTGCAGACTGGTTTATGACAGGTGGTCAAAAGTGAGGACAGAAAGGCAACTTCCAAAGAGCAACAAGAAGGAAAGGTGGAGAAATTTAGAGAAAAGAATTCCAGAGGTTCGAGCCAGGGCAACTGGTGAATGGCAGAAAGGGAACAGATAGTAAATATCGGGGCTGTGAGGAGATCCCTGGAAGGTTGTAGAGTTGGAGGAGGTTCATGAGGAAGGCGGTGGATCCACTCTGGTGGATTTTGAGCCCAAGGATGAGAATTTTAAAATTGAAGAACTTGAAGACTAGGAATGGATGTGTGTCAGTTGGCACATCGTTAATAGCTGCGTGGTACCTGGTGCAGTGAGGGTGTGGGCTGCAGGATTCTGAATATGCTCGAGTTTACAAAGGAAGTCACAAAAGAGTTATATCTCGGTATTAAAAGGAATGAAGGTCTTTTCTAATCTACCCAAGGGCAATGGAGATCATGTTGGGTAATTCTATTACTCTCTGATAATATTGCACATACTGTTAACATCAACATCCTCAAACTCCACTCCGAGGGGACAGTTTTGAACATCCTTCAATGTGTTTGCCCTTTGTGCATATTATCTTCATTCCTCAATTCAGTTCATGTATAAACAGACAAATTAGGAATCAGAGACGGTCTCTTGAGCCTGCTCCCCCATTCAGTAAGATCACAGCTCTGATTGTAATCCCAATCCACATTCTTGCCGATCCCCAATAAACACTTCAATTACTTCCCAAAATCTATCCACTCTACTGTCAATACAAATTGTCACTCGTTCAATTCTTCAAAGGCACAGTTCCTTGGCTGCATTTCAAATGTGCTTTTTCCCTCTTGTAACTTTGATAGGACTGGCCTTAGTCCCTCATCATGTTTTAATAATCTTGACTACATAACTTGCTCTAATTGGTATGTAATTCCTAGGTGTGAGAGTGTGATTTTCAGTCATCCTGCAGTCTGGATTGATAACCCAGTCTGGAAGAGGAGTTCAAATATCATCGCGGGAGGTCGAGATCTCAAATTCAGTTGACAGTACTGGAAATCAGCCATCAATGCTTCATCAAGTACGGGACAAAAAGTGTCACATTCAAGAGGGCTGGTGACTATACGTAATACTGCACCCATCAGGAAGGTCAGGCTTTGAGGACCATTGGGTTTGAATCCATTGCTGGATTCCCCCCAGGTACAAGTGTGATCAGAAGTAGGCATGTGGAGACTCAAAATCTCTGGAGCCATTTCCTGTGACCTTTATGTCCTTTCAGATAGATTCAAATGACATTGCTTCCTTCCATTTGGCACTTTGTGACCCAGTTACACAGGACACAGTGACAAGACTGAGGACTAAGGGAAGGATTGTAAGATATAACAGGATACAGAGTGAAGATGAATAGAATCACAGACACCAATGAAGCCCTACCCGATGAGCTCAATACCTTCTATACCCATTTCAAACAAGAGGTAAGCAAGAGCATGCCTTCAACCTGGGAAGCTCAGATGAATCGATATCCAAAGTCACCATTGCAGATGTCAGAGCAGCCTCCTCGAAGGTCAACCCACGGAAAGTGATTGCCTGGCTGGAGTACCCGGGCAAGTACTCAGATCCCGTGTGGATCGGCTGGCAGAGTGATTCACAGATTTCCTTAACTTCTCTTTACACCAATCTGAGGTCCCTATCTGCTTCGAGAAGATGACCATCATCCGACTACCAAAGAAAAGCCTTCATGACTATTGCCTGGTGGGCCTGACATCCATCATTGTGAAGAGCTTTGAAAGTTTAATCACGGCACAAATCAATTCTGGCCTCCGAGATTCATAGAATTCATAGAATCACTACTGTACAGAAGGAGGCCATGCTGTACATCAAGTCAGTATTGACTAGAATCCCACCCAAACTCTATTCCTGTAACCCTCATTCACCTGCTAATCCCCCTGACACTAGGGTCAATTTAGCATGGCCAGTCAGCTAACCCTCATGTCTTTGGATTGTGGAGGAAACTGGAGAACTGGAGCAAGACTACGCAGACACAGAGAGAAAGTGATCCGAAGTTGGAATTGAACGATTGTGCCACCATGCCACCCCATATTACCTGGATCCACTACAGCACACCTATCCACGGCAGGTGCCATCTCTCTGGCCTCTGCTCAACACTGGCATAACAAAGGCATTTACGTCAGACTCCTATTTATTGATTACAGCTCAGCCTTCAACACCATTATTCCCACAAAACTCATCTCCAAACTCTGGCCTGGGTCTAGGCTTTTCTCTCTGAGACTAGATCCTGAGCTTCCTAACCCACAGACCACAATCAGTAAGGATAGGCAACCACACGATCATTCTCAACACCAGTGTCCCACAAGGCTGTGTCCTCAGCCCCCTACTACACTCCTTATACACCAATGACTGTGTGACCATATCCCTCTCCAACTCAATTTTCAAGTTTGCTGATGACACCACCATAGTGGATCAGATGTCAAACAATGATGAGACAGAGCACAGGAACGAGATAGAGAATCTGGTGAACTGGTGCAATGACAATAATCTCTCCCCCAAAACGAAGGAGACAAAGAACAAAGAACAAAACAGCACAGGAAACAGGCCCTTTGGCCCAACGAGCCCACACCGCCACCCCGATGTTCCCACCTCTACCCGCGATCCCTGTCTTGTGTTTATAGATCTATGGATTAAAAGCCAAATTTGAGACAATTTAGGGAGAATTTGTTTTGCCAATTAGCCTAAGAGCACATCTTTGGGATGTGGGAGGAAACCGGGGCACCCGGAGAAAACCCACGCAAGCACAGGGAGAATGCGCAAACTCCCACAGACACAGGCCCGAATCCATGTATCTGCACAGCACAGCGATAGTCACTGAGCTGTCGTGTTGCCTATCAAATGGTCCAGGTCAAGCGTACACTAACGACGTGAAGCACTAGGATACTCTCGAAAAAAAAATTCAAGAGCAGTCCTCTCACGACCCATCGCGTGTATGCCCCTTGTTAGACAACAAGGTGGACCAAAGCACCTGTAGGATAAAAACAAGTACATCAATATCATCATCTATTTACGCATTCATTGACTTCAGGAAGCGTGGTGGAGGACATGCTCCTGTCTACATCAACCGCAATGAAATGAAAATGATCGTGAGCTTCAAGTTTCAGGTGTCCAGATCGCCAACAACCTGTCCTGGTCCCTCAATACTGACACTATAGTTAAGATGGAACTCCTCAAACGAGAGAGTGACGGTGTGAAGAGTAAAAGAAGTGGTCAGCAGAGGTATTGTTTATCAGACGGAACTCCTCATTAAGGAGAAAGCTTTTCAAATTCAGTTTAGTTAATTTGAGAGCAGTTGAAGCCAGATCACCGAGAAGTGAACAGTTCTGAACTCTGTGGAGAACTCAGCAATCTGGAGATAGATGGGGCTTTAATTCTTTACTTAAATCCAAAAATAAATGTTTCTGTTAATTTTACAACAACAGGATTTTCAGTCTGCAAACTGAATTCAACTCTAAGTCCATTTTGCAGGCTCAAACTTTCTGAGTTCTCATTTTGAGATATCAGGTGTGTTCAGGTATGGATCAGAAACTCCAGGGTTTGTTATGAAGCCCGAGTAGATCCCAACAATCTTTCTACTTTAGCTTTAGTGTGAGAATGAGGTGTTCCACTCCAGACGTAATTCTATTTAAATGAGGTAGCTTTTAACAAAACGAACTTTATTTAACAATACAGGTTTAACATAACAAATGAATTAGAATCATAGAAAAACTACAGCACCAAACAAGCCCTTCGGCCCACAAGTTGCACCAATCATATCCATACCTACCAGGCCATTAAACTATCTGTAACTCCCAATCCCATTAAATCCCATGTACTCAACCAGAAGTCTCTTAAAAGACCCCAGCGAGTCTGCCTCCACCAGCAGCCAATTCCACTCACACACCATCCTCTGAGTGAAAAACTTACCTCTAACATCTCCTCTGTACTTGCCGCCCAGCACCTTAAACCTGTGTCCTCTTGTAGCAACCATTTCAGCCCTGGGAAATAGCCTTTGAAAATCTACCCAATCCCTACCTCTCAACATGTTATAAACCTCTATCAGGTCGCCTCTCAACCTTTGTCTCTCCAGGGAGAAGAGTCCCAGCTCCCTCAACCTATTTTCATAAGGCATGCCCCCCAATCCAGGCAGCATCCTTGTAAATCTCCTCTGCACCCTATGATTCTCTAAATCCTACAGGACTCCTGTAATAGATTGACTATGGTCTCCCTTTTGTGTAGTGCTGTCCCTCCAGTTTACAGCGGCTGCAGAGGTTGGTAATATTGTCTGTGATTCTCCCATCGTGACCCACAACTTTTCTTGGGATGGGAGATGTGCGTCGGTGACCTTATTCTGGGATTTGCTCATGTGCCAGGAACGCACGAGTATCTCCCAGGAGCCAGAGAACAGTCGCAGGCCGGACTACGCTAGAAACCAGTGGGAAGGTAAATCAGTCATTTGGAATCTCTTTTTTCAAATATGTTTCAGGTGTAGTTTGAATGTAATTATCGGGAACTTATCAGTGCCCATTGAGTCGCCCATCCCACCAAGGAGCATTTCATTCCAGTGGGGCTTCACACTACTCTCCATGTTTGGGGAACTAGCAGGAGACCCAGCTGCAATGAAGAGGGGCAATCGGGGACAACCCCCCCCCAAGGGGGGGAATGGGATAGTGGGGGGGTGCTGCCCCTCTCTGAGCATGGGAAGTCTGTTAGTGCTACTCTGGACCCCCACCCCTCCGCCCAAGGGCAAAGTGACAATGCTCAGAGCATGGTCGGTGCTGATGGGGTAGGATCTAGAGGGCAATCGTTGGGGGTGGGAGGTCCTGCTACCACTCTGCAGGCAGGATCGGTCTGGGATGGAGGGAGAGGGGAGCAATTGGGGTGGGATGTGAGGGGTGGTCTGCCGGTGGGTGGGGGGGGGAGGCGGGGGGGGGGGGGGGGGGGGGGGGGGGGGGGGGGGGGGGTGGATCTGACCCTGGGAGGTGGGAATCAGTGGGGCAGGGGGTCTGCTGGGGTGAGAGGTTGAGGGATTGTCACTACTGGGGTGGGGGTAGGGGAGAGAGTGCGGGGGGTGGGTGGGGGGAGGGGTGGGCTGGACATTGGTGCATTCTGGGGTAGAGGAGTGGTCAAGGCTGGCCCAGGAAATGTTTTGGGGATTGGGAATGGGCCACGGGGAGGGTTGAGTGGGCAGCATTGCGGGGGTCCCGGGCTAGTCAGTGATTGAGCTGGCCAGCAAACGGGGCGTGTGACAGATTCGGGGCTGCGCACAGAGCTCCAGAACTGTCAAACTCCGATACAGGCCCCGCTCCCCCTGGGTTTGTAATGAGATTTACGATTGGAACCTCTGCAGTGCGCAGATTTGGGTGAGAAACTCAACTGACAAAATGGTTGGGATCTTGAAGGGTTTACTTGCTAACTCTGCACTTTTGGAAGAATTGCAGCAGTGATAGCTGCTGGCGGAGTTGAAGGGCAGAATTCACATAAACCCAGCTTTCTCGCCTTTTGGTTTGTACCTCTCGATGTGTTGTCACTGAACAGTGGGTAATTATAACAGCCAGGGATGACTCACAAACCCATGGCAAACAGTTTCCTCTCTCTATTTGATCTCAGTCGACTGCAATCTTAGCAATCCTCTTCCTGCCCCCTGTAAACATTGACTCACACAGGCGCTCAGGATCCTTGTGAAATTTCCATTTAGAACCGGCTGCTCTCTGAGTTTCACACAGAGACCGAACCCACACTGGAGCACATACAATCACATTCATTCAGAAATTCATGAAAGGAAAGCATTCTCAGAGTGTGGATGTGACTGGCAAGGCAGGCATTGTATTTCCATGCTTTTGAGAAGGTGGGTGTTGTAACTGCGTGAATTAGTGACCACCAGTTAGTATAATGAACTATAATGGTTTATTTACCAGCACATAAACATGCAGAGTACTTTCACAATGTTAACACTCTGAGCTCTACGATCTACTCTGGCTGCAAGAGCCCACTCTTTGCGCTGGGGTCCCTGGGCTCCCTATCAGGCGAAATAATCCTCCTGATGTACACCACGCAAAGGGACCAGCGATTACAGTGGGGTTGACCTTCTTCTTCATTGCAGTTTGGTCAAACCTGCTGGGCCATTTCTGAGCAGAGTGTGACGTCAGTGTACCTTTAAAATTTTTTTTTAAACATTCTTTCTGCAATTAAGCAGAAATGACAAGTGGTGTACCTCAGGGGTCTGTTTTGGGGCACCTGCTGTTTGTAATTTTTATAAATGACCTGGATGAGGGTATTGAAGGATGGATTAGTAAATTTGCAGATGACACTAAAGTCGGTGGAGTGGTAGATAGTGAAGAGGGGTGTTATAGTTTGCAGAGGGACTTGGACAAGTTGCAGAGCTGGGCCGAGAGGTGGCAAATGGAGTTTAATGTGGAAAAGTGTGAGGTAATGCACTATGGCAGAAATAATAAATGTGTAGAGTATAGGGCAAATGGTAGGATTCTTAGTAGTCTAGATGAACAGAGGGATCTTGGTGTGTATGTGCATAGATGCCTGAAAGTAGGCAGTCAAGTCGAGAAGGTTGTTAAGAAGGCATATGGAGTCTTGGCTTTTATTGGTGGGGGATTGAATTTCGGAGCCGCAACGTCATGTTGCAACTGTACAAAACTCTAGTGCGGCCGCACTTGGAGTATTGTGTGCAGTTCTGGTCCCCACATTATAAGAAAGATGTGGAGGCATTGGAGAGGGTACAGAGGAGGTTTACCAGGATGTTGCCTGATATGGAGGGCAGGTCTTATGAAGAGAGGCTGAGGGATTTGAGGTTGTTTTCGTTAGAAAGGAGGCGGCTAAGAGGGGACCTTATCGAAACATATAAGATGATTAGAGGTTTAGATAGGGTGGACAGTGATAGCCTTTTTCCTAGGATGGAGAAAGCTAGCACGAGGGGACACAGCTTTAAATTAAGGGGTGATAGTTATAGGACGGATATCAGAGGTAGGTTCTTTACCCAAAGGGTGGTTCGGGAGTGGAATGCCCTGCCTGCAGCAGTTGTAGATGCGCCAAGTTTGGTGGCGTTTAAGAGGTTAGTTGATAAGTATATGGAAGAGAAGGGAATGGTTTAGTTTGGAGGGGCATTGCTTTTTATTTTGGTCGGCACAACATCGAAGGCCGAAGGGCCTGTTCTGTGCTGTAATGTTCTATGTTCTATGTTCTAAGCAGCTTTGGGTTTTTTTTTCATTGTTGAAAGGCTGTCTGTTGGAAGTCCTTTTATTGCTGCTTCTATGGTTTAAATGTGGGCTTATTTTTTACTCTGGGCCCAGGCACTTTCAGGGATTTTTTACGACCCTTGCATTGTGTGAAAGGGGAGATTGAACAAGTCAAAGTCAGATGGTTCCTCACCAGGAAAATCTAAAGGATTCATTTTCAGTGTTGGTTTTAGAGTCAGAAACTATCCTGGTTGTCACATGGAAAGTATTGTTTTTCTCTCTCTCCCTGGGATTGGAAATTCTGCTGGAAGCAAGGTTCTTGCCTTCCTAGAGTGAAAATTCTGCTATTGGTAGTTTTGCTGGCCAGTAACTAGAATCTTCCCCTCCTTGGTGCTTTGGGAAGCTGCTCTGACTTCAAGCTTGTGTGTGCACATGCGCACGCATATGTGTGTGTGCGCGTTTATGTGTGTGTGTGTATGTGTGTGTGTGTGTACATGTGTAAGTGTGTATGTGAGTGCATGTGTGTGTGCACGAGTGAGTGTGTGTGTGCACATGTATATGTGAATGTGTGTGGGTATGTGAGTATGTGTGTGCATGAGTGAGTGTGTGTGCGTGTGCATGAGTGAGTGTGTGTGCATGAGTGCGTGTGTGTGTGCGCACGCGAGTATATGTGAATGTGTGTGTGTATGTGAGTATATATGTGTGTGTGTGTTTATGTGTGTGTGTGTAAGCGTGTATGTGTGTGTGTATGTGTATGTGTGTGTATTTGAGTGAGTGTGTGTGAATGTGTATGTGTGTGTGTGTGCGTGTGTGCGTGTCTAGAGAACTTCAGCATTCATCCAAAGGACTAAGTTCCGGCATTGTGTGAGCATTCATATTTGCTGTGTTAAACTTGTGGCAAGGATTTTGTTTGTGGGGGAGTTTGTTTGGTTGGAACATTTCATGTATATGTTAAGGTTTATACAATATCACGGTTTGTTTTTCCTTGTTTGTTATTGGTAAAAGTTGTTGTTAATTTTCTTTCTGTGCATGTTAACCGTATTCTTAAGTAAACTTTATTTGATAAAAGCTCCCTAGTGGGTCAGTTGGATCATATGCGAAGTAAACATCTCATGCTCACCCTAGCCAAATTCACATTGCAAAACTTATGATCCATTTGGACATCATAAAACACTTTGGAGTTTTTTGGCCTGAATTATAACGGAAGATTTGTGTTAGCCGTGTTGGTGTGGGTCTAGACTCACTCACAGGTCAGGCTGGGTAAGAACAACAGATTTCCTTCTCTGAAGGACATTATTGAACCAATCTCCCACAACTTTACGGACACATTTAATGACACTGGCTTCTTACATCCAGAGTTTGGAAAAAAAGCTCTGAAACACAACCTACTTGCATTCCTCCTTCCTCCCTCTTTTCCTTTTTCCTTCCTTTCTTCCTCCTTTTTCCTTTATTTCCTTCTTTTCTTTTTCCAAACTACCGCAGCAAACAAATCCTGAACGATCTCGTGGTAATGTCATTCATCGAGATTTTTCCAGCAGCTTAGAACACCAAACCAGTGTTTACAACCAGGCTGGATCTAATGCCTATGTCTGGATAAAGAACTAGCATGATACAGTGCCCATTCTATCGCTGAGTATTGAAACACCACTCAATTTGCCAAATGTGTTTGTAGACAATAGAATTATATAGAGATTGGTGACAGAGTGCCAAGAACAGAGGGAGAAACAACAGCAACTTGCATTTAAATAGCACTTTTAATATTGCAAAATGTTCCAAAGTGCTTCACATAAGTGTTTTTTACACAGAGGTAGTGGAAGCAGATACAACAATGACTTTTAAGGAGTGTCTGGACAAATACATAAATAGGATGGGAATAGAGGGATATGGTCCCTGGAGGATAAAGGGTTTTAGTTCGGATGGGCAGCACCACCAGGGCAGGCTTGGAGGGCCGAAGGGCCTGTTCCTATGCAATAATTTTCTTTGTTCTTTGTAATCTTGTACACCGAGCCACATAAAGAGATATTCAGACATGTGGTCAAATGCTAGGTCAAAAATGTGAGTTATAAGGAGTACTTTAAGGGAAGAGAGAGTACGTGGCACGGTAGCACAATGGTTAGCACTGCTGCTTCACAGCTCCAGGGTCCCGGCTTCGATTCTCAGCTCGGGTCCCTGTCTGTGTGAAGTTTGCACATTCTCCTCGTGTCTGTGTGCGTTTCCTCCATGCACTCCAGTTTCTTCCCACAGTCCAAAGATGTGCGGGTTCGATTGATTGGCCATGCTAAGAAATTGTCCCTTAGTGTCCAGGATAGTGAAGGTTAGAGGGACAAGTGGGTATAATATGTAGGGATATGGGGGTAGGGCCTGGGTGGGATAGTGATCGGTGCAGACTCGATGGGCTGAAGGGCCTCTTTCTGCACTGTAGGGTTCTATGAGTGCCTGGACAAATACATAAATAGGATGGGAATAGAGGGATATGTTCCCCGGGAGGTAGAGGGTTTTAGTTCGGATGGGCAGCACCACCAGGGCAGGCTTGAAGGGCCGAAGGGCCTGTTCCTAAGCAGTAATTTTCTTTGTAATCAGAGAAAAGTTGACACCAAGCCACATAAAGGGATATTCAGACATGTGGTCAAACGCTTGGTCAAAAATGTGAGTTATAAGGAGTACCTTAAGTGAAGAGAGAGAGCGGGAGAGACACAGAAAGATTTCAGAAGGAACTTCTAGAATTTAGGGTCAAGATGGTTGGAGGCACAATTGTCAACTGTGGGGTGAATCCTGAGATGGATCAAGGGCCAGCACTGGAGGCGTTTTGTAGGGTTGAAGGAGGTTAAAGAGATAGGAAGGGTCAAGACCATGGAAAGATCGGAATAAAAATAATGGTTTCCTCCCACACACCAAAAATGTGCTGATTGGTGTTAACAAATTATCCCTAAATTAGGCGTTCCCTCAATCTGGTTATAATTCCTTTATTGTGAAATCCAATAGGCGTAGACAAAGGGTCATAAGTAGAAGAGGGCACTCACAATGTTAAAATGGCGGCGTGGGCTTGTTGGGCTGAAGGGCCTGTTTTCCATGCTGTATTGTTCTTTGTTCTTTGTCATGGCTTCAAATAGAACATAGAACATAGAACATTACAGCGCAGTACAGGCCCTTCGGCCCTCGATGTTGCGCCGTCCAATGGAACCAATTTTATGACCCTCTATCCTAAACTATTCCAATATTATCCATATGTCTATCCACTGATCATTTGGACGCCCTTAAACTTGATGAGTCCACAACTGCTGCAGGCAGGGCATTCCATGCCCTTACTACCCTCCGAGTAAAGAACCCACCTCTAGCATCTGTCCTATAACTACCATGCCTTAATTTAAAGCTGTGTCCCCTCGTGTTATCCGAGGAAAAAGGCTCTCACTATCCACCCTATCTAACCCTCTGATCATGTTATATGTCTCAATTAAGTCACCTCTTAGCCTTCTTCTCTCTAATGAAAATAACTTCAAGTCCCTCAGCCTTTCCTCATAAGACCTGCCCTCCATACCAGGCAACATCCTGGTAAACCTCCTCTGTACCCTCTCCAATGCGTCCACATCTTTCTTATAATGTGGGGACCAGAACTGCACACAATACTCCAAGTGCGGCCGCACCAGAGTTTTGTACAGTTGCAACATGACATCTCGGCTCCGAAATTCAATCCCTCTACTAATAAATGCTAACACACTATACGCCTTCTTAACAATCTTATCAACTTGAGTACCAACTTTCAGGGATCTATACACCTGTACACCGAGATCTCTCTGCTCATCTACACTACTAAGAGTCCTACCATTAGCCCTATATTCTGCACACATATTACTCTTACCAAAGTGAATCACCTCACACTTTTCCACATTAAACTCCATTTGCCACCTCTCGGCAACTTATCTATGTCCCTCTGCAAACTGTAACATCCATCCTCAGTGTCTAGAACTCCTCCGACTTTGGTGTCGTCAGCAAATTTACTAACCCATCCCTCTACATCCTCATCCAGGTCATTTATAAAAATAACAAACAGCAGTGGCCCCAAAACAGATCCCTGAGATACGCTTCCTTCGGCCTCAGATCTCTACTCCCTGTCTGGAGTTTAGCCATTGAGGCTTGTACAAAGCCAGTTCGATTCCAAGTCCCTTAATTGTCGAAAAGCCAAACAACAACTCTTCAACAGACTGCGCAATGTTTTCCGGTCATCATTAAAACGAATTGATAAAGATTCACACATTAAATATCATTAACTGGAGAGAGAGAAAATTGACCACCTTCTCAAGAGTAACTGGGGATGGGTAAGTGATGCTGGCTTAGGCAGCGACATCCACATCCCGCGAGAGGACAGCACAAACGGATGTGGGAGCCTGAATGAGTTTTGAACCCCGTCTGCACCGGACTAAAACAGTGGCTTGACCCTTTCGCGTGATGCCACGCTGACACTTGGATTAAAACACGGAGGGTTTCATTCAGAAATCTGTAGCCCCATTTCCCATCGCGCAAACAGAACTCAGAGCTCTGGAGAAAAACCGTCTGCGTAAAATAAATACTTGCATAACACATACACATACGAGGCATTAACTTGACGACTGTGATTTATTTGGTTGATGTTGGTCTGTGGATGAATTATAAATCATACTGATTTCCAATTCCATTTTATTAGGTATGATTAATAACCAAGTGCAGCTTAATACAAATGGCTTCAGTTGCTTCTCAGCATTCTTCCTGCTATTAAAACGTCCCACGGATTAGTCTTCGTATCCAATCCTTTTGCTTCTAAATAGATGTTAAAACCGGAAAATAAGCTCGCACCTGGGAGCACCAGAGACAGAGCTGTGGTAAATTTCACTAAAGGTGGCACACAGATTGGGGAAGAGGGAACTGTTTGTGGGGGAGGTGGTGGTGGTCAGAGAAGGGGGGGTTAGCATTGGGGTTGGTGGTGACACGGGAAGGGGGTATTATTGGGACTTGGCGGGGGCAGGATAGGGTTTCGAGTCTGCAGCAATGCAGGAGCTGGACCTCTCTTTCTCTCGGTAAGTATATCTTTAAAACATATTCTCAGGTGCAGCCTAGCAGGAGTCTTGTGCCTTCAAAGAAACGCCCCTCGCCCCTCCCCTACCACCATAAGACACCCACCACCACATCTGGGCCTGGCCTTCCTGAATGTAATTGGTGTAACACCTATTATCCTTCATTCCTTCATGGAATATGGGCATCGCTGAGCAGAATAGCATTTATTGCCTGTCCCTTGTGAAGGTGGTACAACATAGAACATTACAGTGCCGTGCAGGCTCTTCGACCCTCGATGTTGCACCGACCAGTGGAGCCAATCTAATGGCCAAGTGGCGGTGAACTACTTTGGAACAACTGCTGCAGTCCATGTGGTGTAGGCACAGCCGCTGTGCTGTTAGGGAGGATTTCCAGGATGTTAACAGCAAAGGAACTATATTTCTGGATGGTGAGTGACTTGTGGGGGGAACTTCCAAGTGCTGGAGAGTTCCCATGTGTCTGATACCATTGACATTCAAATGATAGCAGTCATGGGTTTGGATGGGTTATCTAAGAGACCTGTGAGCAGTGCATCTTCTGGATGTACGTACAGCTGTCACTGTGCATCCCTGCTAGAGGGAGTGAACGTTTGTGGGAAGGGACGAATGTGCACTCCCTGTGCGCTATTCTCACAGCTTCAGAGGCTGTTTAGTGACAAGACTGAATTTCCAAGCCATTTGAAACAATTTCTTCAGCCATGACACAACGATAACCCTCTCACCCCTCAGCCAGTAAGCTATGGGTGCAAGTTCCACTTCAGAGAGTGCAGCAAGGTAACACTCTAATGCAGGGTACTGCACTGTCCAAAGTGCTGACTTTAAGCTGCGATGTTAAATCTCCATTGGTGCTACTTGAACAGGAGCAGCTGGTCTTCCTGGCCAATATTTATCTCTCAACTAGCATCCTTGTTGTCCACCTTGTTGTCTAACGAGGGGCATACACACGATGGGTCGTGAGAGGGCTGCTCTTGGATTTTTCTTTTGAGAGTATCCTAGTGCTTCACGTTGTTAGTGTACGCTTGACCTGGACCACTTGATGGGCAATGCAACAGCTCAGTGACTATCGCTGTGCTGTGCAGATACATGGATTCGGGCCTGTGTCTGTGGGAGTTTGCGCATTCTCCCTGTGCTTGCGTGGGTTTTCTCTGGGTGCTCCGGTTTCCTCCCACATCCCAAAGATGTGCTCTTAGGCTAATTGGCAAAACAAATTCTCCCTAAATTGTCTCAAATTTGGTTTTTAATCCATAGATCTATAAACATAGACAGGGATCATGGGTAGAGGTGGGAACATCAGGGTGGCGGCGCGGGCTCGTTGGGCCAAAGGGCCTGTTTCCCGTGCTGTTTTGTTCTTTGTTCTTTGTATCACTAAAATGGGTAACATGGCCATTTGTTTGTGGCAGCTTGCTGTGTATAAATTGGCTGCCATGTTTTTGACATCACAACAACAGTTATTTTTTGTTTTAAATCTCGCATTGAAGTTAGAAAATAATAGTCAAGACTTCTCATCAAAACCAATACTTTGGAGAAAACGTACAACTCCGCACCTAAGATCAGAATTGATCCTGGGTCTTTGGCACTACGAGGCAGCATTGCTAACCACTGTGCCACCATGCTACTTACAAAGGCCCCAGCTCCCATATCAGGCCTAGGTACTCTGGTGGAGGGATTGATACTTGTTCTTAGTTCTTGGCAACAGACTGGCAGCAAATGGAATTTTTAATGCCAATTTTAAAGCTCTGTATAAGATGCCAAGCATTGAAACTCTGGAAAATTCCCCTCCATTCTACAAAAAAATCCACACAGTTCCTTCATTAAAGACCCTTCCCCTGAGAAGGCATCGGAATAATTGGTATCTTTGGCTAGTGTATCGTATGATTACAAACACCTTTGTGTTCACAGTGTGGGTCTCTTCCTTGTGCCTGGGTGCAGAAGAGGATTTCTCGGGCCTGTTTATTTGCCTTCCAGAGCCCCGAGGGATTTGAAGGGAACCAACTTCTCCTTCAGCCCTGACTGCGAGGAGAAGTGTGTATTGTTGACAACTTGATGAATTACTGCTCGGTCAAACATCCACATCGCACCGATCTGTTGCCATAGCAATAGGTCCAGGTGATATCGTTTTTGACAAGCTACATTAAGCCAATGGCCAGACAGAACAATGTGAAACATTGGTTTTTTAGAGGAAAATTCTCTGTCTTTGGGAGAGACAGAGTCAATGGATTTAAATTTTAATAACAAGAATAAATTAATTAAAAATAGATTGTCCTTAAATCTCTAGGGTAGCGTTTTAGCAGAGTCAGAAAATTGTACAGACGCTGAAAATACACAGAGGCTGTGAATTGAGGAGAGGATTTGGATTTGATTCACTGTTGTCACATGTGTTGGGACACAGTGAAAAGTATTGTTTCTTGCGCACTCTGCAGGGAAGTGGGCAGCACGGTGGACAGTTGGTTAGCATTGTTGCCTCACAGCGCCAGGGACCCGGGTTCGATTCCCGGCTTGGGTCACTGTCTGTGTGGAATTTGCCCGGTTGGCCTATCACGTCTGGATTGACTCTTTGAAAGTTGCTGCTGAATCTGCTTTCAGATGGAATATAAATGTGAGGTTATCCACTTTGGCAGAAATAATATTACGAGGGATTACTATTTAAATGGAGAAAAGCTGCAGCGTGCGACGGTGCAGAGGGACCTGGGGGTCCTTGTGCACGAATCGCGAAAACCCAGTCTGCAGGTGCAGCAGGTGATCAAGAAGGCGAATGATGAAGCTCAGAGCAAACCAGTTTAATATAGAGGGCCTTTTATATAGAAGGCCTCGAAAAAGCCTTCATAGCGAGGGAGTGGTCTTGCTGCAACTGTACAGGGTACTGGCGAGGCCGCAATTGGAGTACCGTGTACAGTTTTGGTTGCCACACTTGTGGAAGGATATATTGGTTTGGAGGGAGTGCAGAGAAGGTTCACTAGGCTGAAACCGGAGATGAGGGGGTTAGCTTATGAAGAGAGATTGAATAGACTAGGTCTGTACTCGTTAGAGCTTAGAAGGCTGAGAGGGGATCTTATAGAGACATATAAGATAACGAAGGAGCTAGATAGGGTAGAGGGAGAGAGATTCTTCCCACTTAGAAAGGAAACCAGAACTAGAGGGCACAGCCTCAAAATAAGGGAAGGTGGGGCAGTTTAGATCGGAGTTGAGGAGGAACTTCTTCACTCAAAGGCTGGTGAATCTCTGGAATTCTCTGCCTATTGAATTGGTGGAGGCTACCTCACTGAATATATTTAAGTCACGGGTAGATAGATTTCTGATAGACAAGGGAATTAAGGGTTATGGGGAGAAAGCAGGAAAGTGGAACTGATTCACTTTGGATCAGCCATGATCTTATTGAATGGCGGGGCAGGCTCGAGGGGCTGGATGGCCGACTCCTGCTCCTATTTCTTATGTTCTTATGTTCTTACATACCATCCTTTCAAACATTACATTCTAGACCCTAACAACTTGCTGTGTAAAAAAAAACATTTTCTTGTTCTTCCAGTCCTTTTGCCAATTATCCTTAATCTGCCTCCTCTGGTTTTCAACAACCCTGTTATTGGAAACAATTTTTCATTATTTAACCTATAAAAAAAAACGCGTTCACAATTATGAATACCTCGACTAAATCTTTCACTAGCTGTCTCTTTCTTACAGAGAACTAAATCCGCATACAAAAATCATTATCACCAGTCAAATCCTCACAGACTAAAGTCGATAGTGACGCACCCGTATCTATACATGGTCAGCTCTGGTGAAGCTCAGAGCAAATCAGTTTAATATAGAGGGCCTTTTATATGGAAGGCCTCAAAAAAGCATTAGGCCTCATGCAAAAAGTCTAATGTTTGCTACAAGGCCACGCATTTGTTGCCTATTTCTTTGTGATACCAATATCGCGGACAATGCCCTTCCAGCTCTGAATGAGTACATGCTGTCTGCCTACTATATTGGACACCCAAGCACCATCAAACGCCAAGCTTCATTTCTACTTGGTTTACTTTCCGAAGAGAAAGGAGAACTTGCAAGTATTCTCGGAGTGGCATTTATTTATCCTACAGCTGCTTTGGTCCACCTTGTTGTCTAACGAGGGGCATACACGCGATGGGTCGTGAGAGGGCTGCTCTTGGATTTTTTTCAAGAGTATCCTGGTGCTTCACATTGTTAGTGTACGCTTGACCTGGACCATCTGATGGGCAACACGACAGCTCAGTGACTATCGCTGTGCTGTGCAGATACATGGATTTGGACCTGTGTCTGTGGGAGTTTGCGCATTCTCCCCGTGCTTGCGTGGGTTTTCTCCGGGTGCTCCGGTTTCCTCCCACATCCAAAAGATGTGCTCTTAGGCTAATTGGCAAAACAAATTCTCCCTAAATTGTCTCAAATTTGGTTTTTAATCCATAGATCTATAAACATAGACAGGGATCATGGGTAGAGGTGGGAACATCGGGGTGGCGGCACGGGCTTGTTGGGCCGAAGGGCCTGTTTCCTGTGCTGTTTTGTTCTTTGTTTTTTGTTGTTCTATTCCCCCATTTCCCACCCGCTCACCCCACAATCCCCTTTCTCTCAACCTCATGCAGAGCTGCTAAGATATCTAGAACTGTAATTTATCGATAATAGTTTGAACAATGTGGTGTAGCTTAAACAAAGTAGACAAACCCTGGACAACCCCATCTTGATCCTACACATACAACAAAATGCCCCTAGTCTTTCTGAACATTTCTGTGAGATTTTTAATATCCAACCAAGAATCTACCATAGTTCCATTCGTAGCACTTGCAATGCTGGTTCCATTTGTAGCTGCAATGCTGGTATTTGTCCAAGTCCCACTTGTAAGACTTAAGTACATAATCATGCCTGCCCCTAAAGTGTAGCAGTGTTGAGGAGTGCTGTATTGTTGGAACTGAGACATAAGAAATAGGAACAAAAGCATGAGGCTATGACCTTGCTCTGTCACTTAATGGACCCTGGCTACCTTTGGCCTCAACTCCACTTCCCCACCCAATCTCCACATCCCAGTCTGTGGAAGAGTCATACGGACTCGAAATGTGTTAACTCTGGCTCTCTCTGCATAGATGCTGCCCGACCTGTTGGAATATTTTCTGTTAGATCTCCAGCACCCGCAGTATTTTGCTTTTATTCATACCCATTGAATTTACATAGCGCCCAAAAATCTATGGCACGGTGATTAGCACTGCAGCCTCACAGCACCAGGATTCGGGTTCCATTCCGGCCTTGGGTCAGAGTTTGTGTGAAGTTTGTACATTCTCCCAGTGTCTGCATGGGTTTTTCTCCAGGTGCTCCAATTTCCTCCCACACTCCAAAACTGTGCGGGTTAGGTTGCTATGCTAAATTGGGTTAGGCCATGCTAAATTGCCCCTCAGGGTCAGGGTAGTTAAGTGAGGGTATGGGATAGGACCTGAGTGCGATTGTGCTCAGTATAGAAATGGCCTCTTTGCAATGGATTCTACGATTCTATCCGACTCGTGAATACAGAGTCGGATAGTTTACAGAGTGACTTGGACAAGTTGCAGAGCTGGGCCGAGAGGTGGCAAATGGAGTTTAATGTGGAAAAGTGTGAGGTAATGCACTTTGGCAGGAACAATAAACGTGTAGAGTATAGGGCTAATGGTAGGGCTCTTAATAGTGTTGAGGAACAGAAGGATCTTGGTGTATGTGTCAATAGATCCTGAAAGTAGGCAGTCAAGTGGATAAAGTTGTTAAGAAGGCATATGGAGTCTTAGCTTTTATTGGTAGGGGATTGAATTTCGGAGCCGCAATGTCATGTTGCAACTGTACAAAACTCTAGTGCGGCCGCACTTGGAGTATTGTGTACAGTTCTGGTCCCCACATTATAAGAAGATGTGGAGGCATTGGAGAGGGTACAGAGGAGGTTTACCAGGATGTTGCCTGGTATGGAGGGCAGGTCTTATGAAGAGAGGCTGAGGGATTTGAGGTTGTATTCGTTAGAAAGGAGGCGGCTAAGAGGGGATCTTATTGAAGCATATAAGATGATTAGAGGTTTAGATAGGGTGGACAGTGATAGCTTTTTCCTAGGATGGAGAAAGCTAGCACGAGGGGACACAGCTTTAAATTAAGGGGTATGAGTTATAGGACGGATATCAGAGGTAGGTTCTTACTCAAAGAGTGATTAGGGAGTGGAATGCCCTGCCTGCAGCTGTTGTAGATGCGCCAAGTTTGGTGGCGTTTAAGAGGGTAGTTGATAAGTATATGGATGAGAAGGGAATGGTTTAGTTAGGAGGGGCATTGCTTTTTATTTTGGTCGGCACAACATCGAAGGCCGAAGGGCCTGTTCTGTGCTGTATTGTTCTATGTTCTATGTTCTATGTTCTATGAATGTACTCAAAACTGTACATCCACTGCAAGAGAATTCCAAATATTCACAACTATCTGAGATGGACAAACCTCTTCTCATCCCATTCCTCACTGGCTAATCCCAAGACCATGACCATTAGGAGTAAACCCTTCAGCTGGAGAAACAGCCTTCCAGCATTTTATCCTGGCTAATCTTTTTAGAATGTTACACATTTCATTGAACTCACATTTCATTCCTCTTAATTCCAGGGACTATTTGTCCATTCTAAATCTTCTTAGGCCAGCTCGCTCTCATTTCAGGGTCCAATCTAGCGAGCAGCTTTCATTGTACATTTCTCAAGGTGAATATGTTTATCCTTAGGTTAAGAGACCAAAAGTGGACACAGTATGCCAGGGATAGTCTTACTAAACACTGTATAATCACAGGGACACTTCTTATATTCCAACCTCATTGCAATAAATAACATTGCATAGCAGTGGTTAGCACCGCTGCTTCACAGTCCTGTGTTCGATTCCCGGCTCGGGTCACTGTCTGTGTGGAGTTTGCACATTCTCCTCGTGTCTGCATGGGTTTCCTCTGGGTGCTCTGGTTTCCTCCCACAGTCCAAAGATGTGCAGGTTAGGTTGATTGGCCATGCTAAGAAATTGCCCCTTCGTGTCCAGGGATCTGTAGGTTAGAGGGATTAGTGGGTATAATATGGGGGTAGGGTCTGCGTTTGGTGCAGACTCGATAGGCCGAAGGGCCTCTTTCTACACTGTAGGGTTCTATGATGTATAGAATCATACAGTGCAGAAGAGGCCCTCCTGCCCATCAAGTCTGCATCCGAACATGAGAAACACTCGAACTCCCACCTAGTCCTATTTACCAGCACTTGACTCAAAGGTCTGAATGTCATGATGTGCTAAGTGCTCATCCAAATACTTTTTAAAGGGTGTGAGGCATCCCACCTCCATCACCCTCCCAGGCAGCGCATTCCAGACCCTCACCACTCTCTGGGTAAAGAAGCTTCTCCTCACACCCCCCTGAAATCTCCTGCCCTTCGCCTTGAACCTGTGTCCCCTCGTGACTGACCTTTCAACTAAGGGGACCAGCTGCTCCTTATTCACCCTGTCCGTACCCCTCATAATCGCGAACATCGCAATCAGGTCACCCCTCAGTCTTCTATTCTCCAACAAAAACAATCCAGACCTGTCCAATCTCCCTTCATAACTTAAATGTTCCATCCCAGGAAGCAACCTGGTGAATCTCCTCTGAACCCCATCCAGTACATCCTTCCTATAATGCGGTGGCCAGAACTGCACACAGTGCTCCAGCTGTGGCCTCACCAAAGTTCTATACAACTCCAACATGATTTTCCTGCTTTTGTAATCTATGCCTCCATGGATAAAGGCAAGTGTCCCATATATCCTTTCTCACTACCCCAATAACGTGCCTTTCTTCTTTCAGAAATCTGTAGACAAACATGTCAAGATCCCTTTGTTCCACCGAATCTCCTTGTGTTGTGCTAATCATTAAATACTTCCTTGTCAAAATACTCCTTCCAAAGTCTATTACCTCACACTTTTGAGGGTTAAATTCCATCTGTCAATCATCTGCCCATCTGACCATTCCATCTATACCTCCTTGCAGTCCAAGACACTCCGCTCATGTTAACCATCCAGCCAATCTTTGTGTCATCCGCAAATTTACTAATCTTACCCCCGACATGGTCATCTATGTCATTTATCTAAATGATGAACAATCGGGGCCCAGCATGGATCCTGGTGTATGCCACTGGTCACTGACCTCCAGTCACTAAAGAGCCATCTGCCACCAATCTCTGTGATGACCCAGAGCAGAAGAGAGATACAATCATGCCTGTGCAAGGCCAGTGGGTGAGAGGTAAATGAGATTCCACTGCCTGGATTGTTCCAGAGGATCTCTGCAATACCCCCAGAGGTTGCCGCTTATCATTGTGTATCCTGCACTTTGCCCAATTTGGCACTTCCAAAGGAGGGGCCTACTTGAGGATGAGGATACTGAAGCCACTCTCACTCCTCAAAGGAAAACTCTCGGATGAGGAGCCCAGGATGAGAATGAAAATCTTTGATGAAACTTCAGGGAGATAGGGACACCCAGACAGGCCTTGACTCAAATCATCTTCCTCCGAGGCTACCCGAGCTGGCTCTCCATCTCTGCACATGGTAGCACAAGCTTGCAGAGCGCTGCTCCTTCATCAGGTGAGTGAGTGCAGTGTTCACAAACAGGACATAGATAGACACAAACTCAATTACAAGATCATGGTTGGAATGTGAGTCTTTACAGGCAATCAAGTCTTAAAGGTACAGATAATGTGAGTGGAGAGAGGGTTAAGCACAGGTTAAAGGGATGTGCATTGTCTCCAGAGAGGACAGTTAGTGAGGTTTTGCAAGCCCAGGCAAGTCAGAGGGGTTACAGATAGTGTGACATGAACCCAAGATCCCGTTTGAGGCTGTCCTCATGTGTGCGGAACTTGGCTATCAGTCTCTGCTTGGCGGCTCTGCGCTGTGTATCATGAAGGCCATTTTGGAGAATGCTTAGCCGAAGATCAGAGGCTGAATGCCCGTGACCGCTGAAGTGTTCGCTGACTGGAAGTTAACACTGCTTTCTGGTGATCGTTGAGCAATGTTCATTTATCCATTGTCGTAGTGTCTGCATGGTCTCCCCAATGTACCACGCTTCAGAAAATCCTTTCCTGTAGCGTATCAGTTAGACAATATTGGCTGAGTTGCAAGACTATGTACCATGTACTTGGTGGATGGTGTTCTCATGTGAGCTGATGGCATCCATGTCGATGATCCAGCATGTCTTGCAGAGATTGCTATGGCAGCGTTGTGCGATGTTGTGGTCACTGTTCTCCTGAAGGCTGGATAGTTTGCCCTGAACAATGGTCTGTTTAAGATCGCACAGTTGTTTGAAGGTAAGAAGTGGGGATGTGGGGATGGCCCTGGCGAGATGTTTGTCTTCATCAATGACATGTTGCAGGCTCCGGAAAAGATATCATAGCTTCTCCACTCTGGGGAAATACAGGATGACGAAGGGTACTCTGTCCACTGTGTTCCATGTTTGTTCTGAGGGGGTCAATGTGGTTTTTCATTGTGGTGCATTGGAATTGTTGATCGATGAGTCGAGCTCCATATCCTGTTCTTACGAAGGCATCTTTCAGAGTCTGGAGGTGTCTGTCACGATCCTCCCCGTCTGAGCAGATCCTGTGTATACGGAGGGCTTGTCCGTAGGGGATGGCCTCTTAAACGTGTTTAGGGTGGAAGTTGGAGAAGTGGAGCATCGTGAGGTTATCCATGGGCTTCCAGTACAGTGAAGTTGCTGAGGTGACAGTCCTTGATGGAGATGTATGTGTGCAAGAATGCAACCGATTCCGGAGAATAGTCCATGGTGAGTCTGATGGTGGGGATGGAACTTGTTGATGTCATCATATAGTTGTTACACTGATTGTTCGCCATGAGTCCAAAGGAAGAAAATGTCATCCATGTATCTAGTGTAGATGGTCCGTGTCCATAGGTCTCTTAAATCTGCCCTGCAAGTGGAGGATGTGGTCAAGAAGGCATATGGTGTACTGGCCTTTATTAATAGAGGAATTGAGTTTAGGAGTCGGGAGGTAATGCTGCAACTTTATAAGACCCTTGACAGACCCCAGTTGGAGTAGTGTGTGCAGTTCTGGCCGCCTCACTATAGGAAGGATGTGGAAGCTATTGAAAGGGTGCAGAGGAGATTTACAAGGATGTTGCCTGGATTGGGAAGCATACCTTATGAAGATAGGTTGAGAGGGCTCGGTCTCTTCTCCCTGGAGAGACGAAGGTTGAGAGGTGACCTGATAGAGGTTTATAAGATGTTGAGAGGAATAGATAGAGTGGATTCTCGGAGGTTATTTCCCAGGGCTGAAATGGTCACTACGAGAGGACACAGGTTTAAGGTGCTGGGAGGTAAGTACAGAGGAGATGTTAGAGGTAAGTTTTTCTCTCTCAGTGATATGATCGGCACAACTTGTGGGCTGAAGGGCCTGTTTGTGCTGTAGTGTTCTATGTTCTATAGCATCGGTTGAAGATCCTTTGTAGTGAAGAAGTCTTGTTCGAATCTGCGCATGAAGATTTTGGCATCTTGAGGTGTGAATTTGGTCCCCATGGCTGCTCGGTGTATGTAGATGAAGAACAGTTCTTTGCATTGTCTGTAACCCCCAAGACTCAGCTTGGCTTGCAAAATCTCACTAATTGTCCTGGCAATATATACCTCTTTAACTGTGTTTAATCCTCCCTCTACTCACATCATCTGTACCTTTAAAACTTGATTACTTGTAAAGACTTGCATGCCAACTATTGTCTTGTAATTGAGTTTGTGTCGATAATTGAGTCTGTTTGTGAACACAACTCCTCACTCACCTGATGAAGGAGTGATGCTCCAAAAGCATATGCTACCAAATAAACCCGTTGGACTTTAACCTGATGTTGTGAGACTTTTTACTGTGTCTACCCCCGTCCAATGCTGATATCTCGACATCAGGGAGAGAATAGACTCAACATTCTGAGGCTGGAGGACTCTTTGCCAGCTCCTCACATCCCCATCTGCCCAGCCACCATAGTCGCCCTCCCCTCATTGCGATTCCACCCTCAACAGTGACCTCCATGACCCCTTCCACCCCAGCAAAAGCTTCCACTTCTCACTCAGAGGTCTCCACTTCCTCTCCGTGCTGGAGGAGAGCGCACAGGACAACCGAGAGAGGCAGCGGACCTTCCATCATCCCCAACGTGTCAGCTACAGAGAAGGGGTGGCACGGTAGCACTGTGGGTTAGAACTGCTGCTTCACAGCTCCAGAGATCCAGGTTCGATTCCCGGCTCGGGTCAGTGTCTGTGTGAGGTTTGCACATTCTCCTTGTGCCTGCATGGGTTTCTTCCGGATGAACATAGAACATAGAACATTACAGCACAGAACAGGCCCTTCGGCCTTCGATGTTGCGCCAACCAATATAAAAACCAATGCCCATCCAAACTAAACCATTCCCTTCTCTTCCATATACTTATCAACTAACCTCTTAAACGCCACCAAACTTGGCGCATCTACAACTGCCGCAGGCAGGGCATTCCACTCCCGAACCACCCTTTGGGTAAAGAACATACCTCTGATATCCGTCCTATAACTATCACCCCTTAATTTAAAGCTGTGTCCCCTCGTGCTAGCTTTCTCCATCCTAGGAAAAAGGCTATCACTGTCCACCCTATCTAAAACTCTAATCATCTTATATGTTTCGATTAGGTCCCCTCTTAGCCGCCTCCTTTCTAACGAAAACAACCTCAAATCCCTCAGCCTCTATTCATAAGACCTGCCCTCCATACCAGGCAACATCCTGGTAAACCTCCTCTGTATCCTCTCCAATGCCTCCACATCTTTCTTATAATGTGGGGACCAGAACTGCACACAATACTCCAAGTGCGGCCGCACTAGAGTTTTGTCCAGTTGCAACATGACGTTGCGGCTCCGAAATTCAATCCCTCTACCAATAAAAGCCAAGACTCCATATGCCTTCCTAACAACCTTCTCGACCTGACTGCCTACTTTCAGGGATCTATGCCCATACACACCAAGATCCCTCTGTTCATCTAGACTACTAAGAATCCTACCATTTGCCCTATACTGTACACATTTATTATTTCTGCCATAGTGCATTACCTCACACTTTTCCACATTAAACTCCATTTGCCACCTCTCGGACCAGCTCTGCAACTTGTCCAAGTCCCTCTGCAAACTATAACACCCCTCTTCACTATCTACCACTCCACCGACTTTAGTGTCATCTGCAAACCGGATGCTCCGGTTTCCTCCCACAGTCCACCTTGTTGTCTAACGAGGGGCATACATGCGATGGGTCGTGAGAGGGCTGCTCTTGGATTTTTTTTCAAGAGTATCCTAGTGCTTCACATTGTTAGTGTACGCTTGACCTGGATCATTTGATGGTCAATACGACAGCCTCAGTGACTATCGCTGTGCTGTGCAGATACATGGATTTGGGCCTGTGTCTGTGGGAGTTTGCGCATTCTCCCCATGCTTGCGTGGGTTTTCTGCGGGTGCTCCGGTTTCCTCCCACATCCCAAAGATGTGCTCTTAGGCTAATTGGCAAAACAAATTTTCCCTAAATTGTCTCAAATTTGGTTTTTAATCCATAGATCTATAAACATAGACAGGGATCACGGGTAGCGGTGGGAACACCGGGCTGGCGGCACGGGCTCATTGGGGCCTGTTTCCCATGCTATTTTGTTCTTTGTTCCAAAGATGTGTGAGTTAGGTTGATCGATTGTGCTAAAATTGCCCCTTAGTGTCCAGAGATGCTAGGTTAGAGAGGTTTAGCGGGTTAGAGAGTTAGGTTAGAGGTTAGGTTAGAGAGTTTAGCGGGTAAATGTGTAGAGGGGGTGGGGGTAGGGCCTGTGTGGGATTGTGGTCGGTGCAAATGGCCTCTTTCTGCACTGTAGGGTTTCTATGATTTCTAAGGAAGATTGGGATAAAGCCAGCTGTTGACATGTCTGCCCAGCGGTGAAAGTTTCCTGTTACTTGCTGACAGAATCGAATATAACAATGTATACAACACTAATTCGTGTTGACATCAGCCTCTACTGAAATATGGTTATTTACACAATGCTGGCGTTCTGTCAGGTTTAGTTCATGTCTCTCATTTTCCAAATATCCAACAGGCATCTCTAAGGAGCTGGTGCTGGAGGAGGGTGAAGATTTCTCACAGAACCACAGAAAATTACAGCTCAGAAACAGGCCTTTCGGCCCTTCTTGTCTGTGCCCAACCATTTTTTGCCTACTCCCACTGACCTGCACTTACCCCTCTACACCCCTCTCATCTATAAACCTGTCATTTACTCTCTGGAGGTAGTACCTCCTCAGAGGTAATAGAGGCGGCACAGTGGGTTAGCACTGCTGCTCCACAGCTCCAGAGTCCTGGCTTCAATTCCCGGCTCGGGTCACTGTCTGTGTGGAGTTTGCACATTCTCCTCGTGTCTGCGTGGGTTTCCTCTGGGTACTCTGGTTTCCCCCCCCACAGTAAGAGGTCTGACAACACCAATTTTAAATCCAACCGATTTACTTGATAGTAAACTTGTAAGCTTTCGGCCTTTGTAGCGTTCCTCAGGTGAATGAGGGAGGCTACAAAGGCCAAAAGCTTGCAAGTTTACTATCGAATAAGTCGGTTGGATTTAAAATTGGTGTTGTCAGATCTCTACTGAGGTTACCCCAGTCCAATGCCAGCATTGCTACATCATTTCCCCCACAGTTCAAAGATGTGTGGATTAGGTTGATTGGCCATGCTAAGAAGTTACACCTTAGTGCCTAGGGATGTGTAGGTTAGACAGATTAGTGGGTATAATATGTAGGGATTTGGGGTGGAATTGTATTCGGTGCAGACTTGATGGGCTGAAGGGCCTCCTTCTGCACTGTAGGCTTCTATGATACCACCTAAGAGCTTTCTTTACCAGTCCAGATGCATGTGCCTTGGTGGCACCAGGATAGGAAACTTGCTTGTCACCTGGTGAGATGCATAAACGGAGGGAGCAGGAGCCAATGTCAGGAATACCAGTGGAGAAGCCTTGTTGGAGGGTCTCCCCAACTCCATCCAGCTGGACGCAGGGGGACGCTGTACCCCAGGAGCCACCAACAGAAAAAAAGGGGGATTCTGAAACAGCAAAGGGAAAATGTGAGAGTTTGCGTCGACATTTCCAGCTGCTCAACACGGGATTAGGGAGAGATTCATCTTCACTCTCAGTGATGTCTCAGGGCTTCCCACGATGTCCACGTGTGTGAAAAGATGGCCAACTGCTCAGAGGGTCAGATGCACCAACTGCATCTATGTCCTCACCAATAGCTCTTGTGAGAATTGAGGAAAACTTCACCTTCAGCGATGTGAGCCTCAGGGAAGTGTGGATGGAAAGGTAAGATGGACAACTGGTTCCGTGAGCAAAGGATGTTGGAAAATGTCTGCAGGTCTGAAAACATCTGTGAGAGGAGAAAGCCAATGGAATTGGAAACTCTGCTCAAAACACTTCCATTCATGACCCCTTGCCTCCCACCCATGTTATCAGAATGGGTGAGGTTGCCCCAGCATAGCTTCAAGTGGGGCAATCATTAGCGGGGACTTAATGGGCTCTAGAAGCCAGGGAAAACTAGGACTATGCAAGCTCTCATCAGGAACCTCAGCTTTACCTCTGCTGAAATAAGCTATAGTTGCACATGGATATTCACAAGGATGGAAGGCAAATAGAGAGTTCTTCTTTATCGAAGAGGAATTGTAGAATTCCTGCAGTGTCATTCAGCCCATCGAGTCTGCACCGACCACTTTCCCACCCAGGCCCTATCCCCATAACCCCATATATTTACCCTGCTAATCCCTCTGACACTAAATGACAGTTTAACAATCCACCTAACCCACACATCTTTAGACTGTGGGAGGAAACTGGAGAACTTGTGTGCAGTTCTGGTCGCCTCACCACAGGAAGGATGTGGAAGCTACTGAGAGGGTGCAGAGGAGATTTACAAGGATGTTGCCTGGATTGGGGGGCAGGCCTTATGAAGATAGGTTGAGAGAGCTCGGTCTCTTCTCCCTGGACAGACGAAGGTTGAGAGGCGACCTGATAGAGGTTTATAAGATGTTGAGAGGAATAGATAGAGTAGATTCTCGGAGGCTATTTCCCAGGGCTGAAATGGTCGCTACGAGAGGACACAGGTTTAAGGTGCTGGGGGGCAAGTACAGAGGAGATAGAACATAGAACATAGAACATTACAGCACAGAACAGGCCCTTCGGCCTTCAATGTTGCGCCGACCAATATAAAAACCAATGCCCATCCAAACTAAACCATTCCCTTCTCTTCCATATACTTATCAACTAACCTCTTAAACGCCACCAAACTTGGCTCATCCACAACTGCCGCAGGCAGGGCATTCCACTCCCGAACCACCCTTTGGGTAAAGAACCTACCTCTGACGTCCGTCCTATAACTATCACCCCTTAATTTAAAGCTGTGTCCCCTCGTGCTAGCTTTTTCCATCCTAGAAAAAAGGCTATCACTGTCCACCCTATCTAAACCTCTAATCATCTTATATGTTTCGATCAGGTCCCCTCTTAGCCTCCTCCTTTCTAACGAAAACAACCTCAAATACCTCAGCCTCTCCTCATAAGACATGCCCTCCATACCAGGCAACATCCTGGTAAACCTCCTCTGTATCCTCTCCAATGCCTCCACATCTTTCTTATAATGTGGGGACCAGAACTGCACACAATACTCCAAGTGAGGCCGCACTAGAGTTTTGTACAGTTGCAACATGATGCTGCGGCTCCTAAATTCAATCCCCCTACCAATAAAAGCTAAGACTCCATATGCCTTCTTAACAACCTTCTCTACTTGACTGCCTACTTTCAGGGATCTATGAACATACACACCAAGATCCCTCTGTTCATCAAGACTACTAAGAATCCTACCATTAGCCCTATACTCTACACATTTATTATTCCTGCCATAGTGCATTACCTCACACTTGTCCACATTAAACTCCATTTGCCACCTCTCGGCCCAGCTCTGCAACTTGTCCAAGTCTCTCTGCAAACTATAACACCCCTCTTCACTATCTACCACTCCACCGACGTTAGTGTCATCTGCAAATTTACTAATCCATCCTTCAATACCCTCATCCAGATCATTTATAAAAATTACAAACAGCAGGGGCCCCAAAAAAGACCCCTGAGGTACACCACTTGTAACCGAACTCCACGATGAATATCTCCCATCAACCACCACCCTCTGTCTTCTATCTGCTAGCCAATTCCTAACCCAATTAGCTAAAATCACCCTCTATCCCATACATCTGCATTTTCTGCAGAAGTCTTCCATGGGCCACCTTATCAAACGCCTTACTAAAGTCTATATATACCACATCAACCGCCTTACCCCCATCCACCTCCTTAGTCACTTTTTCAAAAAACTCAATGAGTTTAGTAAGGCACGTCCTACCCTTCACAAAACCATGCTGACTATCTCCAATCAATTCATTACTCTCTAAATAACTATAAATCCTATCCCTAATTATTCTCTCCAAATGATGTTAGAGGTAAGTTTTTCACTCAGAGGGTGGTGAGTGAATGGAATCGGTTGCCGTCAGTGGTGGTAGAGGCGAACTCACTGGGGTCTTTTAAGAGACTTCTGGATGAGTATATGGGATTTAATGAGATTGGGAGTTACAGATAGTTCTATGGCCTGGTAAGTGTAGATATGATCGGCACAACTTGTGGGCCGAAGGTCCTGTTTGTGCTCTAATGTTCTATGTTCTAACTGAGTATTAAAATAGAGGAGTGTGGCTACAGTTACACAAGGTTTTAGTTAGACCACATCAAAACCATGTATAGTTTTGATCTCCTTACTTAAGGAAGGATATCATATTAGAAGCAGTTCAAAGATTGTTCTGACTGATTCTGGGACAAATGGCTTAGCTTCTGAAGAAAGATTGAGCAAATTGGGCCTATACTCACTGGAGTTTAAATGAAACATAGAAACAAAGGAGATAGGAGCAGAAGGAGGCTGTTTGGCCCTTCACGCTTGTTCTGCTGTTCATTACGATCATGGTTGATCATCCAACTCAATAGCCTAATCCAGCTTTTTCCCTATAACCTTTGATCCTATTTGCTCCAGGTGCTATATCCAGCCGTTTCTTGAATACATTCAATATTTTGGCATCAACTATTTCCTGTGGGAATGAATTCCACAGGCTCACCTGGTGAAGAAATATCTCTTCACTTCCGTCCTAAATGGTCTACCCTGACTTCTCAGACTGTCACCCGTGGTTCTGGACTCCCCCATCATCGGGAATATCCTCCCTGCATTTACCCTGTCCAATCCTGTCAGAATTTTATTAATTTCTATGAGATTGCTCCCTCATTCCTCTGAACTCCAGCAAAATCAATCCTAACCTAGTCAATCTCTCCTTGTACATCAATCTCGACATCCCTGGAATCAGCCTGGTAAACCCTTCGCTGCACTCCCTCGAGAGCAAGAATATCCCTCCTCAGAAAAGGAGACCAAAATTGCACACAATGCCCTAGGTGTGGTCTCACCAAGGCCCTGTATAATTGTAACAAATGCTCCTGTACTCGAAACCTCTCGCAATGAAGGCCAACAAAGCATTTACCTTCTTTACCGCCTGCTGCACCTGCATGCTTACCTTCAGTGACTGGTACACAAGGACACCCGGGTCCCTCTGCACACTCCCCTCTCCCAATTTACAGCCATTCAGGTAGTAATCTGCCTTCTTGCTTTTGCTTCCAAAGTGAGTAACCTCTCATATACCCAAATTATACTGTATCTGCCATTGATTAGCCCACTCATCCAACCTGTCCAGATCATGCTGAAGGGTCTCTGCATCCTTGTCACAATTCACCCTTCCACCCAACTTGGTATTACCTGCAAACTCTGATAGGTTACATTCTGTCTCCTCAATCATATATTAATATATATTGTGAATAGCTGGGGTCCCAGCTCTGATCCCTCTGGCAACTCACTTGTTACTGCCTGCCAATTTGAAAAGCACCCATTAATTCCTACTCTTTGTTTCCTCTCTGCCAACCAGTTTTCTATCCATCTCAATACACTTCCTTCAATCCCATGTGCTTTAATCTTGCACGATAATCTCTTGTGTGGGATTTTGTCAAACGTTTTCTGAAATTCTATATATATCACATCAACTGGCTCTCCCTTGTCAACTCTACTAGGTCCATCTTGAAAAAAATTCCAACAGATCATGATTTCCCTTCATAAATCCATGCCGATTCTGTTTGATCCTGCCACTGCTTTCTAAATGCTCCACAATAAAGTCCTTGATGATGGATTCGAGAATGTTCTCTACTACAAATGGTAATCCTACTGGTCTGAATGAGAGGTGATCTTATTCTGAGGAGGTTTGACGGGCTGGGTGTCGAGGGGATGATTCCCAATGTTTCCCCTGGAACTAGGGGACACTGTTTCAAAATTTGGGGTCTTCTAATTAAAGTTGAGATAAAGGGATGTGTTTTACTTCTCAGAGGGTCATTACACTGTCGACTTCTCAGCACCAGAGAGCCGTGGAGGCTGAGTCACTGAATATAGACAAGGCTGAGTTAGACAATTTCATGGTCAACAAGGTGGGAATGGGGAAAGGGGGAGGAAAGGAATGGGGAAAGGGGGAGATGGGGCAAAGAGGAAAGTGAAATTGAGCCACAAATCAGATCAACTATAATCTCATTTTGAATGGTGGAATCGATTGACCTCTTCTTGCTCCTTTTGTTCTCATCTTCACTTGGGTACTTACATGTTGCGACATTTCTGAATCATGGGCTGTGCAGTTTATTTCAAAGCTCTACTGTCCGCATTTTTGCCTGCAGTCTGCCAAGTTGCCTCCTGCTTAGTGAAGAACGTTGTGACAACAATTCAAGATGAGATGCGAGAGTGATGAATGGGTGGGACTGATTAGTGCTCGGGCTTGGGCTGTAGGGCAGAACCCAGAGAGTTCAGCATTGGTGAATTATAAGGAGTACAGGGTGCATCACTGACAGCTCAATGCACAGCTACACATATCAGACTCCTCATGCTCCCCTCCTGACATTGTTTTGTCTCCTCCTGCTGCTATAAAACGTAATGCTAATTCCCCGGGAACCATCTGCAAGTTCAGCTTTGAGCTGTAAATATCTCAGAGAGACTGGATGAACAGACAGCTTCCTGAGTAACATGCACACCATACACACACACACATTCATACACACTCATCCACACACACACAGACAAACACATTCACACACACACACACACATATTAAACACACACATGCACACACACATTGTGGCCTTTCAGTGTTTCCATACCAAACTGATAGGTGTTGGAATCCCTTTGGAGTGATGAATATTGCTGTAGATCGGAGGACACCTTCATTACCACACAATGTGCATCCTATCACTGCCTGTAGCTGTGAAAATCCAGCCTCACCTGCAAATCCAAGCAACCTCTCACTCTGACTGGTGCCATCAGCAGTGAGGGAGATAGAAATGGCTACCCTGGCAAAAAATGAGGGTGCTGCATTTTTGGGCAGCAGAGTGGCACTGTTGGAAAGAGCAGAAGGTGAATAAATTCAGGCCTTGGCCACCACGGGGCAACCACCAGTTGGCAGCAGGAATATTTCAGGAAGTTGCTAATATTAGTAAGTATCTGCTAGGTGAGTCTCAGGAGGCACTGATACTCCGTCATGTGCCGGAAGTGGATCCTCTGTGTGCATTCCTGTGCAGGGGTTATCAGTGAGCTGAACTCTGTGGACAGGAGGTGGTTCCTGCTCTGACCCTCTTGCCACTCCAGAGGCCCAGAGGGGGGGGAGCTGCATCTCCTGGGTTGCTGAGAGCAGCCAGTTCCGGCTCACACTCAAAACCTGGAGCAGCAAGGTCCTGAACAAAGAACAAAACAGCACGGGAAACAGGCTCTTCGGTCCAACGAGCCCGCGCCGCCACCCCGATGTTCCCACCTCTACCCGTGATCCCTGTCCATGTTTATAGATCTATGGATTAAAAACCAAATTTGAGACAATTAAGGGAGAATTTGTTTTGCACATAGCCTAAGAGCACATCTTTGGGATGTGGGAGGAAACCGGAGCACCCGGAGAAAACCCATGCAAGCACGGGGAGAATGCGCAAACTCCCACAGACACAGGCCCAAATCCATGTATCTGCACAGCACAGCGATAGTCACTGAGCTGTTGTGTTGCCCATCAAATGATCCAGGTCAAGCGTACACTAACGACGTGAAGCACTAGGATACTCTCAAAAAAAATCCAAGAGTAGCCCTCTCACGACCCATCGCGTGTATGCCCCTCGTTAGACAACAAGGTGGACCAAAGCACCTGTAGGATAAAAACAAGTACATCAATATCATCATCTATTTACACACTTCCCAGGGACTCCCAAGGCTCATGATCCCTATTTTAAATCATTTTCTATACCCCTCCATTCCCATTCTGTTCATGTGCCCATCTAAGTATTTCTTAAATAACTCCAGACTACCTGCCTCCACCACTTTACTTGGCAGTGCATTCCATACCCCCACCACCCTCTGTGTGAAAAAACCCCCTCTAGCATCCAAATTATTCCTTACCCCCCTCACCCTAGGCCCGTGACCCCTCGTGCTATTCGAGTCCATCTTAGGAAAAAGTTTAACCCTGTTTATCTATACCCCTCATAATCTTGTACACCTCTATTAGATCTCCTCTAAGTCTACGTCTTTCTAAGGAAAACAGTCCCAATTTGCCTAACCTCTCCTCGTAACTCAGACCTTCCATACCAGGCAGCATCCTGGTAAACCTCCTCTGCACTCTCTCCAGAGTGTCCACGTCCTTCCGGTAGTAAGGCGACCAGAACTGGACGCAGTATTCCAAATGAGGTCTAACCAATGTTTTATACAACTGCAACATTAAAGGCCAGCTCTTGTACTCTATACCCCTTCCTATAAAGGCGAACATACTATATGCTTTCTTCACAACCTTCTCCACTTGCTTTGCCACCTTCAGAGACTTGTTCACCTGCACCCCCAGGTTCTTCTGCATTTCTATACTCTTAATAGGCCTACCCTTTATCATATACCTCCCCCCTACATTCTTTCTCTCAAAATGCATCGCCTCACATTTATCAGGATTGAATTCCATCTGCCATCTGTCTGCCCAAGCTACCAGCCTAAGTCCTGCTGCATCGCCTGACAATGCTCTTCACTGTCTGCAAGTCCAGCCATCTTTGTATCGTCTGCAAACTTGCTGATCACTCCACTTACTCCCTCTTCCAAGTCATTTGTATATATTACAAATAGAAGAGGTCCTAGTACCGAGCCCTGCGGCACACCACTAGTGACCGACCTCCAGCTAAAGAAACACCCTTCCACTATTACTCTCTGTCTCCTATTACCAAGCCAGTTACTTATCCATCTAGCTACCTGTCCTTGTATCCTATTAGCCTTGACCTTCTCGACTAACCTCTCATGAGGGACTTTGTCAAATGTTTTACTAAAATCCATATAGACAACATCAACTGCTCGCCCTTCGTCCACCGTTTTCGTCACCTCCCCAAAAAATTCTACCAGATTTGTAAGGCACGACCTCCCCTTAACAAATCCATGCTGCGTATCCCTAATCAGATAGCAACGCTCTAAGTGCCTATACATCCTATCTCTATGAATACCCTCCAACAGCTTCCCTACCACTGACGTCAAACTTACCGGCTTATAATTTCCAGGATTATCCCTACTACCCTTTTTAAACAACGGTACAATATTAGCTATTCTCCAATCCTCTGGGACCTCACCTGTGTCCAAGGAAGAGACAAAGATTTGCGTCAGAGGCCCAGCAATTTCACCTCACACCTCCCTAAGCAGCCTGGGATAAATGCCATCAGGCCCCGGAGATTTATCAGTTTTAATGCTACCTAGAAGCTCTAACACTTCCTCCCTCGGTATGGATATTTCCCTCAACTGGTCCACAGCTCCCTCAGAGACAGGAGCTGTTAACAAGCCCCTCTCCTTCGTGAATACCAACGCAAAGTATTCATTCAGGATCTCCGCCATTCCCTCGGGCTCTAAGCACAGTTCCCTCCTCTGTCCCTAAGAGGTCTGATTTTTCCTCTAACCACCCTTTTATTCCTAACATAGGAGTAAAAAGCCTTTGGGTTTTCCTTAATCCTATCCGCCAAAATCATTTCATGCCCCCTTTTTGCCCTTCTTACTCCCTGTTTGAGCTCTCTCCTACTCTCTCTATATTCCTCCAGCACTGTCTCCGTTTCCCAGCTGCTTTGGCCTATCATACGCCTCTCTTTTCTTCCTAACCATGGAGTTGGCTTTGAATTCAATACACTCGTATTTATGCACATCACTCTCAAACTCACTCTGAATGTCCATTTATAACAATTCTTTCCCAACGGATTGCATAATGCGAGATTATTAGTTAACCCTGTGTCATTACACAAAACAATATCTTACCCTCATCCTCTTCCCTGGCTGCTTCCACTGAAGTATTTTTCCAGGAGGAAAACTGCCTTGAATGCATCTTGCCCTCCAAATTACTTTCACCAACTTGATTGGTTCAGGCTATTTGCTGATTAAAGCCCCCCAAGATTATTGCATTGCCTTTGTTACAGGCTCCTCTTGCTTAATACTGTGTTCAACAGCATAGCTACTTTTCAGAAGATCGATAAACTACTCGCACCACATTTGTTACTGTTCTCCACTATAGATTCAACTTCCAGGTCATCTAAGACCACCATTTAGCAGATTAATTTTGTTTGTCTTTTTTAAAGTATCAAGCACACTGGAATATTTAATTCTCAACCATGGTTACATAGAAGCAGGCATAGCCATTCACGCTTCAAGTCCATTCTGCCAATCATTTTGATCATGGTTCATCACTACTATGCAAAATCTCAGTAATAACTATTAGATCAAATCAATTTATCTGTGCCATTACCTCTTCTATCTTATGAAAGCTTCTAGCAAACAAAACATCTTTAATTAATTTCTATTTTCCTGATGTGCCTTTATTCACATACCATTGAACATTTTGTTCCTTCCTGTCCCAACTCTGCTTATCTTTTTCAATATGCTCCACTACAACTTTGACTGTTCTACTTAGATTTGTAAATTTCCTTTCACAATCTCTCACAATGCTCTGTTACCCTAATTGTATAATCTCACCAGAGTACTGGTCCCAACCCAAGTTAAATGAAGCCTATCCCAATGGAACAGCTTCCTTTCGCCCAGCAACAATTGATAAATCAAAATTAGTCTTCCACATCATTTCAGCCGTGCGTTCAAATCCCTGATCTGAGATCCTATGCCAATTTGAACATTGGTCAGGTAATAATCCACAAATTAACATTTTTGGGATTCCTCCAAAGTGAAGGAAATGATCAAAGCAGTGAGAGCACACTCTCAGAAAGCTCACTCTGCTCAGGAAAGCCCTTAGGCAAGGAAGCATCTGTCACAATACTTAAAGGTGAAATTTGCCAATGCTGCAACTACAGAATCCTTGGGCCTTGGGCCTTGGGCCTTGGGCCTTGGGCCTTGGGCCTTGGGCCTTGGGCCTTGGGCCTTGGGCCTTGGGCCTTGGGCCTTGGGCCTTGGGCCTTGGGCCTTGGGCCTTGGGCCTTGGGCCTCCTGCATTACTGATCCTCCAATCACAAACTATATCCTCTCCAAATTTGCTGCTGATAGCCTGGATTTTATAGCAATAAGCTCAGGGGAGAAACAGTCTGTGATTGGAGGAGCAGTTCCTTACACAATCTACCGCTTCCAGTTCAGAGGTCACCTCTTCTCTGATTGGTCATCCCCATGATTGAATTTTCTGGAACTTTTCTTGGTACTTTTTTCGAAGCTGAATCAAACTGTTTGTAACAGAAAGCTAAAAACATGGAACATAATACTTGTGAATTAACTCCAGTTATTTCCAATGCATTTTTCTCAGTGTGGATTGGAATGAGGATTGGAATAAACCACGCGTACATGAATTGGAAAAGTGGAATCAATACCCAGGGGAGGAGATGGCCTGATATTATGTTATATAATCTTCTGGGGATGAATCCTGCCCTGGTAATTCAATAAAAAATATCTGGAATTAAAAGTCAACTAATGAAACCATTGTATATTGTCAGTAAAACATTTCTAATTCGCCAATATCCTTGAGAGAAGGAAATCTGCCATTCTTGCTCTGGCCTATATGTGACTCCAGAGCCACAGCAATATAGTTGACTCTCAACTGCCCTCCAAGGGCAACTAGTGATGGGCAATAAATGCTGGCCCAGCCAGCGATACCCATGTCTCACAAATGAATAAAAAAAAATGATGTGGAGAGGTTGGCATTGGACTGGGATAGGCAAAGAAAGGAATCTCACAACACCAGGTTAAAGTCCAACAGGTTTATTTGGTCGCACGACCTTTTGGAGCTTCATCAGTGAGTGGAGAATTGGATTCACAAATAGGGCATGTATAGGCAATCAAGATAATGGCTAGAATACAAGTCTTAACAGTAATCAAGTCTTTACAGAGAATGCAGTCATTGTAAATGAATTGTTTTGCCATGTGATGTTTGTTTGTGGTTTAACAAGCTAAAAAAATCCAACTTTCTCACTCATTGTCAAAGCAATTCCATCAAGTTCACAAAATCAAGTGACTATCGCTGTGCTGTGCAGATACATGGATTTGGGCCTGTGTCTGTGGGAGTTTGCGCATTCTCCCCGTGCATGCGTGGGTTTTCTCCGGGTGCTCCGGTTTCCTCCCACATCCCAAAGATGTGCTCTTAGGCTAATTGGCAAAACAAATTCTCCTTAAATTGTCTCAAATTTGGTTTTTAATCCATAGATCTATAAACATGGACAGGGATCGTGGGTAGAGGTGGGAACATCGGGGTGGCGGCGCGGGCTCATTGGGCCAAAGGGCCTGTTTCCCGTGCTGTTTTGTTCTTTGTTCTTTGTTTTCCCTTTCTCTTCTGACAATGGCTCCCTTTTCAGGTTACCTTCTTGTGAAGGACTTTAACAAATGTTTTCTGCCACAACAAAACCAATTTCAATCTTCCTTCTACATAAGAAATAGGAGCCGGAGTCGGCCATCCAGCCCCCCGAGCCTGCCCCGCCGTTCAATAAGATCATGGCTGATCTGAAGTGGATCAGTTCCACTTTCCCGCTTTCTCCCCATAAACCTTAATTCCCTTGTCTATCAGAAATCTACCTCTCAAATAAAGGGGCTGGATAGGGTAGAGGTAGAGAGATTCTTCCCGCTTAGGAAGGATAGCAGAACTAGAGGGCACAGCTTCAAAATAAGAGGGGGAGGGGAGGGAGCACAGTTTAGATCGGAGTTGAGGCGGAACTTCTCCACTAAAGGGTGATGAATCTCTGGAATTCTTTGCCCATTAAAGTGGTGGAGGCTACCTCGCTGAATATATTTAAGTCACGGGTAGATAGGTTTCTGACTTGTATATATATATCACTGTTTCTTCCCGGTCGCTGGGTCAAAATCCTTGAATTCCCTCCCTAATGGCACAGTGGGTCAATCCACAATACTTGGACTGCAGCGATTCAAGAAGGCAGCTCACTAGCAATTTCTCAAGGGTGACTAGAAATGGGCAATAGATGCTGGCCACCCAGTGATGCCTGTGTCCCACGAATGAATAAAAAAAAATTTTCACGGACATTAGGATGGGATAGTAAAATTTTGGTTCAAGAGGGAAGTTTTGAGGAGTGTCAAAGATATTGAGAGAGGGAATTCTGGTTTGCAAGGCCCAGATAGCTGAAGGTGGGGGTGAAGGAAATTGGGAATGTTCAATAATCCAGAGTTTAAGCAATGCCGAGATCTTGGAGGGTTTTGAGACTGGAAAGGATGTCAGAGATAGGGAGAGGTGAGACGATGGACTGAGTTCAAAACAAAGATGAGGATTTTAAAATATCAGTGTTACCAGGCCAAGACCCAGCACAGGTCAGTGAGAATAGTGCTGAGGGGTAAATGGGACTTAGTTCAAGTTAAGATAGCAGAAATTTCCATAAGCTCATAGTCATGCAGAATGGCTAATGTGATGTGTAATGACTCAAGAAGAGTGACTAGAAAGGAACATAGTTTATTATGAAAAACAAAGTAGAACCTCTACCATGGTGTACACGCATACTAGTCCCTACCTGGGATTACAGTTCAGCAGGCACAGTCCTGGGCCTGCTTTATAAGAGGCTCCAGTAGTGAGGTACAGCTAGGCAGACAACTGCCTGTCACCAGGGGAACTCATTCCCAATGTGTCTGATAGGGAGATCAATTAATAGCCTTGGACGTCATGGGGGTTATCACAAGAAGTCACTCAGGAGAGCATTGGACTCGTCTATATCAATTGGAGTTAAGGGATTGGGTGACGTAGGGAATGAATATTGTGAGAGCGAATGTTTTAAATGCAGACAGGACAAAAACAATACAGGAGAGAGGGTAATATGGCAGATGGATGGTCGCAGAAAGGTGATGAACGAAGGGCCAGTTGAGTTAGGAATTTGGGAGTTGAGAATTTGAGAGTTGGGAATTTGAAAATGCAGGTGGTAAACGATTTGAGGGAGAGTTTCTTCCAGAAGCTAACACAGAAATAGGTGAGTTAGGGAAGAGATTATCATAGATCATAGAAACCTACATTGCAGAAAGAGGCCCTTCAGCCCATTGAGTCTGCACCGAATCCAGGTCCTATCCCTACATGTTATACCTACAATCCCTCTAATCTACGCATCCCTAAGGAGCAATTTCTTAGCCTGGCCAATCAACCCAACCTGCACATCTTTGGACTGTGGGAGGAAACCGGAGTACCCGGAGGAAACCCATGCAGACACGAGGAGAATGTGCAGACTCCACACAGACAGTGACCCGAGCTGGGAATTGAACCCAGGACTCCTTCACAGCTGAGAAGCAGCAGTGCTAACCGCTGAGAGCTACACAAGGGAGGAGAGTGACACAAGGAAGCAATCAGAGAAGCTCTTGTTCCTGACAGTGGATGTGGAGAATGGTACTCACATTTGTTATATTTGCTGATCACCATGAGTCTCTTCCAGCACATTTCCTGGATTGGAATGATACTGAGGATTAAATGATGAGTAATGGCTGTATAAACTTGTCGTGTTTCTCTCGCGTACAGGAGATTAAACAGTGATCAAACCAAGTTTTTGAAAGGTCAAAAGACTTTAACTGGGTTAAAACATAAAATTCTATTTACTTTGGTGGGGAACTTAAGATCAAGGAAGGCATAAGCTTAAAATCAGGGTGAGGCCATTTAGAAAGAAAATTGATCAGAACTTTTTTAGTCAAAGGGTAACCAACAATAACCTGGGTGAAGTTACCCAAGCCCCTTCCTGTAATCTTTATAAGCCCCCCTAACACGCAAAAGCAATTTAGCATGGAGCGTGAGAGGAAGCTGAGCACACGGAGGAAACCCACGCAGACATGGGGAGAACGTGCAAACTCCGCACAGTGACCCAAGGCTGGAATTGAATCGGGGTCGCTGGCACTGCGAGCCAGTGCTGCTCACCACTGCACCACTGTGCCACCTAGAACTTAAATCCAGGATTCTCTCTCCCTCCAGGAGCTGAGGATGCTGGCGAACGCGTGGAGCTTTCGGGATTGAGGCTAATAGATTTTTGTTGGATAAAGGCATCGAGGGATTATAGAGAAAAGCCAGGGCGGGGTGCAAGTGGATTTGAAATGTGGATCTAATTCTTTGCCGGAGTCATTTTGATGATCTGATGACCTTGTCCTATTCTCATTGTCCGACGTTCCAACATGTTCTCAAGCTGGCTCTTGATGGGTTGCTTTTGCATCATTTCCCGATCTGCAGTCTCAGCAGATATCAAAGCACATTGTCATTTTTAAGCCACTGTAAGCACTTTATTTTTTTTTTGAGTGAGCTTACAAGTTGATACACAAATACCAGAGTAATTCTCTATTGAATCATAAAGCTGCTCTCCTTCAGCTTGCTCTGGCTAATACTGATCCAATATATTTCCTATTCCATTTCTGATAATCTCCAGTGGTCTGTTGCAGGGGTCTCCAAACTTTTCAGGATGAGGGCCACGTTGTGTATTTTACACATTTTCAAAGAAAAATAAATGGTTCTAAAGTTAGGGGGTTTAGATCGGAGTTGAGGAGGAACTTCTTCACTCAAAAGCTGGTGAGTCTCTGGAATTCCCTGCCCATTGAAATGACGGAGGATATCTCGCTGAATATATTTAAGTCACGGGTAGATAGATTTCTGATAGAGAAGGGAATTAAGGGTTATGGGGAGAAAGCGGGAAAGTGGAACTGATTCACTTCAGATCAGCCACGATCTTATTGAATGTTGGGGCAGGCTCGAAGGGTTAGATGGCCTACTCTTGCTCCTATTTCTTATGGGTTACTTTTATAATAGCTATTTTTCTAAAAAAGGCACCAAGTAATTTTAAATTAATTGCGTTTGGTGACTGCGTTACAGCAGCACATGGCAATTGGTTGAAGCAGATGTCAATCATAATGTGGGTGTTACCCTAAGCACATCACTCTCTGATTGGTCTGAATACTACCGCCATTGTGACTGTTCTCAGACAGACGGAGCTTACGGATTGGATAAAGCAGCTGTCACTCAGTCAACGCAGAGCGGCGATTGGATAACAGACGTCTCAATTGCTGATTTGTTTAATGAACTCTCGGTCAGAAGACAGCAGCTGTGATTGGACAATAGTGAAGAGGGTGTGTCCATCAAACATCACGTGGAGCAGGCAGCAAACGTCCGGCCTGTGGCTTCTGTCCCCGTGTCCAGTCCTGAGTCAGCGGTGGGGTTCCAAACGTGGGAATGTTTTCGGCAGTGGGAATGCCATCCCATCCCACTGGCTGTGGGCCAGATGTGGCCGCAGGACGTAGTTTGGGGACCTCTAGTCTAACGCATAAGGCATCAACCTCCAGATCTAGGGATTGTGGGTTCAAGTCCGCCTAGGTTGCACTGTTAGGGTAGCACAGTGGCACAATGCTGCCTCACAGCACCTGCGACCCGGGTTCAATTCCCGGCTTGGGTCACCGTCTGTGCCAGTTCTCCCAATCTCAGCGTGGGTTTCCTTTGGGTGTGCTAGTTCCTACCCACAGTCTGAAAGGTTGGGTGTATTGGCCATGCCAAATTCATCCTCTGTGTACCCAAATGGGAGTGTGGTGTGCAGAGGATTTTCACTTCATTGCAATGCAAGCCTACTAGTGCCACTAACAAATAAACTTAAATATCCTACACTCTGAATGAGTTGACCATGTCCCATTATTCTTGCTCTATTGTAGTTTAGTGTATTCTCTCCATTTTTTCCAGTTGTGTGCTCTCTCTATTTCAGTAAGGAGTCTCATAACACCGGGTTAAAGTCCGACAGGTTTATTTGGAATCACTTGAAGGAGCAGCGTTCTGAAAGTTAATGATTCCAAATAAACCTATTGGACTTTAACCTGACACTGAGCCTTCTTATTTAGTAAGAAGTCTGACAACACCAGGTTTAAGTCTAACCAATTTATTTGATAGTAAAAATGCAAGATTGTGAGTTTACTATCAAATACATCAGTTGGACTTTAACCTGGTGTTGTCAGACTTCTTACCCCAGTTCAATACCAGCATCTCCACATCATGCCTCTCTATTTCAGTCCAATGCACTCATATTTCTATCTCCCTACGTCTATCCCATGCCCTCTCCCTATTTCTGTTGTGCAGTATATGCTTGCTTCTTACTTCGTGGGCTATGGATTCGATACTTCCAAATTTGCTCCTGTTACACATCAGGTTCCCCATTCTTTTTTTCCCACCTACCGTGCTCTCTCCACACCTGACACGTTGTGTGCACTCTCCCTCCCTTCATCCCAACAAAAGGACCGGACTAAGGGTGTTACTTTTCAGTAATTTTAATCAAATTATAAAGAAAGTCTTACAGGAAGACAAATTGTATTGCAACCACTGAATCGATCTTACGGCTCAAAGAGCTTGGGAAACATTTTAGCTAAGAGCTAAAACTCTGGATACTAAAAGGACGCATCGCCATCACAAAACCACAGACAGTTAAAACCACACACCATTCACTGAGGAACGAAACTTTGAGGAGTTTTTTTTTGGAAACAGAAACACACCCACTGCACTGAAATTCAAAACACAAAGTTTGGCGGCACAATGGCCCCTACTACATTTTGGAGACTGGGTCTACATGGGGGGAGGTCCTTGCTGCTTTATGCGAGTGTTGCACTGTCTACGAGAAGCATTTGAGTGCATTACTAACACGGGATGGTGGACATTGACCATCTAAGGTGATTGGCACTCCTGCCAATCATTAGCACAAAGCATGGCATCGGTCAACTAAGATTCTCAGTTCAAATATATAGTCTTTGCAAAGAAGTGTTTTTTTTTGCAGCTTTCGTCCACGTGTCTTCAGCGGATGTTTTCCTTCAATAATTCTTTCTTTAAAATTTCACGTTAAGGACTGTGCTGCAATCTATTGGTCCTTTCCGTTGCTGGGCATGGACCGCAATATAGCAGCAGTGTGTGAGAGAGAGAGAGAGCGCGGACTTAATCCCACTCTCTCCAGGGCCACACAGTCAAACCTCGCTGGACAAGGTCTGTTTTCCAGCCCCTCCTCAACAGCTGGGTGACACTCTCGAGTGTCTTTGTAAATTGACACAAACGCAGAGCACATCAGTTTAGGTGTGTAAAGCTTTCTCTTTACAACAAGATCAATTTCATAGCCCTATATGTTTTCATTAGATCAATAAAAAAAATAGATAGAACAATCCATTGTAAAATCATAAGTTAAACGTGGTACAGTTCCGTACATATTGCACATGTTAACATTAGAATCACTTCTTGTAAGCATAGTGAAGATACATTAGGATTGTGACCTGTTAGATACACAAATTCAAATATATAGTTTCTTTGTGGAGATTGCTGGGTAAGGGTTAGGGAGATTCTGTAGGTGCAGATGCAATGGGCCGAAGGGCCTCTTCTACACCGTATATGTTCTATGGAACTGGACCTCGAGTCCAGAAGTCAAAAAACAGCACAGCCTGGCAATAGTAAGCATGGTGATGCATTGCCATACCAAAAAAGGTGCATTGAGCCAGCTTGGCAAATGATCCCTCACATCATTGCTACAGTTTAGATCATGTCTGTCTCTTTACCGCTCGCTAATTTTTGCTCAAATGGCCTGAGATACAAGTGGCCCTTTCTAACTGAGATTTTTTTTTTGCAGTGTTAACTGGATATCCTCCTAGCAGGCAAAGTTAGTTTTGAATGGTCCTAATCAGCCGATAGGACTTTCTTGCATTGAATGTAAAAGCACTGAGTGGGGAGAGAAGGCAAGAAGGCTGGGAGATCGATAAAGGGGCTGGCAGTGCTGACTGGGAAAGAGTCCTGCCCACAGTGAGAGAGCCTTGGGGTACTGGGCGCAATTCTGATCGCCTCACTACAGGAAGGATGTAGAAGCTATTGAGAGAGTGCAGAGGAGATTTACAAGGATGTTGCCTGGATTGGGAGGCAGGCCTTATGAGGATAGGTTGAGGGAGCTGGGACTCTTTTCCCTGGAGAGACGAAGGTTGAGAGGTGACCTCATAGAGGTTTATAAAATGTTGGGAGGTATAGATACGGTGGATTCTCAGAGGCTATTTCCCAGGGCTGAAATGGTCGCTACGAGAGGACACAAGTTTAAGGTGCTGGGGAGCAAGTACAGTGGAGATGTTAGAGGTAAGTTTTTCACTCAGAGGGTGGTGAGTGAGTGGAATCGGCTGCCGTCGGTGATGGTGGACGCGAACTTGATGGGGTCTTTTAAGAGACTTCTGGATGAGTACATAGGATTTAATGGGATTGGGAGTTACAGATAGTTCTATGGCCTGGTAGGTATGGATATGATCAGCATAACTTGTGGGCCGAAGGGCCTGTTTGTGCTGTAGTGTTCTATGTTAATCAGTTTGGGATCACTCGAGTCTAATCCACTGAAGGGTTTGTGTCGGCTATCTAATTTCCACTTCCTGCCTGACTGTGCTTCAACTGCCCTCAAAGGATTCTGTCAGTTTTCCCTTAGGAAGATAAAAACACCCACAGTGTCCACCAGTGTGATACAGTCAAGATCACTGCTGGCACCCTTAAATATCGGATACCTTCACCAGTACCGGACACACAGCCCCACCTGCCCTCTCTCACTATGAAATCACTGCCGTCCAGAATCCCTTTGAATGAAGCTAGATCTTTCCAACTCTATCACCTTCAGTCTGAAATACAGACCGCTGGGTAAGCGATGGCGCTGGTCCCATCTCGGTCTGAGCTCAGCGCTGCTCACCCATAATCCACACACCAACCCGACAGAGAAAAGGAAATGAAATTAGGGAACTCTCACATCTTGGTTAAGTGTAAGCGCTCAGGACAGGCAATTAAACCGAGCTGGTAAGTAATGGGATTCTGTGAGTGCATACAGTTATAGTTTAGGCAGGTATCATGATCAGTGCAGGCTTTGTAGAGCATGTTCCCTGTGCTGCACTGTTCTTTGATCTTTCTTTGAAGCTTCACCTGATGCTATTTTTCAAAGCTAAGCTGAAGCGTTAGATCAAGCCCAGGAATGCCTCACTATCAGCTTAGATATTGCCTGACCGAGCCCAAGAGTCTCATCTTGCCAGCTGGGATTTGGTCGGTCTCTCATGTGGGGCCCATGATTGGATTTAATTGGCTTTTTTGATTACAAATGAAGAAAATGATAGGCGGCACAGTTTAATAGTGCTACTTCACAGCTCCTGGGATCAATTCCTGGCTCAGGTCACTGTCCGTGTGGAGTTTGCACATTCTCCTCGTGTCTGCGTGGGTTTCCTCCCACAGTCCCGAGATGTGTGGGTTAGGTTGATTGGCCATGCTAAGAAATTGCCCCTTAATGTCCAGGGATGTGTAGGTTAGAGAGATTAGTGGGTATAATATGTAGGGATATGGTGGTAGGGCCTGGGTGGGGTTGTGTTCGGTGTAGATTTGATGGGCTGAAGGGCCTCTTTCTGCACTGTAGGGTTCTATGATTCTACTGAAACGAAAAGAAAAATGAACTTTAGGGAACTCTCAGGCAGCATTGTTGGAATTACCTATCTTTTAACAGGTAGACTACTTGAGGTTCTCATCCTTTGAGCTTTTTGGAGCAGAGGTTTAACTCAACTCTCTTGGACATTGTGTTAGCTAAATACTCGAACTGAACGAGTTTCATTGCTGTCTCCTCTCCCTTTAACCCAACAGCACAATTTCCCTTATTATCCTAATTTGTCCAGTGCCTGGTCTCTCTCTGGTTTAGCTCCTTGTTAAGTTGCGGGCTAGCTGACCAATATCGCACAAATCCACCACCGCCGCCACCATAAGCTCGGCCGCGGCGAAGGATTAAACAGTATGGTGGACAGGGAGCAGCCACAAGCGCCAAAAGCGTTCAGGCCTCACGGTTACAGTCACAGTGGAACACAGAAGGAGAGGCAGTGCAAGTTACCAGCCTTCTCCGGCACAGTGATGCAAAAGAAGATCGCAGAACAAGAATCCCAGAAACAGGCCGTTCAGCCATACAGAGGGGGCCAGGAAACACTTGGGGGACATTTAAGTGACTCGGACTTCTTCAGATCTCACTCATAGTTATCTACAGGGGCACATTCTTTAGCCTGAGATTGTTCCACCGAGCTAACTCTTGAATTCTAGCAATGACCTCCAAAGATCAATCCGTATTCACCTCAAAAAAAAGGTCTGGTAAAGTCAGCCCATTATGCTGATTACTACATGAGCTGTTATGACATTTAGCAGCTGAAGCGTGCCGGGGGAAGGGAGAGGGCTGCAAGTTGAGAACCAAGAAGTAGTTAGCTGATCTGGCAGTCACAGTAGTGAAAGATAGTGTAAATAGTCAAGACTTGTGCCGAGCGACCCATCCTTCTGCTGAACACTAACCAGCCCTTAAAAAAAGGAAAAGTTGTTTGAACAGCAGCTTGATTATGAAGCAATGCCTTCACTTTTAACATCTAATAAAAAGCATCCTTGCGTAGGGACTGGTCCTAGTCAGTCAAGCTCCCTGTTGCAGTCCCACCTAAGTTCTTTGGACCATTGTGACACTTCCTTGCCTCGTAGCATCAACACAAACCGAGGGTATTGCTTGAAAAAAAAGTGTTTGGCTTGGGCCGAGAGCTCTGCTTTGCACCTGCTCACTTGGGCTGACCCAAAGACTCGAAGCAACTCAGTCACAAATCGGTGAGAATCAGCTGAGGGTGGAAGGCTGTGAAGTCGCATCACGTCCGACGCAGAGCCTCGCTGGGAGCCGGGTTTCGCGCGCCCAGTCGGGTGGCTCGTGTCGACTTCCGAGGCAACACTCTCTTGGCAATAAAGGTTTGTTACTCTTTAAAAACGGGGTTTCCTGTCACGCGGGAAGCCGCCTGCATTGAGGGCGTGTCGCGGTGCCGTCTAAACGCAGATTTCGATCGGGGTGGCGACCAGAATCCTGGTGTTGTTGCTCTCCCTCGTTGCCCTCTCGTAGCTGCTGTTAGACGAGAGGGAGCTGGAGGTGGTCATGGAGGAGAAGCGCGAGGGCGGCGTTTCCGCGGCAACCACGCTCTTGGCAACGTTGCACACCGGGGACAGGCTCTGCTGCTTCATCCTGGCCACCAGGTCCTCTTCCGAGGAAGAGCTCGCGTCCGCCATGCTGCTGTTGTAATCCGTGTCCAGCATCCACCGATAACTCAAGTACCGGAAGACCTCTTTGACGGAGCACCTCCGCTCCGGCTCGACGGGCAGTAGCTTCCGGAACATGCGGAGGGCATCGTCGGTGAAGCGCCTCCACTGAGATGGCACGCTGGCACCTCTGCGTTTCTGCCATCTCACAAACTCGTCGTAGAAAGAGTCTGACAGCAGGGCTTTCTCCCAGGGGAAATTCCCCGTCAGCATGCAGAAGAGTAGCACTCCGAAAGCCCACACGTCGATGCTGTAATCCACCAGGAAGCCCTCGTGCTTGGAGGCGTCACAAAGCTCCGGGGCAGTGTAGGGAATGGTCCCGCTCACCCGCTTGACGGGGGTGCCAGCTCGACGCGTCATGCCAAAGTCAGACAGTTTAACTTTGCGGCACTCCTTGTCGAAGATGAGGATGTTCTCCGGCTTGATGTCACGGTGTACCAGCTTCCTGCTGTGAAGATAGTCTAGAGCTAAGGCAACCTGGTGCACACAGCGCTTGGCAATCTGTTCGGGAAGGCCAACCTTACAGAGGGGAAAAAAAACACAATGAAATACAGGTTACCACTTTTGAATTCTTCATTAATCACACCGAGATGAAAGACTTCATCAAATAGAAGAACCTAAATCCAAGAATATTAGGGTGGAGGTCCTTGGGTCTAGGGATAGTGCAACAGAGATTCCTGAACCTTGAGAGACGGCCTTGAAATATAATTATGGTGGGATGGAGTATTTCCTAATTCGGAATAGTGGGGGAAGAAATCCCAAATGAATGAATGAACAGTTCCAAAAGTAGATTCGAGAATTGGAATCTGAGGACCTCAGACTAATGGATAATGAGATGGAAAACTTGACATCTCCAAACTGGATTAAAATAAGACAACTGATTTCAAGCAATGCTCTTCAAATTTACCTTACTCTACTAAAAACCCTCAGACGCTAACTTCTAACCGTGATTTGATGAAAGATTGCTTCTTATCCAAAGGAGATAGCTGGGTAGCAAAAACAGGTAGACCAAAAGGACGTTAGACAATAGAATGTCACTGATTGGTATTGGATTTTGGCTGAAGATGGTGTACCTGGGGAGGAATGATATCAAACAGGTCTCCTGCCGTCGCATATTCCTGGGCAAACACGTAATATTCGTCAGTTTCAAAGGCTATTCCAAACATGTCGATGATGAAGGGTGACGCAGACAGGTAGAGGGAGATGCTGTACTCTCGGAGGAAACTCTTCAGTTTGGTAGTCTTCTTCCTTAGGAACTTCAAGGCCATTTTGGTACCTGAAGTGAGGAGAGAATAAAAATGGATCATTTTACCACTAGTTCACTGATGACATACTTGTCGCTCTGCGGAACTTTGAACCCAACGTGTTTGGAGACAGGAGATGTTTTGTACCGTTACCAACAAATGGTTGCTGGGAGGCGGGAGCCTAAAGCCCAGGGGGAGAATAATCTTGTGAAGGGGCAAGGAAAAAAATTAAATTGAATCAGGGTTAGGAAGAAAAATAAGCTATGGGGGGAGGGTGCAACACAACAAGCAATCATCAGAAGCACTCCCCCCACCCATGACTGGGTCACAAGATGCCTTGGGAATTTGCTGCAAGCTGTGGGATGTTAAACAGTATTTAGGGTATATTGTGTTGCTTCCATAGCAACAGACGTCGCCTTCAATAGAAGGAATTTATTGTGTATTTGTTTAAAACATAAAAGACACTTTATAAATGCGAGTATTTATTGCTTACAAAGGACTGTGTGCCCACTCCAACTGAGTGGTGTCTGCACTGCTCTACGCGGAGTATAATCAGGAACTGCTTCTCTTTCTGGAGATTCCAGTATTGCACTGCTTCTTAAAGCAGCCCAACCGTGTGCCAGGCATAAAGCAATACATGTTACCTGGCATCTGTTCGCCGCGGGCTTCCCTAACATTCACATTTGCGATGTGAAAGCCAGGTGATGCCGTATCACACCCCAGAACCAGCTCAGCGTATCCCCCCCCGCGCAATGGATTTGCCTGCGATGTAACGCGCTCAATTATTATTAGGTGGCCAGGTCAGATCAGTGGATGGGGTTCAGCGGTCAGCACTCTGACCTGGGTTCGGGTCGCTGCCGGTGTGGACTTTGCACACATTCTCAAGTCTGCGTGGGTTTCCTCCGGGTGCTCCTGCTACGTGCCAAAGATGTGGGGGTTAGGCCGAATCGCCTCAGTGTCAAGGGGATTTGCAGGGTAAACACACGGGGTTAGGGTCTGGGTAGATTGTGGTCAGTACAGGCTTGTTGGGCTGAATGGCCTCCTTCTGCACTGCAGGGGTTCTACGAAATGGTAGCGTCTCTAATGGTTACACCAACAACGGGATTGTGGCTCTTCACAAACTCACTCCCAAAGATATCTCGGTGAGAAGGGTGGTTGCCTGGCCTTTGTGCAGCCCACATATTGTTCAAATGAGATTCCTGCCAGTAAAATTAACTCAGGATATGATCCAAGCCACGATATTCAATGGAGTCAACATAGAAAAGTGAGTCCACCTCAACAAGTCCTGATGATGTGAAGATATTATCATCAATGTAATATATTAAAAATCCCTGGCATTTTCTCTCCGTGTGCAATATCTTCTTTTACTTTTGTCACACTATTGCCTCCTTTTCCCATTCTAAGTTCTGATATTCTACTGGAAGTTGCCCATGAGATGTGATCATGATGCAAGTTCACCCTTTCACCGATAGTACCACTCTACACCTTATCACTGCATTCCCCCAGCTGGACTGCAGAGAAGGCTCTTCTGCTCTTACCAGACTGATTGTCATTAAGTTAAATACAATACAAAGTATTTTATAAAAGCATCTTAAACAATACCAGTACAATTAGGATGTTAGCATTATTGAATGACTTGAACATGGTCCATCTAAGGGTACAATGCAGTCTCAGTTGTCCATCAGTAGACATCCAGGATAGGCTTGGGATATTTCATAGAATCATAGAAACCTTACAGAGCAGAAAGAGGACCTTCGGCCCATCGAGTCTGCACCAAACACAGTCCCACCAAGGCCCTATCCCCATATCCTTACATATTATACCCACTAATCCATGCATCCCTGGACACTAAGGGGCAATTTCTTAGCATGGTCAATCAACCTAACCTGCACATCTTTGGATTGTGGGAGGAAGTCGGAGTACCCGGAGGGAACCCACGCAGACACGAGGAGAATGTGCAAACTCCACACACACAGTGACCCGAGCCAGGAATTGAACCCAGGACCCTGGAGCTGTGAAGCAACAGTGCTAACCCACTGTGCCACCCGATTTCTCTCCACTTTCCTTCCTCTCCCTGTGCCAAACACAGAATTTTACGGCCCTTCCCACTTGGCGGGTCTCGCCAAAGGAAATGGTACAATGGTTAGCACTGCTGCCTCACAGTGCTAGGAACCCGGGTTCAATTCCAGCCTCAGGACAGCACATTCTCCCCATGTTTGTGTGGATTTCTTCCCACAATCTATAGACCTGAGTTAGGTAGATTGGCCTTGCTAAATTGACCCTAGTGTCAGAGAATTAGCAGGGTAAGCATGTGGGGTTATGGCAGCAGGGCCTGAGTGGGATGGTACAGACTCGATGGGCCGAATATCCTCCTTCTACACTTTAGGAATTCTACAAAAATGTTCCTGCTGCATCAGCTGGGAGGGAAGAGGAGGGTAGGGAAAAACAGAGACCGTGATGGATCTGGAAAACCCTGGCTACGCAGTCTGCCGACTGATAGGTGTACAAGCAACCTGGAGCATTTGATTGACCAAGTGAAGGCTCTCGGGATCCTTTCCCTCATTTTCTCCTTTTCACTCTGCAGAAGGGCTTTGCTTCCACAGGTTGAGTCCTGAGCAGTTTGACTGCGATTTGTGACTTCGTGTGCCACAGATTGGAGACCACATCTCACTCGTCTGCGACGTGGCAAAGAATTGTCCCAATCTGAAGCAGGAGCATGATGTTATATACCAGCTATGGCTGCCTCAGTGTCACAAGGCCCTGAGTTCAAGTTCCACTCTGGAGACATGAGCACAAAATTTGACCTTCCAATGCAGTACTAAGGGAGTGCTGCACTGCTGGAGGGGCAGGTTTTCAGGTTAGCTGTGAGACTGTGGCTTGCCTGCCTGCTTGTTGGATCCCATTTTGAAGAAAATACTTATCTAACATTGATTGGGGAATAACAGATTCTGTTATTGTCACAGTGCTGTTTGTGGGAGTTTGTGGAATGTGAGTTAGCAGTTGTGTTTCCTACGCTAACAGTGATTACACTTAGCTTTGAGGCATCCGGTGTTCCTGGAAACAGCTATATAAATGCAAATCCCTCTCAATTTTCCAGTTTGTTCCACTATTGCTTAATGGAGCCAGAGAACTCAACACACACCATGTTCGTCCACCATAGAAAGCATTCTGGCTGTATCGCATAGCTTGGTATGGCTCTTTCTCTACACAAGAGCGGCACGGTAGCACAGTGGGTTAGCACTGCTGCTTCACAGCTCCAGGGTCCTGCGTTCGATTCCCGGCTCGGCTCACTGTCTGTGCGGAGTTTGCACATTCTCCTCGTGTCTGTGTGGGTTTCCTTGGGGTGCTCCGGTTTCCTCCCACACTCCAAAGATGTGCGGGTTAGGTTGATTGGCTATGCTACAATTGCCCCTTAGTGTCCCGAGATGCTTAGATTAGGGTAATAATATGCCGAGATATAGACGTAGGGCCTGGGTGGGATTGTGGTCAGTGCAGGCTCGATGGGCTGAAGGGCCTCTTTCTGAATGTAGGGTTTCTATGGTAAGACTACAAGAAAATACAAAGTATTGAGAATTCAGCCCAGTCCATCATGCAAACCAACCTTTTATCCTCTGCCTACACTTTCTGCTACCTTGGCAAAGTAGCCAGCATAATTACGGACCCCACACAGTCCGGACATTCTCTCTTCCGCACACTTTCATTCAGAAAAAGATACAAAAGTCTGAAATCACGGACAAACCAACTCAAGAACAGCTTCTCCCTTGTCCATCAGACTATTGAATGGACATGCCTTGCATTAAGTTCATCTTTCTCTATACCCTAGCTGTAACACTACATTCTCATGTTTCTTTCTCTATGAATAGTATGCTTTGTCTGTATAGCATTCAAGAAACAGTGCTTTTCACTGTATATTAATACATGTGACAGTAATAGATCAAATCAAAAACTCAAATAATCAGTGTCTGATGAAACCAGTTTGATTTAGATGGTACTCAAGTGCTCAGTAGTCACGTCAGATTTTATCTTCTCAACTCTCCCTCAGGCAAGTCAAAGTGTTAGCGACCAGCAATAACGTTTGCTGCCTACCCACTCTCCCAACCCTCGTACACTTCACTGTAACCAGAAATAAATCCTCCAACCTCCCCACTGAAAGGGACAGAGGAGAAACAACAAAGCAAAACAAATGTTCTCAGAGCTGGAAAACCATCCCATTTTTTTGGGTGGGTAGATAACCTCATGAAGATGCCATGCTTGTGCCATGGTCAGGAGATACAAAACACAACAACAACCCAAGGCATGTCACACTAAGTCTTACTTCAGTCCCACTATGGGTGTTATGAGTCCTGCCCCCAGCAGCGGATAGGCACTCTGCCCAATGGATTAAGGAGCAAGCCATTTACATCGAGGCATTGATTCTATGCAGGGATAAAGGTGTCTCCACTCACTCATATCTCAGTCAGTTGTCACATTGGAGGCAACAAATGGGAGCAAGACAAATAAAAGCAGTAGATGGCACTGTTAACCATAACCCATCCTCACCTGTACCAACCCCGGGTCAGTAGATAGCAGCAAGGAGCTAGTCTAATTCTCCCTCCACAGCTTAGGGACTCCAAAGTTAACTGTCATACCCTTAACTACTGACTTGAGTTGTATAAGGAATCAACTCTAAGCCACTTGAATTATGCAGCCAATTTACAATGGACAAACGTCCTATTGGTTTCTGAGGAGGATTATCTAACAAATGTTGGAGCCAAAGAAAGACATTAAAACAGATGAACAAACATTGGGTCAAAGAGGCAGGTTTTAGGAATGTCTTCAAGGAGGAGTGAGGGATGGAGGTGGGAGAGAATTCTAACATTCAGTCTACACGGGTAAACGCACAGCTGTGAATAGTGAGGTGACGGCAGGGGAATGCACGCAAGGCCAGAATTAGAGGAATGTAAACATTTCAGAGGGTTGCAGAGCTGGAGGGAGCCAGGGATAGGGAGGGGACAAGGTCGTGGAGAATACAGTGATGAGAAATGAGTTGAAACTGCCAATATTTCAAGAAAAATTCTCCTCAGAATGAAGATCTGAGCAGTGCTGTCCACACTCTAGTTTTTAGGTGCTGGAGAAAGCATCAGGTGTGACTCACTGGACCCGTGGAAAATACTGAAAATCTGTGCTCCTACTTGCTGCTATCTGAGGGAACTCAATGTCTACATAGGATCTCACTTGGGTACAAACCGGGGAGGTTGCAACAGTTTGAAGGACCCATTATGGAGTCTTAAAGACTTGCTCATGGCCCTGAAACACTTCCTATTGGAAGGAGATTTGAACATCTTCATCTAATGATGCAGATGAAGAAGCTCATAGAACCTGCACCACTGGGGTAGCTTCAGAGCTACATTGATAGGCCAAGCCTGAGAAATCAAATATCAATCTCCAGAACACTACTATGAGGTGTCCCAAGAGATAACTCATCGGGAAAACATATGCTTCTCTCAATTTTCATTACACCCCTATCTTTAATAATTCTGACAACATTAAAGATGGAAGTAAAGCCAGTTTGACTGGGTGGAAGTGGGAGGACAGGTAATGTAATCCCTGGGAATGCATCAGAGCAGAGTTAAATACTCTAATCGGAGCCAAGTAAGAAAGAATGCAGCCAGGCAGGTAGGGAGGGATTGGATAGAAAGCTTTAGAGCAAAAGAACCAAAGCTGGATTTACACCAAGAAACCTGGTCAATGTTGACTTTTTTCAAATGATCTCCTCATTCATTTACAGCGTCTCTTGTTCGATATGCTAAATGTTTCCTTTAGTTTTTAATATAAATTGAACCTTTCTCATGAATATTACCATTAAATTTAGGCATTGTGACTAGATCTCTCCATTGCGATAAGCCTGGAGTAAATGAGTCTTTGGCAGTGCTGTGCGATTTGGGAATACTTAATCTAGTTCCTGATATATGATGCAGAACTTTGGCCCATTAGAACCAGAAGGTGATTCGGCCCATCACTCCTGTGCCAGCTCTTTGAAAGCTACAAATCCCACTCCCCTCCCACCCCAAACTCTTTCCCTGCAATGTTCTCCTCTTCAAGCTTATATTCAATCCCCTTCTGAAAAGTTACTATTGAATCTGCTCACTTCTTTCAGACCACGCATTCCAGGTCACAACTCATTTATTGAAACAATTTCTCCGCATTTCCTTCCTGAATTTTGCTTGCCGATTCTAGGTATCAGGTGATCTACCTCAGTATTCTTTTGGGAAATCCGACGCCAGTTCTTAAAAAATAATTTTTTTTTGTTAAGACATTGATGCTGGCAAGACCACATTTATTAGCCGTCCCAATGATATGAGTATTTCAGTGGTTAATTAAGAGTTAGCCATATTGTATGGAGTAGACCAAGCAGTAGTAAGACAGCAGGATTCCTTCTGTAAAAGAACATTAGTGAATCAGTTAGGTTCTTACAAGAAGTCAATAACTTGGTCACTTTTACTGATATTAAACCTTTTCTTTCCTGAATTTTTAAAAACTGAATCCACATTCTTAAACCGCACTAGTGTGATTTGACCTCCTGTTCTCTGGATTAGTTGAGACCTTGCTGGACAGAAGTTATTACATAAAACAAAGTGGACTTCACTCATAGAATCACAGAACCCTACAGTGCAGAAAAAGGCCCATTGAGTCTGCAATCCCACTCATGCCCTACTGGAAATCACGTGGGAAAATGGCCAAAACTAATGAGATATCTGTTTTAAACGAGCTATTGTTACTGCTTACTGCCGCAGTAATATAGCAGTACATTAATAAATTTTGTTGATGGCACAGTTTAGCTTGTATTGTGTGCATTTAGAACAAAGAAAAGCTACAGCACAAACAGGCCCTTCGGCCCATAAGTTGCGTCGAACATGTTCCTACTTACTAGGTTACCTATAACTATCCATAAGCGCTATGTACTTATCTATAAGTCTCTTAAAAGACCGTATCGAATCTGGTGATTACGTATCTGTCACCCTGCATCAAAAGATTCTCTGGGCTGAGACAAATGGAGTATGTACCAACAGTGAGAGTGTGTAGGTGATATCATTGGCAACACTCGCTCCTCTGAATCCTGAGATTCTCGTCACATGCTTGAGTTTGGGGCACAGATTCTAAGCTGATGTTCTAGTTCAATGTGTTGCACAGCTTTTTGGAGCCGATGTTAAACTGAAGCACCATCTACTGACTCAGGTGGGCATTGTTACACAGAAAAACAGCGGAGTTCCCTCCAGCATCCCAACCAATATCTATCCCGCATCAAAAAAAAACACTTTGGTCACTTAACATTGCACAGTGCAAGTGGCAAACTGGTTGCTGTGTTTCCTACACAATGACCGCACTTCAAAAAAAGTATTTAATTGGCTTGGGGATATCTTGAACTCATGAAAGGTGCTATCTAAATGCAAGCTATTTATTTTCCAAGCTCAGAATTTCTTCCTGTGTGCACTCCCCACTGTAAGTCTCACAGATACACTGAGCAGAAATAATTGCATGCAAATGCGTGTACACACATGCGAATTGGAACAACTTGTGGTTGCAGTTCCCCACATACACATGTACACTCTTACGGGGCAGCCTGCAGGATCAGTAAGTTTATTGTCAGACCCCTATATAATGCTGATTAATTAAATTCCTATTGAATAGCACCATCACCCAGAATAACTGGACCTCTCTCCACCCAAGGTGTGGCACCGCAACAGGCTTCTAATTCTGAAGGTCAGCTGTGCTGGAATATGTCAACTCTTCACGTTTCAGTTCCGTTTGTTAAAAAAAAGATGAAAATGATACCACCACAGCTGGACGAGGACACACCCAAAGCACAACCCTCTGAATAAACACCTTCCTGGCTCAAAGGGAACACACAAAATGCTGAAGGAACACCAGAATCATCAACATATACCAAGCTGGGACACACACTCAAAGCACCACGCTGTGTACCAAGGACGCTCAACACAAAGAATAACCGTTAAGTACAGTGACTGTTACGATGCAGGCTAATATTGTAGCTATGTTGCGCACAGCAAGATTCCATAAACGATCAATGGCCAATTAATCTGTAATTTCATTGGGTTCGTACAAGAAGGATTATATAAGACTTACGTCAATCTAGGTGTTTCGTCTACAAACAGATAACAGAAATATGGCTTCAAAGTGCAAATGACTAGGCCAACCATAACCCAGAAGCCTGAGCTGTCTGGGTGATTATTTGTACCACAGTTCGAACGGACAAAGATTTGATTTAACAGCTCATTGTGCTTCCATTGCTACAGTTCCCTCTCAGCTGTTGGCTTTGACCCAGTCAATAGCACTGTTGAGTTGTACAAGTCCTTTTCCAGAGATCGAGTACATAATGTAAGCTGACACCTCTTAAGGATGGGGAGGTGCTGTCGTTTGACACTGCCTTTCCTCTAGGCAGACATTAAGCATCCCAGTTTAAGAGAAAAGCCTGGTCAAAGTTGTCACTCAAGCAACACCATTAAGACATGATGTGCTCCTTGATGACTCTGACAGTTGTGGTTCCTGCACTACCACAAGGCAAGATTATGAGGGGTATAGATAGAGTAAACAGGGTTAAGCTTTTTCCTAGGATGGACTCAAATAGCACGAGGAGTCACAGGCTTAGGGTGAGGGGGGTAAGGTATAATTTGGATGCTAGAGGGAGTTTTTTCACACAGAGGATGGTGGGGGTATGGAATGCGCTGCCAATTAAAGTGGTGGAGGCAGGTACTCTGGAGTTATTTAAGAAATACTTAGATGGGCACATGAACAGAATGGGAATGGAGGGGTATAGAAAACGGATTTAAAATAGGGATCATGAGCCTTGGGAGTCCCTGGGAAGTGTGTAAATAGATGATGATATTGATGTACTTGTTTTTATCCTACAGGTGCTTTGGTCCACCTTGTTGTCTAACGAGGGGCATACACGCGATGGGTCGTGAGAGGGCTGCTCTTGGATTTTTTTTCGAGAGTATCCTAGTGCTTCACGTCGTTGGTGTACGCTTGACCTGGACCATTTGATGGGCAACACAACAGCTCAGTGACTATCGCTGTGCTGTGCAGATACATGGATTTGGGCCTGTGTCTGTGGGAGTTTGCGCATTCTCCCCGTGCTTGCGTGGGTTTTCTCCGGGTGCTCCGGTTTCTTCCCACATCCCAAAAATGTGCTCTTAGGCTAATTGGCAAAACAAATTCTCCCTAAATTGTCTCAAATTTTGTTTTTAATCCATAGATCTATAAACATGGACAGGGATCACGGGTAGAGGTGGGAACATCGGGGTGGCGGCGCGGGCTCGTTGGGCCGAAGGGCCTGTTTCCCGTGCTGTTTTGTTCTTTGTCAAGTCATCCCAAGTACTTCACTGACTGTAAAATGTGTTGGGATTTCCTGAAAGGACAAAAATATATTTTTGCTTTTCAGATGCTGATAGTCTTGTTCTGTGTGTTTTCGTAATCCTTCTGTCTATAAAGAAGTCTGGATTGGAGATCTGACCCAAGCTAAATCAATAACTTACTGCTGGGATTTGGATGGTACAATATATTAGAATTTCGCCTTGTCACTGACACAACAATGCAAGAAGAGCATGAAAATTTCCGAGGTCAAACCCAACATCTCAAAACCAGATGGTCTGGTCATTAACACACTGCTGTTTTGTGGGAGCTTGCTGTGCACAAAATGACGATCATTAACAACAATGACTACCAAAGCATCTCATTGGCTGTCAAATGTGTTGCGATATGATAAAGGTGTGACATTGATCTTCATTTTTCTAAAGGTAAGGGAGATAGAGAGATGGGGAGGTTTAAGTAGGAAACTTTGGATCTTAGGGCTTAAACAGCTGAGGCATCACAACAAACAGCACAGAAAGAATAAAGAGAAGAGGGGCACTGTAAAGATCAGATTGAATGAAACATCTTGCAGAGTCACTGAGCGTGGGAAAACCCCAGAAGCAAGGAGAAATTAGATTTAAACATAAAATGAGAACTGTAATGTAAAGACATTGGGAAGCTCTGTGGGACAAGGACACAGGGCCAATTAACAAACTTAATTCATGACTAATGCCAGGAATTGATACAAGAAAGGGGATGTTTCAGTGCAGTCCCGAGTATCACTCCACAAATAGGAAGAATCTACAATTGCTACATACCTCTGACCTTGTGGATAACCAGGTCAACCTTGCCATAGGTGCCCTTTCCCAGCTCCCTGATCACTTCGTAGTATTTATTCACCTCCAGCCTCTCCAGGTTCTGAGCTGTCAGCAACTGCAGCTCCTCCAGGACGTCACTCGCTCCTCGAGTCATCAGTGAAGAATTCATGGCTGTCAATGGAGGCAAAACGCATCAAGGTCATTGCCAGCTCCCAACTCAGAGCTTTCTCCCCTACAAGCAAACTGAGACGTTGTCCACACACCTTGTCGCATTTCAATTCAGACCTCAATTGCTGACCTAAAGCTACTTCAATAATGGTCTATCCTGGGCCACATACCCAGCATTGCTATCAAAGTGAGGCACAAACATTCCTCGGATTAGGGGGAACTAGGAGAGATTGTCTGGGTGGTGCTTGCCCCGATACCCATTATGCGACATTGGCAATGCACGCCACTGCAACAAATCAAATCCAGAAACATACAGGTTTGGTCAGGGGGTTGCTACATCAAATCATTTACCCTGCTGTTTATTTTTTTCCCCATCAATTGCCATCACTTGGTGTATTCAATCTCATGTTCACGATGCCTATCAAAGGCAACTTCCCAATATCATTAAATCTGCCATTCTCTATCGCCCAGACCATCACTCATTTATACCTCATTCAGAAGGTTCACTAGGCTGATCCCGGAGGTGAGGGCGTTGGATTATGAGGAGAGACTGAATAGGCTGGGCTGGTACTCTTTGGAGTTTAGAAGGCTGAGAGGGGATCTTATAGAGACGTGTAAGATAATGAAGGGGATGGATAGGGTAGAGGTTGAGAGACTCTCCCCACTTAGCAAAGATAGCAGGACTAGAGGGCACAGCCTCAAAATTAAGGGGGGGCAGCAGTTGAGGAGGAATTTCTTCACTCAAAGTGGTGAATCTTAAAGATAGCAGGACTAGACGGGACAATCTCAAGATTGGGGGCGTGTGCGGTTGAGATCAGAGTTGAGGAGGAATTTCTTTACTCAAAGGATGGTGAATCTTTGGAATTCTCTGCCCGTTGAAGTGGTGGAGGCTTCCTCGCTGAATATATTTAAGTCAAGAGTGGATAGGTTTTTGATTGACAAGGGAATTAAGGATTATGGGGAGAAGGTGGGAAAGTGGAACTGAACCACTACAGATCAGCCATGATCTTATTGAATGGTGGGGCAGGCTCGAGGGGCTGGATGGCCGACTGTTGCTCCTATTTCGTATATTCTTATATCAGTGTATCATTAGACGGTCTGCTAATCACAGTGGCATCTGCCCATTAACAGCTGCTCTGTCAGTAGTAATAGTAACATCTGGTCTGTCCATCACAGTGATATCTGCATGGTAATGTCTGATACACACACTCTTATTTACTACAACAGTCATCCTATCTCTGCATGCTTGAATTTCCTTGTCATGCCTGCATCTGTCAGATTTTTGCATATCAAAACACAGGTCACTGGACATTATTAGACAGCAATTCTATCAAATGGAACAGCAATTCTCTTAACTCAGATACGATAATTAGATTGGCAGAGTGTGTCAGACTAAATCTGTCTGACCCCATCATCTTCATTTACAGGCTGTAAAATCTTGGGGTTTGGCTCAAGTGAGGCATGTCCACCAAGGTCAGGTTTTCTGACTGTATTTTGCCAAGATGAACTTATTTCACACGCAAACTGCACCGAACCTGGAATTAATGTTTCATTGTAATTGGACTCGAAGCAAAAGAATTTGCATTTAAGGAATATATATTTACACGCATCCCATTCTTGACAATCTTTACAAACAGTGGACTACTTTTGAATTTACAGTCACTGACAGGTACACAAATGTGGCAACTGACTTGTGCATAGAAAGATCCCAAAAGCAGTAGCTGATTAAGTTTTTGGTGCAGCTGGCCAGGATATCATTTTTTTCTAAAATCCCTGCTCTGTGAATACCCATCATAGAATCTTTTACTGGTTTGATTTCTCCTCCAAAGGCCAGTACCTCCCCTCAGTGCTTCACTTCTCCCAGTACCGTTATGGAACCTGGGTTATGTGCTTCAATGAGGTAAGTACTTTGATGGAGACTCAATGGTCACAGGTCCATTCTCAGTTTCTGTTCTGTGTTTAGATAGCTGCCCTTGGCCAGGCTGCTGACTAAGGTGGCACGGTGATAAGCATTGGCACCTCAGTGCCAGGGATCTGGGTTCAATTCTTGGCTTGGGTCAGCGTGTGTGGAATTTGCATGTTCTCCCCATGTCTGCGTGGGTTTCCTCTGGGTTCTCCAATTTCCTCCCACAGTCCAAAGATGTGTGGGTTAGGTTGATTGGCCATGCTTAGAAATTGCCCCTTAGTGTCCAGGGATGCATAGGTTAGAGGGATTAGTGGGTATAATATGTAGAGATATGGGGGTAGGGCCTGGCTGGGACTGTGTTCAGTGCAGACTCGATGGGCTGAAGGGCCTGTTTCTGCATTGTAGGATTCTATGATTCTCCACAATCCAAAGATGTGTGGGTTAGGTGGATTGGCCATGCTAAATTGCCCATTTGTGTCAATAGGACCAGCTAGGATAAATACATGGGGTTATGGGGATAAGACCTGGCTGGGATTCTCAATGGGCCAAATGGTCTCCTTCGACACGAGATGGATTAATGATCTATAAACTGCACAGCAATTGGAGCGAGCCTAGTTCCTGATTTATATCAAACACGGAAACAGAAAATGCTGGAAAATCTTAGCAAGTCCGACAGCATTTGTGGAGAGGGAATAGAACTAATGAAGGAGTTTCTTTCCAGGGTGGAATTTTTCCATTCCACCTGCCATGGGAATCATATCGAGCGGAACAGAAATGATGCAAAGGACCTCGGTAGGATTTCCCAGTCTTGGAGGCGGGTGCGTCAGACTCGCTGAGATTTGAGCGGCATGGTAGCACAGTGGTTAGCACTGCTGCTTCACAGCTCCAGGGTCCTGGGTTCGATTCCCTACTCGGGTCACTGTCTGCGTGGAGATTACACATTCTCCTCGTGTCTGTGGGTTTCCTCCGTGTACTCCAGTCTCCTCCCACAGTCCAAAGATGACTATATTCTGTAAACACTCTATAATGTTTACATTCTATCCCATTCTACAAACATAGACAGGGATCATGAATGGAAGTGGGAACATTGAGGTGGCGGCGCAGGCTCGTTGGGCCGAAGGGCCTGTTTCCCGTGCTGTTTTGTTCTTTGCACGGGTGAGGTTATTTACAAGGACAGCACAGTAGCACAGTGGTTAACACTGCTACTTCACAGCTCTAGGGGCCTGGGTTCGATTCCCGGCTTGGGTCACTGTCTGTGTGGAGGCTGCACATCCTTCTCGTGTCTGCATGGGTTTCCTCCGGGTGCCCCGGTTTCCTCCCACAGTCCAAAGATGTGTGGGTTAGGTTGATTGGCCATGCTAAGAAATTGCCCATTAGTGTCCAGGGATACGTAGGTTAGAGGGATTAGTGGGTATAATATGTAAGGATATAGGGGTAGGGCCTGGGTGGGATTGTGGTTGGTGCAGACTCGATGGGCCGAAGGGCCTCTTTCTGCACTGTAGGGGTCTATAATTTTCCAGCATTTGATTCAGATTCCAGCATCCGCAGTATGTTGTATTTTAATCCCGATTTATATCCACTACATAGTGAATGAGAAAGACAGGGCTCGATGACAGTTCAGTACATTGGCAGGAGATGAGTGTTAACACGTTGCTCAGCGTCCTTTCAGTAAAGCGTGTTTACCAAATACAGAGCTTACCAAATACAGATGCAAGCCGTCATCACACCCCCCCGCCCCGGGTGATGGTGCAGTAGTGAGAATGATGTGAGGCTTCCTCATCCTCCAGAAAGCAAAATAAATTCCTGTGTCAAACAGTTTACACCAAGACCTTTCACACCAGACCGGCTGTGTTTGCATTGTAATTTTGGCTGAGGGATAAATGGGCAGGGAGGCGGGGGGGTGGAAGGAATGAATTGTTTCATTCAAAGAATTGTTAAACTACGAAAAGGATTTGATTTATTATTGTCACATATATGCTGAGCCCTATTTGTGCGGATCTCTCTGTCTCCAACATTTCTGTTCTCTCCCTTCCTATCCTTCGGTCCTCACCCATTCTCATTTTCCCTGTCCCAATTCCTCCTTTTGTAGTTTTATCTTCCTGCTTTGTCACCACTCTGCTGTTGTTTGCATCCCTGTCTGCACATCCCCTCTCCTCCTGCCTCTCTCCATCGCCAATACTGCGTGACCAGCCTGCCAGATGCGACAACACCCCACAGCAACCCCCCCCACCCCCACGACCAAACCTCCCTCCCCCACCCAGCACCTTTAGGAATATTAACACGTCTCCTTGTAAATAAAGCTCCATCCAGCCTGCCTTGTAGTCAGGCGCTGAATATTAATCCTCTTGATTATCCTGACACTGCTATTCCCACTCCCCCATTAAAATGCATAGGATTTTGCTCTTCAAGATTCACTGAACAGGAAGGGGGGGGGGGGAATCTGGAGGCTGTGCTGGATGAAAGAAACTGGCATTATTTACGATACATCCTGTAATTAAAATAAACCATTAAACCAGGTGAAATGTTGAGATTTACTCAGTCTTGCATCCTGCAGGTGCTCTGATACTTAAGTAACTGTGGCAGTGATGCATTTACGAATTACTGAAAGAGGCCACTCAGTCTGTCGTTTCCCCTGCTAGCAATTAGCACCATTCCCCTGCCCTCCCCCCCCACCACAGCCCTGCAAAACATCCCCTCAATCCTCTTTTGAAAGTTATCGGCTGATCAGAACCACTCGCTGCGTAACACAAAATTCTCCTCTTGTTTCCCCCCTCTGTTAATAATGCAAATATGAAGGAAGCTTCAGCTGCTGACCACTCATTAGAATAAAGGCTGTTCATTCATGAAGATGGAGTTCTGGGGATGGGGGGGGGGGGGGGGGAAGGGGGGCTAAAATGCAATTAGTAGAAAATGGTCAGGGATACAGAAACAGCAGGTCTAAACATACACCAAATACAACATACCCTATTCCTGGTGCTGCAAATCTCAGGCTTGGCCACAGAACATGCCCATTACATAGTGGGGTCAGGTATGTTTAATACAAGGTGGGGGGAGTGAATAAACATCTGACCAGGTGAATTACTGCAATTCTCAATACTATACATACACACACCAAGTGATCTATCCACAACAACACAGCCAAAAAAAAAACAAACCATCTCCAATCGCACCCCAGTGCGGATTCGGTTTGTTTTTGAGAAATTGGGAGCATTGTTTGAGAGCGAGAAGAAAAACAGCACCTGCCTTCCCAAATCCCAGGAGGACCGAGCGATAACAACAAAACTGTTCCTTTCCCCCCCTCCCTCCCCAGAAGGTAATAAAGGAGCAAGCGCCCAGCTATCATCACTTTGGTTCCCTGTTATTTGCTGAACAATTTGCTGTCAAGGGCAGCATTTTGATTCCCTTTCATCCTGAAATTCTCCAAATCGGCGCTGGCTTGCAATGTGAAGCCGGGCACAATGCAGCTTTACAATGCATGGAGAGAGAGGGAGAGAGAAAGGCACACGCCTCTGAATTAACTAGGAAGCGCCGCAGTAGCACAATGCACTGGGTGAGGGCAGGCAGCCTGGATCACTCCAAACCGCTGTGCTGCTGCCCAGCCGCCTGCATTGGTGCCAGGATCGCCTTGCAGCCTCTCATTCTGCACTGCATCCATTAAACCTTTTGACACGCTTGCAGCCAGCAATCTTTTCCTGTCCCCTGGCATCACCTCCCTACACGAGACCAACGTACATGCAATTAATAATGTACACATTTGAGATTAAGGCATATATGTATATATATAAAACTATACATATTCTCGACGTTAGAATATTTTTTTAAGATTGCATTCCTTATTATCGTAAGCAAATTAACACAGCAAATATACATCCCATCGCTGAATGTTTTCTTTTACTGGCTTTCTATTGTTTTATGCAAACAAATCTTTCCCCCCCCCCCCCTCTCTTGCTGTGTAGTCTGCAAGGTGGCTCACCTTAGCGCTGGGATACCTGTGCAGCCCAGATGGAGAGTAAGGATGGAAGTGATGGTGCTTGAAGCAGCTTCTGATGGTAGCATTGAGTTGCTCCTTTGTTTGTGAGTGCCTGCTCCTCTTGTCTTTAACTGCCCCTTTGTGATGGTGTTTTGTTTCCTCTCTGATGGAATTACAATTGTTCCCCCTCCCTCTCTCTCTCTCTCTCTCTCTCAGAACAACACTCTCTCTCTCTTTTTTTCCCCCCTCTCTCACTCTCAGTTTCCAGCTGAGGGACATTTAAAGGGACCCCAGACCAACCAGCTGACAGCGGGGCCCCGCCCAGAATCTCCAGTGCCCAATCAGAGGCCAGCAGTTGCAGCAAGCACCAATGGGAACGCAGCGCCGGAGAACAGCCGCCAATCACAGCTCCAGCTAAGCTGGACCAATTGGGGGAAGGGTACATAGGCCAATGAGAACGCAGTATGGTCTGCAGCCACCAATGAGGACTGTCCCCTATCCAGATTGGCAGCTGGGTGTATCTGTCAAGCAGACAGCAAAAGATGCAGAGAATAAAACAGCTATTGTTTCACTCCACACACACACAGACAAGCAGAGTACAGTGTGGCATCTATCAATCTCCAGACTGCAATATTCAATTGGGATTGCAATGTGCTCTCAACTAAACTCTCAAGCTATTTACCTGTTCCAAACATAGACCTGGAGGTTCTCTGGGGCAGTCACAAAGCAGTATGGAAGCAAATGCCACAGACTGCGAGAGCAAAGCCTATAATTTGAATGAACCCTGAGGTGAAATTACAGCCCTGTAATCACTCCCTGGTATCTGTTTATAATACAAACAATATCACACTCTTTTAATTCATTGTATCATACGTGTGGAGTTACCAGCACTATTTGTATTGGATAACATCTGAACTTTCGGTTCATGCAGGCACATGCATGCTTCTGCCAGCCATATTTAAAAGCAGCTTCCCTCCCCCTGCTGTGTGTCATCATAAAAGGACAAGCGAAAATCCAGCTCAATCACAGGCCACTAATTCACATTAAAGCGAAATTCTCGTGCTGATAAGTACCATGTAAGTAAATCCATTTCCAAAATATGGAAACCAAAGAAAGTAATGAGAAATACATATTCTGGATGTCACACTGTGCCGCATCAGGTGCCATCATTGAGAAAACTTGCTCTTACACAGTGTTCCCAATGTTAAATAATCATGTGCAAAAGCAAAATACTGCAGAAGCTGGATATCTGAAAATGTTGGAAGTGCTCTGCATGTCTTGCGGACACTGTGGAGACAGAGAGAGGCAGAGTTCATCCAGAATTTTACCACCTCGCCGGGTCCAGAATCCGGATGGGCAAAGCTCACGGAACAGTGTTCTCCGTTTGCCTCAGGTGAGATCAGAATTCGAGGCACAGCCTCAGAATAAGAGGAGAGGGGGTTCAGTTTAGAACAGAGTTGGGGAGGAACTTCTTCACTCAAAGGCTGGTGAATCTCTGGAATTCTCTGCCCGTTGAAGTGGTGGAGGCTACCTCGCTGAATATATTTAAGTCACGGGTAGATAGATTTCTGATTGATAAGGGAATTAAGGGTTATGGGGGGCAGGCAGGAAAGTGGAACTGATCCACTTCAGATCAGCCATGATCTTATTGAATGGCGGGGCAGGCTCGAGGGGCTGGATGGCCGACTCCTGCTCCTATTTCTTATGAGACCTTACGAACCTCAGGCCGGCTAATATTCCTGCAGTTTGATCACGTGGAATGCATGTCCTGTGATATGTGGGAAGCCGATGATAATACCGATGACCTAGATGATCATATGTGCAGGAACTGCTGTCAGGTGCAGTAACGTGAGCTCAGGGGTTTGGAGACTGAGTGATTGCATGAGTCACTGTGGTATATCTCTGGCTTGTTTCAGAACTGAAGGTCATTAACCTGAAACCTTAACTCTCTTTCTCTCTCCACAGAGGTTGCTCAAGCAGCTGAGTACTTTCTGCCTTTGTTTAAAATAACTAATAAAAATAAAGTTTAAAAGGATAATATTGAAACTTAATGGAGCCTGCTGACACAGTTCAGCATCAATAATTTCTACACCCATATATAATACATTCACAGATGGCATTGCTCACAATGACTTGGAGGGTATGTTGTTTTACAAAGTAGATGTAAGCAGTTAAGTGTGACAGGGTAAGTGTTACAACAAATATACGTCATACTGAGAGGAAATGACTGCCATATGCATGACTACTGAAATATCTGCAATCCTACGTCTGTCTGAACTTTCAGTCATCATTTCCCACCATAAATTCCTGCACCCAATTTTGAATGGAAATCGGTCGCATAAACATCTTTAAAGTTTACTTGTTATTGACACAAGTAGGCTTACGTTAACACTGCAATGAAGTTACTGTGAAAATCTCCTAGGCGCATCACTCCAGTGCCTGTTCGGATACATTGAGGGAGAATTTAGCCAATGCATCTCATCAGCATGTCTTTTGGAGGAAACCAGAGCACCCGGAGGAAACCCACGCAGACACGGGGAGAATGTGCAGACTCCACACAAGCCGGGAATCGAACCTGGGTCCCTGGTGCTGTGAGGCAGCAGTGCTAACCACTGTGCCACTGCGCCGCCCATAGTTCTCTTGGATTGCCAAGCAGTCACCCGAGGAAGAGCAATAGTAATGTGGATTAGTTAGAGGAACAGACTGGTGTATTTATGAGCATAGCCATGACTCCAGCATTGTATATTGCCTCTTTGGTGCCAAGGTCAAGAATATCACAGAGTGGCTGCAAGACATTCTAATGGGGAAAGGTGAAAAGCCAGAGGTCATAGTCCACAGCAGTACCAATGACTTTGGTGGGAAGGGGGAATGTGGTTCTGTAATGATTGCATTGTGTACAATAAATAAGATAGGGAGTCACTGGCACAGACAGCCATGCAGAATTATAGAACCATAAAATCCTGCAGTGCAGAAGAGGTCATTGTGCATCAAACACAATTCCACCAAGTCCCCATCCACATAAATTTACCCCAGTTAGTCCCCCTGAAACTAAAAAGAAATTTAGCATGGTCAATCTATCTATCTTTGGACTGTGGGAGGAAACCAGAGCATCCAGAGGAAACCCATGCAGACACGGAGAGAATGTGCCAACTCCATACAGACACTGACCCGAGCCAGGGATTGAACCCTGGTGCTGTAAGGTGGCAGCGCTAACCACTGTGCCTCTGTTGCCATCTCTTGATGTTGCGGTGATATCAGAGACCTGGCTCAAGGAAGGGCTGGACTGGGTATTAAATATTCCCGGGTACAAGGGATTCAGGAAAGACTTGCCACCTGATGGGTGGGTTCAAGCTCACTGACTCAACATTCAAAATGTGGCAATCAGTTCGAAAGTGTGGATAGTTATATCTGCCTGCTCACCCTACAGAGACTCCTAAGCTAACACGACAGTAGATATGATTGTCTGCGCTTCTTTGTACAACTGCGCAGAGATCGTGCATTAGCACAAAATAATTCCCACCTCTTAACATACTCAGTGACTCACAACATAATTGTTTCCATCTTACTTTATATTTAATGTAATGATGACTATTTTCTAATCAAAAATCAAATGGAGGGGAAGCAAATAACTTGAATAGCAAGTGGAGACTGTAGGAGGCAGTGGAAATCTGCGGTGATTTTATATAGAGGTACCTCCAGAGGATACGTGGCACAATGGTGCTCGATCCAACTCTTAGCAAAGTCACAAATTACATCATATGTGACAGTAACAAAGGTCACTATCATTCACAACCTGTCTGCACCCCCTGGCACAAAAGGTACACACACATTATTTTCCTCCCATGTCTCTCACGGTTGTTCAGCTGGGTGGAACTATTCTCCCCTGCTCTCATTTCTATTTAATTCTCACCAGAGAATGGCTTCTCTTCCTGCTCCCGCACTGTTACCTCTGGTGTCCCCCAAGGATTGACCTTTAGTGTTCAATCAATGCACCACTTCCCCCATGCATCAAATAAATAAAATAGGGATCATGAGCCTTGGGAGTCCCTGGGAAGTGTGTAAATAGATGATGATATTGATGTACTTGTTTTTATCCTACAGGTGCTTTGGTCCACCTTGTTGTCTAACGAGCGGCATACACGTGATGGGTCGTGAGAGGGCTGCTCTTGGATTTTTTTTTAAAATATCCTAGTGCTTCACGTTGTTAGTGTACACTTGACCTGGACCATTTGATGGGCAACACGACAGCTCAGTGACTATCGCTGTGCTGTGCAGATACATGGATTATGTATCTGCCATTATTAATTCCATTAATGTGGAAAAGTGTGAGGTAATGCACTTTGGCAGGCACAATAAATGTGTAGAGTATAGGGCTAATGGTAGGGCTCTTAATAGTGTTGAGGAACAGAAGGATCTTGGTGTATGTGTCAATAGATCCCTGAAAGTAGGCAGTCAAGTGGATAAAGTTGTTAAGAAGGCATATGGAGTCTTAGCTTTTATTGGTAGGGGGATTGAATTTAGGAGCCGCAGCATCATGTTGCAGCTGTACAAAACTCTAGTGCGGCCGCACTTGGAGTATTGTGTGCAGTTCTGGTCGCCACATTATAAGAAAGATGTGGAGGCATTGGAGAGGGTACAGAGGAGGTTTACTAGGATGTTGCCTGGTATGGAGGGCAGGTCTTATGAAGAGAGGTTGAAGGATTTGAGGTTGTTTTCGTTAGAAAGGAGGCGGCTAAGAGGGGATCTTATTGAAACATATAAGATGATTAGAGGTTTAGATAGGGTGGACAGTGATAGCCTTTTTCCTAGGATGGAGAAAGCTAGCACGAGGGGACACAGCTTTAAATTAAGGGGTATGAGTTATAGGACGGATATCAGAGGTAGGTTCTTTACTCAAGAGTGATTAGGGAGTGGAATGCCCTGCCTGCAGCTGTTGTAGATGCGCCAAGTTTGGTGGCGTTTAAGAGGTTAGTTGATAAGTATATGGATGAGAAGGGAATGGTTTAGTTAGGAGGGGCATTGCTTTTTATTTTGGTCGGCACAACATCGAAGGCCGAAGGGCCTGTTCTGTGCTGTATTGTTCTATGTTCTATGTTCTATTTGGGCCTGTGTCTGTGGGAGTTTGCGCATTCTCCCCGTGCTTGTGTGGGTTTTCTCCGGGTGCTCCGGTTTCCTCCCACGTCCCAAAGATGTGCTCTTAGGCTAATTGGCAAAACAAATTCTCCCTAAATTGTCTCAAATTTGGTTTTTAATCCATAGATCTATAAACATGGACAGGGATCGCGGGTAGAGGTGGGAACATCGGGGTGGCGGCGCGGGCTCGTTGGGCCGAAGGGCCTGTTTCCCGTGCTGTTTTGTTCTTTGTTCTTTGACACTCTGCCCCTCAGCAGTATTTGAAGGAATCTGGTGAATGGGTGCAGCAACAATAATCTTCCCCTCAATGTCAACAAAACTTCAGGAAGCATAAAGGAGAACATGCCCCTGTCTACATCAAGGGTACAAAGTAGAAAGAGTCGAAAGCTTCAAGTTTTTAGGTGTCCAGATCACCAACAACTGTCCTGGTCCCACCATGCCAACACTCAAGTTAAGAAAGTCCACCAACGCCTCTATTTCTCAAAAGACTAAGAAATTTGGCATGTCATCTACAACTCTCACCAACTTTTACAGGGGCACTATAGAAAGCATTCTTTCTGGTACAGGCTCCTGCTCTACCCAAGACCACAAGGAACTACAAAAGGTCATAAATGTAGCCCAATCCATCATGCAAACCATTGACTCTGTCTACACTTCCCACTGCCTTGGCAAAGCAGCCAGAATAATTAAGGACCCCAGACATTCTCTCTTCCACCTTCTTCCATCGAGGAAAAGATACAAAAGTGTGAGGTCATATACCAACCGACTCAAGAACAGCTTCTACCCTGCCATTGTCAGACTTTTGAATGGATATACCTTGATCTTGATCTTTCTCTACACCCTAGCTATGAATGTAGCAATCTCTCCTTTCCTTCTCTATGAATGGTATGCTTCGACAGTATAGTGTGCAGAAAACAATACTTTTCAATGTATCCCAATACACATGATAATAATAAATCCAATCAATTGGCAGAGTGTCAGTTTTCACATGTAAACTGATAATGCCCCATTCTACCTCCCCACCATCTCTCTCCACTGCTTCGTTGTTGCGAAATGATCAGACTGCTTACTTGACAATCCAGTACTGGATCAGCAGAAGTTTCCTCCAACTATATTATGGGAAGACTGAAGCCATTGTTTGCAGTCCTGCTCCAAATTCTCTTCCCTCGCCTTCGAATCCATCCCTCTCCCTCGCGACAGTTTGCAATGAAGCCAGTCTGTTCACAAACTTTGTGTCACATTTGGTTCCAAAATCAGTTTCTAGTCTCATACCTGTGTCAAGACAAAGAAGGCCTCTTTCACCCCTGTAATTTTATTCTACATTGCTCCTGTCTCGGTTCCTCATCCATACCTCTCAGCTTTGACTATTCCAACTCACTCCTGACCACTCTCCCATTTCCTGCCCTCTTTAAACTTGAGAGCATGCAAAACTCTGCTGCCAATGTCCTAGCCCACACAAGTCACATTCCCCTATTACCCCTGTGCTCGCTCACCATTGGGTCCTGGTCAAGCAGCACCTTGGTTCTGTAATGCTCATCCTTGTTTTTAAATCCATTCATTGCCTCAAAGCTCTCTATCTCTGTGATCTTCTCCATCTCCCCTATCCTCTGTGATATCTGTGATTCTCTAATTCTGGACTCTTGTGCACTCCAGTTTTAGTTGTTCTATCACTGGTAGCCATGCTTTCGGTTACATAGGTCCCAAGTTAGAACATAGAACATTACAGCGCAGTACAGGCCCTTCGGCCCTCGATGTTGCACCGACCAATGGAACCAATTTTATGACCCTCTATCCTAAACTATTCCAATATTATCCATATGTCTATCCACTGATCATTTGAACGCCCTTAAACTTGACGAGTCCACAACTGCTGCAGGCAGGGCATTCCACGCCCTTACTACCCTCTGAGTAAAGAACCCACCTCTAGCATCTGTCCTATAACTACCACCACTTAATTTAAAGCTATGTCCCCTCATGTTATCCATCACCACCCGAGGAAAAAGGCTCTCACTATCCACCCTATCTAACCCTCTGATCATCTTATATGTCTCAATTAAGTCAACTCTTAGCCTTCTTCTCTCTAATGAAAATAACTTCAAGTCCCTCAGCCTTTCCTCATAAGACCTTACCATCATACCAGGCAATATCCTGGTAAACCTCCTCTGCACCCTCTCCAATGCCTCCACATCTTTCTTATAATGTGGCGACCAGAACTGTATGCAATACTCCAAGTGCGGCCGCACCAGAGTTTTGTACAGTTGCAACATGACATCTCGGCTCCGAAATTCAATCCCCCTACCAATAAATGCTAACACACTATATGCCTTCTTAACAACCTTATCAGCATGAGTACCTCTACACCTTTCTCTACAACTTTCTGCTCTCTATTTCGCTTTCCCTCCTTTAAGATGCACTTTACAACTTGCACTTTTGGCAATTTTGATCGCGTGAGCGATGATGTCCTGGCATAGCTTGGCAATATTCTCTGTTTTAGAACACATCTTTCTCTCTAACACACCATGATTCCCAAACCCACTCCAAGACTCGAGCACAAAAATCAAGGCTGACACTAAGCCCAGTATTACAGGAGATGTCAGTTTTTGGATAAAGTATGAAGCTAAGGCCCTGAGTTCCTCAACAAGTTGATGCTAAAAGATTGTATCCCACTATTTTGAAGAAGAACACTGGTGTTCTCTTGAGAGCCCTGACCGCTGTACATATTCCTTGGTCAATGTCACCAAAAACAGATGACCTGATCATTCACCTGTGCATGTTTTTGATATTAGTCTCTTTTAATCCACAGTGATTCGGTCTGCCTTGTTGTCCAACAAGGGGCATACACACGAGAGGGCTGCTCTTGGATTTTTTCGAGAGTATCCTCATGTTTCACATTGTTAGTGTACGCTTAAACTGGACCATTTGATGGGCAACACGACAGCTCAGTGACTATCGCTGTGCTGTGCAGATACATGGATTTGGGCCAGTATCTGCGGGAGTTTGCGCATTCTCCCCATGCTTGCGTGGGTTTTCTCCGGGCACTCCGGTTTCCTACCACCTCCCAAAGATGTGCTCTGAGGCTGATTGGTGTAACAAATTGTCCCTAAATTAGTGTCCCCTCAATCTGGTTTCCAATGTGGATTTCCATAAGCGTAGACAAGGATCACGGGTGGAAGACATGTTAAAATGGCAGCACGGGCTCGTTGGGCTGAAGGGCCTGTTTCCCGTGCTGTGTTGTTCTTTGTGTTGCGTTGTTCTTTATTCACCATCTTGCTGTTTATGGGTGCTTGCTGTGCACACATTGCCTGCAGCTGTACCCTACGCTACAACAGGGAGTGCACTTCATTTTCTGTACAACATTTTGGGATGTCTAGTAGCCTTAAAAGGTAGCACTGAATATAGCTGTGATTTTTCTGCCTTTCTTGGGGCGTGGGATGGTATTGACAGCGCATACAGTGGAAGCACTGGCTTTGATGGTCACATTCCCGTGCTGCTGTGATGAGCAGATTGAAATCTCCTTATTATTGAGCACTTCACTTCATTCCAAAGCTGGACCAGCTGTGTCTGGATAACAGAGACTCCTGAGTGAATATAACAATACGCTTGATTGCTTGTGCACTCACTGAGCAACTGCACTGAGGTTGTGCAGCCATCAAGAATGCCTCTTGCCCTTTCAGTCAATCTCTCTATTTTCTGTTCTATTCATAGGGATGATAGATTTCTGATGAAAAGTGAAGCGATGAAAATTAAACAAAACAACAAATGTGGGCTTTGCACAGTCTAACACCTTGTGATCGTTTACAATGGGAGAGGAATGGTGTGGGACGGATAATCAATGTGTTGAAAGCACATTTGAAAAGATGTGCTTCACAAAGGAATCGAGAGCAGTTGTAGATACATGGTCTGGATTTTAATTCCAAGTGGGTAAAATTGCTCTTTAATTATTCATGTGAGTGTTGCTGGATGGGCCAGGATTTATTGCTCATCCCTAATTGCCCTTGAAAAGGTAGCGATGAACTGCCTTCCTGAACAGCTGCGGTCCACGTGGAGTATGTACACCCATAGTGCTGTTAGGGAAAGCGCTCCAGGATCTTGACCCACTCACAGTTCAAAGCTTATTTATTAGTGTCACAAGTACATTAACACTGCAATGAAGGTACTGTGGAAATCCCCTCGTCGCCACACTCTGGCACCTATTCGGATACACTGAGGGAGGATTTAGCATGGCCAAAACACCTAACCAGCGCGTCTTTCAGACTGTGGGAGGAGACTAGAGCACCCAGAGGAAACCCACGGAGACATGGGGAGAATGGGCAGACTCTGCAGACAGTGACCCAAGTCGAGAATCGAACCCAGGACCCTGGCGCGGTGAGACAGCGATGCTAAACACTGTGCCACCCAGCGAAGGAGTGGCAAGTCAGGATGGTGAGTGGCTTGGAGGGGAAGCTCCAAGTGATGGTTTCCCCCGGTATCTGTGCTTGTATTTCTAGATTGCAGTGGTTGTGGGTTTTTGGAAATGCTGCCTAAGAAATCTTGGTGAATGCCTGCAGTGCACCTTGTAGATGGTATACACGGTTGCCAATGTGTGTCGGTGGAAGAGTTTGTGGATAGGGAGCCAAACAAGCAGACTGCCAATGTTGGTGCCTATGTAAAGAAGGAATAGTTGGGTATTCTTGAGAGGGAGCTGCCATACCACTGCATGCAAGAGAGTACAATTACAGTGTGGTAGGTTTACATAGACAATTCCCATCTTAAACTCCCATTCCAAACTATTACATAATCATTTATAACGGAAGATATTTACAGGAAGTGTAAGTTGAAATGGATTTTTTTGACATAATTCTCCTGAAATGTTGCACACGAGGGAGTCAAAGCAGAGTTAGAAGGTTATTGCTTCAGACCCAGCAGAAACGGATGGCTAATTCTTGCTGGAAACATCCTCGCATTTTCATTACCTCCCACTTCCATTAGACTGTAAGATACAGGAGCTGAATTAGACCATTTGGCCCATCAAGTCTGCTTCACCATTCAATCATGGCTGATATGATTCTCATTCCCATTCTCCTGCTTGCTCCCCATAACCATTGATCCCATCATTGATCAAGAACCTATCTATCTCTGTCTCAAAGACATTCATAGAATAGATAGAACACTACAGCACAAACAGGCTCTTCGGCCCACGAGTTGCGCCGATCACATCTATACCTACTAAGCCATAGACCTATCTATAACCCCCTATCCCATTAGATCCCATATACTCATCCAGAAGTCTTTTAAAAGACCCCAGTGAGTTTGCCTCAACAACCTCCGACGGCAGTCGGTTCCATTCACTCACCACCCTCTGAGTGAAAAACCTACCCCGACATCTCCTTTGTATTTGCTTCCCTGCACCTTAAATCTGTGTCCTCTCGTAGTGACCATTTCAGCTCGGGGAAATAGTCTCTGAGAGTCCACCATATCTATTCCTCTCAACATTTTATAAACCTCTATCAGGTCGCCTCTCAACCTATGTCTCTCCAGTGAGAAGAGTCCCAGCGCCCTCAACCTATCTTCATAAGGCCTGCCTCCCAATCCAGGCAGCATCCTTGTAAATCTCCTCTGCACTCTCTCAATAGCCTCTACATCCTTCCTATAGTGAGGCAACCAGAACTGCGCACAATACTCCAAGTGGGGTCTGACAAGAGTCTTATAGAGCTGCATCATTACCTCCTGACTCCTAAACTCTATTCCTCGATTAATGAAGGCCAGTACACCGTACGCCTTCTTGACCACTTCTTCTACCTGTGAGGCCGATTTAAGAGTCCTATGGACCCGGACCCCGAGATCCTTCTGCTCTACAACACAGCTAAGACTCCTACCCCTTATATTGTACTCCTTCATCCCATTATTCCTGCCAAAATGGACCACTACCCATTTATCCACGTTGAAGTCCATCTGCCACTTCTCCACCCAGTCTTGCATCCTGTCTATGTCCCGCTGCAACTTTTGGCATCCCTCCAGACCATCCACAACACCACCGACCTTTGTATCGTCGGTGAACTTACTAACCCATCCCTCCACTTCCTCATCCAGGTCAGTTACGAAAATGACAAACAGCAGGGGTCCCAGAACAGATCCCTGGGGCACTCCACTGGTTACCGACCTCCATGCAGAACAAGACCCAGCCACAACCACTCTCTGCCTTCTGCAGGCAAGCCAGTTCTGGATCCACGAGGCCAAAGCCCCTTGGATCCCATGCCCTCTCACCTTTCTCAATGACCTGGCCTCCACAGCTCTCTGTGGCAATGAGTTCCATAGATTCACCACTCTTTGGCTGAAGAAATTCCTCCACATCTCAGTTTTAAAGGTGTATCTCTTCACTCTGAGGTTGTGCTCTTGAGTTCTAGTCTCTCCCCCGAGTGGAAACATCCTCTCTATGTCCAAGTTCTCAATATTCTGTAAGTTTTAATTAGATTCTCCTGTCATCATCTTTCTAAACTCCATCGAGTACAACTACTCCTCATATGACAAACCCTTCACTCCCGGGATCCTTCTTGTGAACCAAGAACCAAACATCCCACCTAGACTGGTATATTCCGTTGTTGTGATGCATCAAGTGTGAAGTGAACAAAAGCTTTGTCAGTTGACTTTGTTTTATTTGTTTACGAGGGGCGGATGTTCTCTATCATCCTCTCTGGCTATGTCCTTATCCCGATCACCAGGCCAGACCAACCAGAGATGGGCAGCACAGTGAAAAACTGTTGGGAGGGAGTGAAACTCAACATTGTTTCCAGACCCAATGAAGTCTCATGGTATCAAGTGAGAGACATGGGCAAGGAAAAATGTCCTGCTGATTACCACCTCCCACTTTTTCTTAGCTGGAGAGTAATCTTCAATTTCTGGGGATCTCAAAGAACAAAGAACAAAACAGCACGGGAAACAGGCCCTTTGGCCCAACGAGCCCGCGCCGCCACCCCGATGTTCCCACCTCTACCTGTGATCCCTGTCCATGTTTATAGATCTATGGATTAAAAACCAAATTTGAGACAATTTAGGGAGAATTTGTTTTGCCAATTAGCCTAAGAGCACATCTTTGGGATGTGGGAGGAAACCGGAGCCCCGGAGAAACCCACGCAAGCACGGGGAGAATGTGCAAACTCCCACAGACACAGGCCCAAATCCATGTATCTGCACAGACAGCAGCGATAGTCACTGAGCTGTCGTGTTGCCCATCAAATGGTCCAGATCAAGCGTACACTAACGATGTGAAGCACTAGGATACTCTCAAAAAAAAATCCAAGAGCAGCCCTCTCACGACCCATCGCGTGTATGCCCCTTGTTAGACAACAAGGTGGACCAAAGCACCTGTAGGATAAAAACAAGTACATCAATATCATCATCTATTTACACACTTCCCAGGGACTCCCAAGGCTCATGATCCCTATTTTAAATCAGTTTTCTATACCCCTCCATTCCCATTCTGTTCATGTGCTCATCCAAGTATCTCAAATAACTCCAGAGTACCTGCCTCCACCACTTTACTTGGCAACGCGTTCCATACCCCCACCACCCTCTGTGTGAAAAAATTCCCTCTAACATCCAAATTATACCTTACCCCCCTCACCCTAAGCCCGTGACCCCTTGTGCTATTTGAGTCCATCCTAGGAGAAAGCTTAACCCTGTTTACTCTATCTATACCCCTCATAATCTTGTACACATCTATTAGATCTCCTCTAAGTCTACATCTTTCTAAGGAGAACAGTCCCAATTTGCCTAATCTCTCCTTGTAACTCAGACCTTCTATACCAGGTGATGGGAGCAGGTATGATAGTGGTATTTAAGGGGCATGTAGACAAATGCATGAATAGGATGAGAATGGAAAGACATGAACCCCAAGTGCATACAGTTTTAGTTCAGTTGGGCAGCAATGTCGGTGCAGGCTTGGAAGGCCGAAGGGCCTGCTCCTGTGCTGTAATTTTCTTTATTCTTTGTTCAATGGCACCACCTCTCATTCTTCTCAAACTTTTATCACAGGATAGCCCTCTGATCTGAGGAATCTTTGATGCATTCCCTCTTAAGTTTTATTCTCCCTCAGGTAGTGAGACCAAACTGTATACAGTACTCCATGTGCGGTCTTACCTGGTGCCCTACAGAATTGCAGAAGCACTTAGAAACAGAGAAATATAGAAACCCTACAGTGCACCATTCATCCATTGAGTCTGCACTGATCTCAATCCTACCCCCTAATGCACACTAACCTCTTGTGTACACTAAATTGTTCACTTCCAGAGCTCTCTGGCCCTTCATGGAATCATGGCGTTCCTTCTGTGTGTTCTGTTTCACCTCTATTCTCCCCACCAAATTCAAGAATATTAAATCAAATCTTGTTCAAAGACGTCTTCTCAGTGGACGGGTTGTCAGGGAGGCACACCTATGAAGTGTTCTTTTGCGTACATGAGTAGGGAACGGGCCAGTCTAAGTTGTGAAGATGTAGGTGTTCTTCAGAGTCAATTTGAACATTTGGACTGCCCGTTAGCTAACCCACTCGAGGCTGGGTGGAAGGGTAATGTTTGCACGTGCTGTATGCCATTGGTTTGCACAAAGCATTGTAGTTCCTTCCCAATGGTTGCAGTCCCTCTCAGTGAGAGCAGACCCCTAACAGAGACCAGGACCCTGATTTTACCAGCATGGATGCTCCAAAATTGGGGCAATACCCCTTTGGCTTTGGATGTGATCTTAAAAGCCTCATGCAGGTAAAATCAGGGCCTAGTTCTGAGGCAACCTATGGGTCACAGTTGTTTGCTGTAGTTTATAGATTGTTGCCAGGGAGATTTGAGTCTTCATCTTCGGCATGTCCATCCACTTAGAGTAGGCACTAATGACAATCAGGAACTCAGCCCCCATGAAAGGGCCTGCGAAGGATTGGAAATGACGGGGAAAGGAATCGAGGCATTGAAATCGAACTGAAGATTGTGGGTGAGAAATGGCATTGAGGTGAATAAGGATTGGGAATCGGCCTTAGAACTAACAAGTCGAAACAAACAGGGATGGAACAAAGCACCAGGAACGCAAATGGAATAAGGAGAGATAAAATGGAAGAGAAAGGTAGAAAGAATGATTAGAAATTGAGATTGGAAATAAGCATCAGAAAAGGGTCAAAAATAAAAGAAAAAAACAACAATTGGATACAATATTTAGAAAAGAGTGAGGGGAGAGAGAACTGGATGCCATCACCTGGATTCTCCAATAACCCTACTTTAGCACAGTTACCAGTCCCTTTATTTTAAACCAGTTAACAGAACACACTTGGAAATCTAACCTAGAGATTTAGGTATTTTAATTATAGAATCACAGATCCTGTAGTATAGTGAGGTACAGGCTGGATTTTAATCAGGGGGTTTTGGTGACTTATAAATAGAATAATCGAGACCGGGAAGTGAGTTACAAGCTAGAACCTAACTGAGGAATTCTATATATGGAATAACCAATACCTGGAATAAGGTATATATTGGGAGTTAAGTGATAGATTTTTGTGGTTTCTGTCTAGAATTACAGATTTATAGAACATAGAACATAGAACATTACAGCACAGAACAGGCCCTTCGGCCTTCGATGTTGCGCCGACCAATATAAAAAGCAATGCCCCTCCAAACTAAACCATTCCCTTCTCTTCCATATACTTATCAACTAACCTCTTAAACGCCACCAAACTTGGCGCATCTACAACTGCTGCAGGCAGGGCATTCCACTCCCGAACCACCCTTTGGGTAAAGAACCTACCTCTGATATCCGTCCTATAACTATCACCCCTTAATTTAAAGCTGTGTCCCCTCGTGCTAGCTTTCTCCATCCTAGGAAAAAGGCTATCACTGTCCACCCTATCTAAACCTCTAATCATCTTATATGTTTCGATGAGGTCCCCTCTTAGCCGCCTCCTTTCTAACGAAAACAACCTCAAATCCCTCAGCCTCTCTTCATAAGACCTGCCCTCCATACCAGGCAACATCCTGGTAAACCTCCTCTGTACCCTCTCCAATGCCTCCACATCTTTCTTATAATGTGGGGACCAGAACTGCACACAATACTCCAAGTGCGGCCGCACTAGAGTTTTGTACAGTTGCAACATGACGTTGCGGCTCCAAAATTCAATCCCCCTACCAATAAAAGCCAAGACTCCATATGCCTTCTTAACAACCTTCTCGACTTGACTTGATCTCCCCTCAGCCCTCTAAACTCCGAGTACAGACCCAGTCTATTCAGTCTATTTATGTGAGTCTGGTGCCCTTTGTAACTCTGATTATTTTTGTTCTGCCACTTAGACATTCTTATCTCTTAATGGCCGCTATTAGCACCCTTCTTAGGCATGATCACCACCATTTACATTGCCTTTGCCTTTATGTCTATGTCAATCCCCCTTGTCCCCCTCAGTCTAACAGTGTAAATATCATCCTATTTTCTGTTGTCTTCAGCACTGATGAAGATTCATCCAAACTCGAAGCACTGGCTCTGCTCTCTCCTGGTGTGCAGATGTCAGTGTTGGACTGGGGTAAACACAGTAAGAAGCCTCACAACACCAGGTTAAAACCCAACATAAGAAATAGGAGCAGGAGTCGGCCATCCAGCCCCTCGAGCCTGCCCCACCACTCAATAAGATCATGGCTGATCTGAAGTGGATCAGTTCCACTTTCCCGCTTTCTCCCCGTAACCCTTAATTCCCTTGTCTATCAGAAATCTACCTACCCGTGACTTAAATATATTCAGTGAGGAAGCCTCCACCACTTCAATGCGCAGAGAATTCCAGAGACTCACCACTCTTTGAGTGAAGAAGTTCCTCTTCAACTCTGATCTAAACTGCACCCCCCCCCTCCCTTATTTTGAGGCTGTGCCCTCTAGTTCTGCTATCCTTTCTAAGCGGGAAGAATCTCTCTACCTCTACCCTATCCATCCCTTTCATTATCTTGTATGTCTCTATAAGATCCCCTCAGCCCTCTAAACTCCGAGTACAGACCCAGTCTATTCGATCTCTCCTCATAGGCTAACCCCCTCATCTCCACTATCAGCCTAGCGAACCTTCTCTGCCCTCCCTCCAAGGCCAATATATCCTTTTGTAAATGTGGCGACCAAAACTGCACATAGATTTATTGTAGCAAACACCACTAGCTTTTGGAATGCTGCTCCTTCGTCAAGTGAGTGGAAAATTCTAATTAGAAACAGGGCATATAAAGGCACACACAGTTTACAGAACACTGATTAGAATGTGAGTTTTCTAATCACAATAATCTGCTTGTGATCAGAACCCTCCATCACCTGATGAAGGGGCAAAACCCCGAAAGCTAGTGGTGTTTGCTGCCAAATAAACCTATTGGACTTTAACCCTGGTGTTGTGAGGCTTCTCACTCTATCCTCTCCCCACAGACACTGAGAGAGCGGCTGAGATTTTTCAGCATGCTCTGTTTTGCTTGAAATCTTGGTGGGAGTGGGGATGTGAATGGACAGGAGCAGCATGAGGAATGGAACTGGAGAGTAGGAGGGCGAACAGAGACTGAGTGATAGAGCCCTAGAGCGGATTCAGGAATTCGGAATCTACCAAAATGTGTAAAATGATTGGGAGAGTCAACAGTGAGAGGAACAGGATATTTCTGTGTGGATATTTGCTCCAAACTAAGCACTTCATTTGGAGACAAAAGGATTTGAAAACATTTCCAAAATGAACTTACGAAGAAGGAGAATTTAATAAGATAATTGAGAATAATCTAAACTTCAGGAAAACACAAGAGCGAGTCCAGCGAAGAATTGAATCAGGAGATTGAAGAAGGAAGCTTAACAATGAGAAATTAACTGAAGGGCTATAAATAGTGAAATTGACGGCACAGAATCAGCAATTCAGACAGAAAGACACATGGCAGAACAATGTTGCTAAAATAATCACACAAATAGAAAAGAACTGAGATGGTAAAATAGCCAAAAATGATGCTGAATTGAAATACTGGAAAAAGGAGAAACTTGATTTCATAAGTAGCAGAAACAGAGCACCATGACTATTTCCTTCACACGTGATAGATCAAGATTGTGACGACAACAGACTGTGTTGTGATGGGAAGTAAATATTGTATTGTATTGTCTATTAGAAAGGAGGAATGTTTTTGCAAAGCAAAGTGAAATGTGATGATAATGTGCCTGCGTGCTTCATAATGTAAGGTACTCACTTTACACTTGTCGGTAAATCGCTATGAGCTGTCTGCCAGCTCTGAAAATCTTCCTTTTACCGTGATAGGAATTTCATTCCTTTAGCCCTTTGCTCCACTTCTTTTGGCCAATTAAGATCGTGGTTGTTAGAATTTCTCAAGAGCAAGGGGATTGGAGAATTGCCCAAAGTGGGCAGCACAGAGGTTAGCACTGCTACCTCACAGCACCAAGAACCCAGATTTAATTCCAGCCACGGGTCACAGTCTGTGTGCACGTTCTCCCCACGTCTGCGTGGGTTTCCTCTGGGAGCTCTGTTTCTTCCCACAGTCCAAAGATGTGCGGGTTGGGTTAATTGACCACGCTAAATTGTCCCTTAGTGTCGGGGGGACTAGCTAAGGATAAATATGCGGGGTTATATGGAAGGATCTGGGTGGGATTGTTGTCAGTGCACTCTCAATGGGCTGAATGGCCTCCTTCTGCACTGTAGGGATTCTGTAATTCTATAAAAAAAAGTGTGATGTACGTAGTCACGTAGTCAGGGAACAGTCTAGAACCTGTATGAAACAGCTACATGCAAGACCATATTTGGAACTGAACATAAAAGTGTATACATTTAAACAGATGAGTCTAAAGGTCTCATCAATAAGCCATCACCAATAAAGAAACCCTATTAAATACGTAATATGACACTTCAGTAATGGATCCAGTTGGATTCCTAGAATTCTTGTCTCCAAGACCATACGGATCCCTACTATACCCGGTAGACATGGAGGAATAGAGAGTCACGGTTACTGCCAAAAAATATTTTTTTATCTCCTAAGTACCTGATCAATCTATTATGGACATAATTGATGCCTCCATGGAAACAAGTGGTAATGAACCGTGGTGTACCAGAAACAGTACCTCAAGAGGTACCTGGAATCACAGCTCCTGTTAATATCGATCCTATGGAAGCATTTCAGACCACAGAATTACACCAAGCTACAAGAAATAGTAAAACCTATCAAAGACCCAATTCATAATTGTCAAGCTCATGCAATTAGTTCAAATTTAGAGCTGCATAAATTAGTTAGTGGAGATTGTACAAAGGAAGTTAAAGGGGGAGGGATGTGAAAATTGTCCCTGTAAGGGAAGCACAGCAGAGGGAGGGTCACCTAACCTGGTGACTGATTGGGACTCAGAGTGGGGAATCATCCCAGGTGGAGAAGTTTTTTTTTGGCTAAAGGCATTCCACGACTAGCAGCAGACAGACATAGAACATAGAACATAGAACATAGAACAATACAGCACAAACAGGCCCTTCGGCCCACGAGTTGCCCCGATCACATCTACCAATCCACAGACCTATCTATAACCCCCTATTCTATTCTTTTCCATATACTCATCCAGAGGTCTCTTAAAAGACCCCAGTGAGTTTGCCTCAACCTGAATGGCAGTCGGTTCCATTCACTCACCACCCTCTGAGTGAAAAACCTACCCCTGACATCTCCTTTGTATTTGCTTCCCTGCACCTTAAATCTGTGTCCTCTCGTAGTGACCATTTCCGCTCGAGGAAATAGTCTCTGAGAGTCCACCCTATCTATTCCTCTCAACATTTTATAAACCTCTATCAGGTCGCCTCTCAACCTACGTCTCTCCAGTGAGAAGAGTCCCAGCTCCCTCAACCTATCTTCATAAGTCCTGCCTCCCAATCCAGGCAGCATCCTTGTAAATCTCCTCTGAACCCTCTCAATAGTCTCTACATCCTTCCTATAATGAGGCAACCAGAACTGCGCACAATACTCCAACTGGGGTCTGACAAGAGTCTTATAGAGCTGCATCATTACCTCCTGACTCCTAAACTCTATTCCTCGATTAATGAAGGCCAGTACACTGTACGCCTTCTTGACCACTTCCTCCACCTGCGAGGCCGATTTAAGAGTCCTATGGACCCGGACCCTGAGATCCTTCTGCTCTACAACACAGCTAAGACTCCTACCCCTTATATTGTACTCTTCATCCCATTATTCCTGCCAAAATGGACCACTACACATTTATCTGCGTTGAAGTCCATCTGCCACTTCTCCGTCCAGTCTTGCATCCTGTCTATGTCCCGCTGCAACTTTTGGCATCCCTCCAGACCATCCACAACACCACCGATCTTTGTATCGTCGGCGAAATTGCTAACTCATCCCTCCACTTCCTCATCCAAGTCATTTATGAAAATGACAAACAGCAGGGTTCCCAGAACATTTCCCTGGGGCACTCCACTGGTTACCGACCTCCATGCAGAACAAGACCCATCCACAACCACTCTCTGCCTCCTGCCAGCAAGCCAGTTCTGGATCCACGAGGCCAAAGCCCCTTGGATCCCATGCCCTCTCACCTTCTCCAGAAGCCTTGCAAGGGGGACCTTTTTTTTTCTCTCTCCTGGAAATTAAAGTATCAGGGATGGCAGTGCAGGCAGTACGTTGCACCTCCTGCGGTATGTACGAGGTGAGGGACACCAGTAGTGTTCCTGCTGATTACACCTGCAGGTGATTACACCTTACTTCTGTTGTGGGCAAGGTATTGGAGAGAATTATTAGGGATAGGATTTATAGTTATTTAGAGAGAAATGAATTGATTGGGGATAGTCAGCATGGTTTAGTGAAGGGTAGGTCATGCCTTACTAACCTCATTGAGTTTTTTGAGAAAGTGACCAGAGAGGTGGATGGGGGTAAGGCGGTTGATGTAGTATATATGGACTTTAGTAAGGCGTTTGATAAGGTGGGCCATGGAAGACTTCTACAGAAAATGCAGATGTGTGGAATAGAGGGTGATTTAGCTAATTGGATTAGGAATTGGCTGGCAGATAGAGGACAGAGGGTGGTGGTTGATGGGAGATATTCATCGTGGAGTTCGGTGACGAGTGGTGTGCCTCAGGGGTATGTTTTGGGGCCCCTGCTGTTTGTAATTTTTATAAATGATCTGGATGAGGGTATTGAGGGATGGATCAGTAAATTTGCAGATGATACTAAAGTTGGTGGTGTGGTAGATAGTGAAGAGGGGTGTTTTAGTTACAGAGTGACTTGGACAAGTTGCAGAGCTGGGCCGAGAGGTGGCAAATGGAGTTTAATGTGGAAAAGTGTGAGGTAATTCACTTTGGCAGGAATAACAAATGTGTAGAGTATAGGGCTAATGGTAGGACTCTTAATAGTGTTGATGAACAGAGGATCTTGGTGTATATGTGCATAGATCCCTGAAAGTTGGCAATCAAGTCGATAAGGTTGTTAAGAAGGCATACGGAGTCTTAGCTTTTATTGGTAGGGGGATTGAATTTCGGAACCGCAACGTCATGTTGCAACTGTACAAAACTCTAGTGCGGCCGCACTTGGAGTATTATGTGCAGTTCTGGTCGCCACATTATAAGAAAGATGTGGAGGCATTGGAGAGAGTACAGAGGAGGTTTACCAGGATGTTGCCTGGTATGGAGGGCAGGTCCTATGAAGAGAGGTTGAAGGATGTGAGGTTGTTTTCGTTAGAAAGGAGGCGGCTAAGAGGGGATCTTATTGAAGCATATAAGATGATTAGAGGTTTAGATAGGTGGACAGTGATAGCCTTTTTCCTAGGATGGAGAAAGCTAGCACGAGGGGACACAGCTTTAAATTAAGGGTTATGAGTTATAGGACGGATATCAGAGGTAGGTTCTTTACTCAAAGAGTGATTAGGGAGTGGAATGCCCTGCCTGCAGCTGTTGTTAGATGCGCCAAGTTTGGTGGCGTTTAAGAGGTTAGTTGATAAGTATATGGAAGAGAAGGGAATGGTTTAGTTTGGAGGGGCATTGCTTTTTATTTTGGTCGGCACAACATCGAAGGCCGAAGGGCCTGTTCTGTGCTGTATTGTTCTATGTTCTATGTTCTAAGTGTGCACATTTGCAGCTCCTTGAGGATCGTGTTAAGGAGCTGGAGCTGGAATTAGAGGAACTCAGGATAATTCGAGAGGTTGAGGAGGATATTGGCAAGAGTAACAAAGAGATAGTCACTCCTAAAAGAGATTCTTGGGTAACTATTAGGAGGAGGGGTAAGAAGCAATCGGGGAGACAATCCCCTGGGGCTGTTCCCCTCCAAAACAAATTTTCTGTCTTGGAGGCCACAGTTGAGGAAGAATCAACTGGAGATGACCAAAGGGAGCAGGTCTCTGGGGGTGAGCCTGCTGAGAATGCTCAGGTGGGTAGGGAGAATAAGAGATTGGGCCTGGTAATTGGAGACTCCATAGTTAGGGGGACAGATAGGAGAGTAAGTAGTAATAAAAGTGACTCAGGGCTGGTGTGTTGCCTCCCAGGTGCTGGAGTCCAGGATGTCGCAGATAGGGTTTTTAAGATTCTTAAGGGAGAGGGGAGTCAACCCCAAGTCATAGTTCATGTAGGGACACATGATATAGGAAGGACGAGGGAAGGGAATATTAAACAGAAATTTATGGAGTTGGGGTGGAAGCTTAGGGCCAAAACTGGCAGAGTGGTTATCTCTGGACTCTTGCCTGTGCCAAGGGACAGTTTAGAGAAGAACAGAGAGAGGGAAAGTTTGAACTCGTGGCTGTAGGGATGGTGCAGGAGGGAGGGGTTGAGGTTCCTGAACAATTGGGACTCATTCTGGGATAGGTGGGACCTCTACAAGAGAGATGGTCTACACCTGAACCAGAGGGGAACTAATATCTTGGGGGGAAAATTTGCTAAGGCTATGCAGGGGGCTTTAAACTGATTCAGGGTGGGGGTGGGATCCTAAGTAGTTGGGGTGCTAAGAGGGATGAGAGTAAGGGGGTCATAGAGGAAAGCTGTAAAACACAGCAGCGTACGGGTGGGGTAGGGCATGGTTTGAAATGCGTATACTTTAATGCAAGGAGTATTCACAATAAGGGGGAGGAACTTGCAGCTTGGACCAGTACCTGGAACTTCGATGTTGTGGCCATTTCAGAGACTTGGGTAGAGCTTTAGTCGGAATAGAGAAGGAGGTAGAAGTGGGGGAGGAGTGGCATTATTAGTCAAAGACTGTATCACAGTGACAGAAAGGAAGTTTGATGAGGACTTGTCTGTTGAGGTAGTACGGGCTGAGATTAGAAACAGAGAGAGGAGAGGTCACCCTGTTGGGAGTCTTTTATAGACCTCCTAAAAGTTCTAGAGAGGTTGAGGAAAGGATTGCAAAGTCAATTCTGGTCAGGAGTGAAAGTAATAGGGTAATTGTTATGGGGGACTTTAACTTTACTAATATTGATTGGAATAGCTATAGCTCTAGCTCGTTAGAGGGGTCAGTTTTCGTACAAAGTGTGCAGGAAGGTTTTTTGACTCAGTATGTAGATAGGCCAACTAGAGGTGAGGCTACATTGGATTTGGTGCTGGGCAATGAGCCAGACCAGGTGTTAGGCTTGGAAGTTAGTGAACATTTTGGTGATAGTGACCACAATTCGGTTACGTTCACCTTAGTGATGGATAGGGATAGGCATGAAGCTGGGGGCAGTAGTTATAGCTGGGGGAAGGGTAATTATGAGGCCATCAGGAGAGAATTAGGGTGCATAGATTGGACTAGGAAACTACAGGGACTGGGAACATCTGGAATGTGGAGCTTATTCAAGGAGCAGCTGCTGCGAGTCCTTGATAAGTATGTCCCTGTCAGGCAAGGAGGAAATGGTCGAGTAAGAGAACCTTGGTGTACGAAAAAAGTTGATTTGCTGGTTAAAAGGTAAAAGGAGGCTTATGTCAGGATGAGGCTTGAAGGCTCAGTTAGTGCAATGGATAGCTATAGATTAGCCAGGAGGGAGCTAAAGAGTGAATTGAGGAGAGCTAAGAGAGGACACGAGAAGACTTTGGCTGATAGGATTAAGGAGAATCCTAAAGCTGTCTTTAGATATGTTAAGAATAGAAGATTGGTTAGGGCAAGATTAGGGCCAGTCATAGACAGCAGTGGGAAGTTGTGTGTAGAGCCTGAAGAGATTGGTGAGGCACTGAATAAATATTTCTCTTCGGTATTCAAGCAGAGTGCTGGAAATGTAGCTATGGAGAACACTGAGGTACAGGGTTGCAAATTGGGAAGTATTGTAGTAGATAGGGAGGATGTGCTAGAAATTCTCGAGGTTTGAAGTTGGATAAGTCCCCTGGGCCGGACGGGATTTACCCTAGGATTCTCTGGGAGGCAAGAGAGGAGATTGCAGAGCCTCTGGCTCTGATCTTCAGGTCGTCATTGGTTACGGGTGTGGTTCCGGAGGACTGGAGGATAGTGAATGTGGTCCCATTGTTCAAGAAGGGGAAGAGAGACCTTCCAGGGAATTATAGGCCAGTGAGTCTTACTTCTGTTGCGGGCAAAGTATTGGAGAGAATATTAGGGATAGGATTTATAGTTATTTAGAGAGAAATGAATTGATTGGGGATAGTCAGCATGGTTGCGTGAAGGGTAGGTCATGCCGTACTAACCTCATTGAGTTTTTTGAGAAAGTGACCAGAGAGGTGGATGGGGGTAAGGCGGTTGATGTAGTATATATGGACTTTAGTAAGGCGTTTGATAAGGTGGCCCATGAAGACTTCTGCAGAAAATGCAGATGTATGGGATAGAGGGTGATTTAGCTAATTGGGTTAGGAATTGGCTAGCAGATAGAAGACAGAGGTGGTGGTTGATGGGAGATATTCATCTTGGAGTTCGGTGACAAGTGGTGTACCTCAGGGGTCTGTTTTGGGGCCCCTGCTGTTTGTAATTTTATAAATGATCTGGATGAGGGTATTGGAGGATGGATTAGTAAATTTGCAGATGACACTAAAGTCGGAGGAGTGGTAGATAGTGAAGAGGGGTGTTATAGTTTGCAGAGGGACTTGGACAAGTTGCAGAGCTGGGCCGAGAGGTGGCAAATGGAGTTTAATGTGGAAAAATGTGAGGTAATGCACTATGGCAGGAATAATAAATGTGTAGAGTATAGGGCTAATGGTAGGATTCTTAATAGTGTTGATGAACAGAGGGATCTTGCTGTATATGTGCATAGATCCCTGAAGGTAGGCAGTCAAGTCGATAAGGTTGTTAAGAAGGCATATGGAGTCTTAGCTTTTATTGGTAGGGGGATTGAATTTAGGAGCCGCAGCATAATGTTGCAGCTGTACAAAACTCTAGTGCGGCCGCACTTGGAGTATTGTGTGCAGTTCTGGTCGCCACATTATAAGAAAAATGTGGAGGCATTGGAGAGGGTACAGAGGAGGTTTACCAGGATGTTGCCTGGTATGGAGGGCAGGTCCTAAGAAGAGAGGTTGAAGGATTTGAGGTTGTTTTCGGTAGAAAGGAGGCGGCTAAGAGGGGATCTTATTGAAGCATATAAGATGATTAGAGGTTTAGATAGGGTGGACAGTGATAGCCCTTTTCCTAGGATGGAGAAAGCTAGCACGAGGGGACACAGCTTTAAATTAAGGGGTATGAGTTATAGGACGGATAGCAGAGGTAGGTTCTTTACTCAAAGAGTGATTAGGGAGTGGAATGCCCTGCCTGCAGCTGTTGTGGATGCGCCAAGTTTGGTGGCGTTTAAGAGGTTAGTTGATAAGTATAGGGATGAGAAGGGAATGGTTTAGTTAGGAGGGGCATTGCTTTTTATTTTTGGTCGGCACAACATCGAGGGCCGAAGGGCCTGTTCTGTGCTGTATTGTTCTATGTTCTTGTTCTATGTTCTATAACTATATGGAAGAGAAGGGAATGGTTTAGTTTGGAGGGCATTGCTTTTTATATTGGTCGGTGCAAAATCGAAGGCCGAAGGGCCTGTTCTGTGCTGTAATGTTCTATGTTCTATATCAAACACCTTACTAAAGTCCATGTACACTACTTCCACCGCCCTTCCTTCGTCAATGTGTTCTGTCACATTTTCGAAGAACTCAACTAGGCTCATAAGGCATGACCTGCCCTTGACAAAACCATGCTGACTATTTCTAATCAGTCCAAACTTCTCCAAATGTTCATATATCTTATCCCTCAGAAGCCTCTCCATCAGCTTACCAACCACTGAACTCAAACTCACCGGTCGGTAATTTCCTGGACTATACCTGTTCCCTTTCTTAAAGATAGGAACCACATCCGCAATCCTCCAATCCTCCGGAACCTCTCCCGTTTCCATGGACGACGCAAAGATCATCGCCAGGGGCTCTGCAACCCTTCCTTCACCTCCCACATAACCTGGGGTACATCCCATCCAGTCCCGGCGACTTGTCTATCTTGATGGGCAAGTCGCATGGCAGCACGGTAGCACAGTGGATTAGCACTGCTGATTCACAACTCCAGAGGTTTAGATTCAATTCCTGGCTTGGGTCACTGTGTGGAATTTGCACATTCTTCTCATGTCTGCGTGGGTTTGCTCCAGGTGCTTTGGTTTCCTCCCACAGTCAAAGATGTGCGGTCTAGGTTGATTGGCCATGCTAAGAAATTGCCCCTTCGTGTCTGAGGATGTGTAAGTTAGAGGGATTAGTGGGTATAATATGTAGGGATATTGGAGGTAGGGCCTGGGTGGGATTGTGTTCAGTGCAGACTCGATGGGCCGAAGGACCTCTTTCAGCACTGTAACGTTCTATGATCTTTGATACTATTGTACTTGTAAGCCTTTGTAAATGCTTGCTTTGTTGTGAATTAATGAAGTCTCTCAGAGGGCATCAATGCAGAGAACTGTTGCGATTCCTGAGAAAAATCAGCGTCAATGGGATAGGAGGAACAGTTCATATGCGTGCAGGGTGTCCTGGCAGGCTAGTCACAGAGACATCATAAACACTGGTGTTCCACACATGATGTAGCGATGCTGGCGTTGGACTGGGGTAAACACAGTAAGAAGTCTCACAACACCAGGTTCGAGTCCATTCTGTAAAGTGTGTGTGTGACTTTATATGCCCTTCTCTGATCAGAACCCTCTATGCACCTGACAAAGGGACACCATTTCCGAAAGTTTGTGGGATCACTATCAGAGAGACTAGTTGGACTCTAATCAGGTGTTGTGAGACTTCTTACTGTGTTCCACACATGCACAGAGTTGCTATCTTGCAGAACTCACGGACGGTGTTTCAGGAATCCACAGACCAAAGCAGGGGGGAATTTTACCATCCGCCTGCCAAGGGAATCGTAGCGGACCATGCAAAGGTCTATTGACTTTGGGCCGGATCTTCCAGCCTCATGTGAGCTCAGTTGAAATTTCCACCCTAAAGCCAGGTGCCCTTCTCGGCAGCAACCTTTTTAAAAGAAAAGTTAGTTTCAAAAGTTTCCAAACTGATTACAGTTACGTTTTAAAACAGGACATACTTCTACCAGGCAGGAGGCTATGTTCAAAGTACTTCATTGTTGGTAAATCGCTGTGAGCTGTGTGGCAAGAGTGAGAAGGAGAGAAACCTTGAGATATCGGAAGAATTTGGAAAGATGTTTGGAAATGCCATGTTCCATGTTGGAATGAACATAGTAAGAATTTAGCAACACCAATTTATAATCCAACCGATTTATTTGATAGTAAAAACGCGAGCTTTCAACACTGTGTCTTTCCTCAGGAATGAACATAGTCAGGAACAGGGAAGTAACCTTGCTGATGGAGTTAAGAGCAACATTGAAAGAAGAATGTTATGTGTAGTAGTTTTCTGGATTAGTGCCTCAGTCCACACATTGATTGACAAAGAGACAGACAAGTCAGAAAAACCCAAGGATTGGTTTTGGGAAAAAGGATTTTCCTTTCCCATGGTGGGAACTTCATTCTTTTAGCTGTTTTCTCCACCTCTTTTGGCCAATTAAGTTCATGGTCGTTAAAATTTCTCATGATTGTTATTCTTTTATTACTCACTCCTTAATTTATTCACACTTCTCTTCCTCTGCCTCCCTTCCTTATCAGGTGATCCAATGAAGACACCTCTTATTGTGATATATCATTAATGTCTTTTATCTCATCTATAAATATCTACTTGTCTTCCTGAGGGCTGTTTTTTTTTCTAATGCTATTATGTTAACCATTAATAACCAGTGATTCAAACTCCTCTTTTTCTGTATGTTGTTCCGTGCAATGTTTAATTCCTTATCGTGATTCTTCTATAAAGACGTTTCTGAATAATTCTGACTATATCTGGTTCCTTGCAACATATTACTGCCTCCAGTTCCTTTGTTTTGTGAAGGAGATTGTGTGTAGCTCTGAACAGAGAATTTAACTCATTTTAATAGCAGTCCCTCTTACTGTATTTTTACCATCTTTTTATAATTCCTTATATTCCCTGGCCATTTATGACCTCTCTTAGCTGGTCTGCCCTCTATTCACCTTTCTTGTATTCAGTTTTATTTAAAGTTATTTCATTACTTGTATGCCCCTTCTCCTGTCTAACTAGTTTAAAGCATTAAAACCTCTTCTTTACTTTTCCTCAATCAGACACTGCTCCCATCTAGTTAATATAGATTCAATGTCATTGGTACAGGGTCCTGTCCTGTCCTTCTATAGGTACCAATGTCCTATAAAATTAACTCCTTTTCCCAAAACCAATCCTTTGGTTTTCTTCTGACTGTCTGTCTCTTTGTCAATCAATGTGTGACTGAGGCACTAATCAGAAACTACTACACATAACATTCTTCTTTTCAATATTGCTCTTACTCATCAGCAAGGTTACTTCCCTGTTCCTGACTATGTTCGTTTCCAACATGGAACATGGCATTTCCAAACATCTTTCCAAATTCCTCTTCCGATATCTCAAGATTTCTCTCCTTTAGGGTTCTCATTCTTGTCAGCAAAGGACACTGCTTATCCTCTAATGATAGAGTTCCCTATCGTCACCACAATTCAATTCTGTCCTTGCTCCCACTTTTGAACATTCTTCTGCATGAGGATGCTGTAGTCTGTAATGTGGTCTTGCCTTTAGGGATAGCAGCATACCATCAGGAAGCATCACCATAAGGGAAGTGTGTCATATGATCCAGCCGCAGTTACACTTTAGCCTAGAGCAGAACACAGCACACACAATCGGCTGCTAATGTCTCCAAGCTTTCTACTCATGTGTTTATGTTGATGCGTGCCTAGCACTAATAAAGTAAATCGCATCACAATGTGTTTTCACAATCCCTTACAAGTGATTGATGCTCTTATAATCAGAACACACAACATGGTGGCTTAGCCTGACAAGATTCAGTACAGGCGCAGCGAGCTGAACAGTGTTGATCAGAAGGAATTCTTCCAGTGTAGATAATAAAAATACAACGAAACTTACAATCAAAGAAAAGGTTTACTAAAGAAACTTCATTACTCCAAACTTGAGGTCTCATCTTGGGCCATTCCCAGTTCCCCACACACGTTCTAATTTATACACTGTCAGCTAGTTAGCTGATCGTAACATCATTCTGCCATTGGTTACATTGTTTTACTGTGGAAGCTGACCCTTATTCCCATTGGTCACGTTACAACAGATCCAATATTATCACCAGTTACATTCTAACACAGTCTTAGATTGTACTAAAGAGGATGAGGCACTCTTCAGTGTTCTAGCCAGACATTTCAGAGTATTTGAAATTGCAGTGTAGTGACTATTGCATTGAAGGGGACAAGGATACAGCGGTTGTGTTGGTAAGCAGATGGCTCTATTATGGTGAGACTGCCGTGCAAAGCCTGTCTGTTCAGTGAGTGGGGCCAGCACTGGGTTTGCTCAGTCAGGAAGGGTGAGTCTCCTGTGTGAGCCCTATGGATACTGAGTCAAACAAACAAAAAAAAGGTTCTAAATATTGAGCTAAAGAGGGTTGGGATTCTAATGGGTGGCACTTTGGAAAACTGAGTGAAAGAAGTTAGAGCAACATTCATCCAAGGTGTATGGAGGAAGGTCAAAGTGACACTGTTTAAATGCCCCAAAATTCCCCCGGTTGAATTGGGATGCACTTGACCTATCATCCGCATTGAAAATGTTAAACCAGTGTATTGAGTTATGGTTTCTTGATTCACTTATGTATGAACCAGACAAGCAAGTGATAAAAATTCACCTAAGGATTGGGAATGAAAATCTGTAAAGGTCGAACACGTCAGGATTAACAGCAGAAGAGGTGAAGGATCCCCCTACCAAACGGACGGGTCAGATTAACTCGAGTAATTCATCAACTAACTTCATGTCATTTTAATATCAGCCGACAGAATCCATCGACACTCAGTCAGAGAACAGCATGCAAACTCTGAATTTACAAACTCCAAGAACTGGTTGACATAGTTGTTGAGTTGTTAATCACAGCCACTCCCATGGAAGGCATTCCAGAAAGACCTGTGAGATAAGCCTAAAATGTAGGAACTACAAGCGGGAGGAGGCCATTCGGCCCTTTGAATCTGCTCCACCATTCATGGCTGATCAACAAATCCTGATCCCCCTCCCTGTCTTCATCCCATATCCCTTGATCCCTTTAGCTCCAAAGCTATATTTAATTTCTCCTTGAAATGTTTTGGCCTGAACTACATTCTGTGGGAGTGAATTCCATTCATTCATCACTCTCTGGGTGAAAAATTTCTCCTTACCTCAGCTCAAAGAGGTTTATCCCTTTTCCTCAAACTATGACTCCTAGTTTTGGACTCCCCCAGCATCGGAAGCATTCCTTCTCAATCTTATGCATTCTTTATGGAATATGTGGCTCTGAAGAGTTACTCAGGCAAGGATGGAAGTACAAGTGGCTCTCATGGGTTGACGAAGCTTACAGGTTCTAAATACTAGCCAATTGTTTGCCACACTTACAAGAATCCCAAAGTTTCACGAGGCATGTAGACATTGTGGTCTACAGAATGTGGGTATCCTGGCTAGACCGGCATTTATTGGCCATCCCTGGTAGCCCTTAGGAAGGTGAGCTGCCTTTTTGAACTGCTATTCTCCATGTGGTGTAGGTACAACCACAGTGCAGTTAGGGAGGGATTTTGACCCAGTGACAATGAAGGAAGAATGATATATTTCCAAGTTAGGATAGTGAGTGACTTGGAGGGGAAGACCCAGGAGCAGTAATTCCCAGATATCTGCTGCTTTCGTCCTCCCAGATGCCAGTGATAACGGGTTTGGCAGATGTTGCCCAAAGGCCCTCGGTGAGTTAGTGTACGCTTGACCTGGACCATTTGATGGGCAACATGACAGCTCAGTGACTATCGCTGTGCTGTGCAGATACATGGATTTGGGCCTGTGTCTGTGGGAGTTTGCGCATTCTCCCCGTGCCTGCATGGGTTTTCTCCGGGTGCTCTGGTTTCCTCCCACATTCCAAGATGTGCTCTTAGGCTAATTGGCAAAACAAATTCTCCCTAAATTGTCTCAAATTTGGTTTTTAGTCCATAGATCTATAAACATAGACAGGGATCACGGGTAGAGGTGGGAACATTGGGGTGGTGGCGCGGGCTCGTTGGGCCGAAGGGCCTGTTTCCCGTGCTGTTTTGTCTTTGTTGTTTGTTATTTGAGTTCCTGCAGTGCATCTTAGATGGTACACACAGCTGCTGCTGTGCATCAGTAGTAGAGAGAGTGAACGTTTGTTATGGGATGCCAATCAAGTTGGTAGCTTTTTCTGGATGGTTTGAGCTTCTTGAGACAAATGGAAAGTATTCCCTTACATGTAGTTGCATGTCTGTACCCAGTCAGACTGCAATTACAAACAGGTGGATTGAGATTGGCTTTTATCCATTCTTGCGTAAGAAGGCTTCATCCAAAAAAATTGCCGATCTCAAGTAGCTGTGCGAATTTCTGGTTTCTAGCGCGCAGTGAGTCAATCCCTTCTGCGGGATTGTCCCCACAGGCACAGGAGATGGTATTCCATGGCTGGCCAAGAAACAAATAGTGGCGCGACTCATGCCTCGACTACGACCACTATCACCAGACTTCCGGCCAGGAGGTATCGCCGGAATAGCCCTCGGTATGTTTTCGCGTAACTGTGGTTATCTCGGCGTTTTAGACCACAGTGAGTCAAACCTGACCGAGGTCCCGCAGGGTATCAGGCCTTCAAGGTGGCAGGTGATGGGAAGGGAATCTGACCGGCCGAGAACTGCCAAAACGCTTCTGTACCCGTAAACCCGGTAATCGTGAAAGAAATTTTGTCTTGACAGGTCCCGTCCTGTCCCGGGATAGTTGGTGATTTGCATGTGACGGATGCGAGCGTGCCTATCAAGGTAGCAGAAGCCTTACCGAGACCTCCAGCCCACACCACCGCTTCAAGGAGAGACGTATAGACCTGGTGTGACGCAGCGAATAGGCTGTGGTGCCCCGGCTCTTTTCTGATGGTTGCTGACCAGATGATGACCAAAAGAAGAAGAAATAGACATTGTCTTCCATGCCCTGAGAGGTTGGGCATGGCTAGACAGTGATGGGTGCAGCTCCCGGGTTGTGAGAGTGTGTTTCATGTCCAGGTTGAGTTTTTGGTATTGTTGGGTTGTTTGTTGTACGGTTGTGCGCGTTACTTAATAAAAACAGCTTTGTAATCAGATGATGTTTTATGGATAAACAGCTCAGAGCAAACGAGCAAAAACTAACATGCACGACAAGCGCTCCCAGAGGTGTGACTCAATCCGCTTGCCTGCAATTATAGTGGTTTGGCCGCATCATTTTAAGATCAATTTCCCATTTCCATCAATGCCTAAGGGCTGTGATAACATCTGGTGGAAGTCACTCTGATTCCACTCAGAAGTGCGTGACACATGTCGACAAGCAACAATAAAACTCAGATAAGATGCTCTCCTGAGTGTCTCTCAAAAATGTGCCTTGTGGATCATAGAATCCCCACAGTGCAGAAGGAGGCCATTCAGCCCATCAAGTCTGCACCAACCACAATCCCATCAAAACACTATTTTGCGTAACCCCCATATATTTATCCTATTAATCCCCTGGCACTAGAGTCAATTTAGAAAAGCCAATCAGTCTAACCTGCCCGTCTTTGGACTGTGGAAGGAAACTGGAGCACCCGGAGGTGACCCATGCAGACATGGGGAGAACATGCAAACTCCACACAATCACCCGAAACTGGAATTGAACCCAGTCCCTGCGTGATTCCGCTGCAATCCTAGATGACTTTCTTCCCTATCCATGATGTCACCAATCTTAGTATCATTTACAAACTTACTAATCATGCTTACTAAATCTCATCCAAATCATTAATATAAATGACAAATAACAGTGGACCCAGCACTAATCCCTGAGGCACATCACTGGTCACAGGCCTCCAGTTTGATAAACAACCTTCTACAACCACCTTCTCTCATCAAGCTAATTTTGTATCATTTGGCTACCTCATCCTGGATGCCGTGAGATTTAACCTTATGCAACAACCTACTTTGCAGTATCTTGTCAAAGGCCTTGCTAAAGTTCATTTAGACAACGTCAACTGCACTGCCCTCATTTACCTTCTTGGTTACCCCTTCAAAAAACTCAACCAAATTGTGAGACATGATTTTCCATTCTCAAAGCCATGCTGACTATCAGTTCTTGAGTCTCTAAATGCCTGTAGATCCTGTCTCTCGAAACACTTTCCAACAACTTACCCACCACAGATGTGAGGCTCGCTGGCCTGCAGTTCCCAGGCTTTTCCCTACAGCCCTTTACAAACAAAGGCACATTTGCCACTCTCCAATCTTCAGACACCTCACCCGTGACTATCGATGATTCAAGTATCTGCTAAGGGATTTCCTCCCTCGCCTCCCACAATGTCGTGGATATGGGGGAAGTAAGTTTCTCTCAGCAGGCTCCCACCCTCTGACTTGCTCTGGTAGCCACAGTATTTATAATGGTAGTCCAATTCATTTCCTGTCAATGGCAACCCACGGGAAAACTGATGAAGGGAGAATTGGTGATAGCAATGCCATTGAATGTCACGGGGCAATGGTTAGATTGTCTCTTGTTGGAAATGGTCGCTGTTTGGCATTTGTGTGCACATATGTCAGCCCAAAGTCCAGGTCTTGCCACACTTGAACATGGACTGCTTCAGTATCTGAGGAATCGCGAATGGTGCTGAACATTGGGCAATCATCAACGAAAATCCCAACTTCTGATCTTATGATGGAAGAAAGCATTGACAAAGTTGCTGAAGATGGTTGGGCCTCAAACACTCAACCTAAGTAACTCCTGCAGTGATGTCTCGGAGTTGATATACCATAGTATACCATAGAAACCTACAGTGTAGAAAGAGGCCCTTCGGCCCATCGAGTTTGCACTGAATGCAATCCCACCCAGGCCCTACCCCATTTCTCTATGTATTATACCCACTAATCCTCTAACCTCTGCTACCCTGGACACTAAGGCGCAAATTCTTAGCATGGCCAATCAACCTAACCCGCACATCTTTGGACTGTGGAAGGAAACCAGAGTATCCGGAGAAACCCTCGCAGACACGAGGAGGACGTACAAACTCCACACAGAGCCAGGAACCGACCCCAGGACCCTGGAGCTGTGAAGCCGCAGAGCTAACCCACTGTGCTATCGTGCTGCTAATTTACTTTCAATCTTCTCAGCCATCATCCTTTGTGCCAAATATGACTCCAACCAGAGGAGAATTTCTCCTGATTCCCACCAGGTTTGCTAACGTCCCTTAATCCCACATATGGTCAAATGCTGCCTTGTGTTAAGAGCAGTTACTCACACCTTCACCTCCGGTGTTGTCCCTGTTTGAACCAGGCTGTAAGGAGCAGAGAGGTCCCGGCTGATCCCAAACCGAGCGTCACTGAGCAGATTGTCACTAAGCAATTGCTGCTTGTTAACGATCCCTTACATCACTTCACTGCTGATTGAGAGTAGACTGATATGGCGGGAATTGTGACAATGTGCAAACTCCACACACACACAGTGACCCAAGCCAGGAATCGAACTTGGGTCACTGGAACTGTGAGACAGCAGTGCTAATCACCGTGCTGCCCATTACTTGCTGTTTATGCTGCTTGGCATGCCCGCCTGCACCAATTCTGCAGGGCACACGGCTGAAAGGGCATTGGCAGTCACAGTGTGTGCAGTGTGCTGGAGCAAAGGCACGTGTAGCGACAATGAGGTCCTTTTGGAGAGTCAGTGCAGACTCGATGGGCTGAATGGCTTCCTTCCGCACTGTAGGGAATCTCTGATTCTAATACACGGCATTGGTCAGATCTCAGATAGCATTCCAAATTCTGAAATGACCCCTGGCATCTCAGTGCACGACCTAACAGTGAAATATCCAGAATGTTTTGACAAAATTGGCAGTTGTAGGGAAGCTGCAAAATTTACACTTGCAGGAAAATGCAAAGCCCGCCAACTGATCTGGTACATTTTGTACAATGTAGCTGTAAACAACTACAAAAATACACCGAGAGACTCCACACTGTAGAGAATGTGGGAAGCCATTCGTTGAAAGATGCTGACTCAATCAGTGTGTCCACCAACATGTGAGACTATTTTGGTCTTATTAGAGTGAGATTAACAGGAAGTCAATTTTAAAGGCAGGCAGGTCATCACACCTTTGTAACCTGGCATTCACCAACAACTTCATCGCTCACACAATGGGCTTGGATTGGGCAAAGCCACCGTGAAGAAGTGTGAGACATAGATCTATAAACATAGACAGGGATCACGGGTAGAGGTGGGAACATCGGGGTGGTGGCGCGGGCTCGTTGGGCCGAAGGGCCTGTTTCCCGTGCTGTTATGTTCTTTGTTCTTTGAGACACGTCAGGAGCATGTGGCAAATCAGCTCAAAGAACCATTGATTCCACATGAAATCCCTACTCAGCCTTGAAACAAAGTCATATCAGTCTCACTTCACATCCATAGCACTGACTTCATTATTATCATTGGCTACTTTACCGACAAAAAACTACACAATATATACAATTGTTGTGCCTACCCAAATTCCTATTTTCAGTTTATTTGATATGCTAAAAGAGATGGTAAGCCATTTCAGATTATGTGTGAGAAGTGGAACATTGATCACACTACTCCTTCTTCATCTGCTTAGATGTAGCTGAATGAATGATTGACATGATAAAATCTCAAATTCTCAAATGCAGGCCATGTACCAATGTGTCAACTGTTATAAGATGGTCAATTGGGAATACAGTCTTGGGCTTCTGTTGGCGAGGGCTAGTTACTGGGCATGAAGTGATAAGAAGTGATTGGACCACTTACTAGTGAGTGGTCCACTTACTGGTGAGCTGGTGAGAGCCGTGACTGTAGTGCATTTGTTCTGCAGCGATATCTTGGGATAAGTGAAAAACATGTAGAAAGTTTTTAACATGGATTCAAAACCTGTAGAAGTTTCGTCGAGCTATTGCCTGCCTTTCACCATGCAGACATGGGGAGAATGTACAAACTCCACACAGACAGTGACCCAAGGCTCCTGGTGCTGTGGGACAGCAGTGCTAAGCACATGTCGCCCTGTAGCAGCATTCAAGAAATTCTCCTTAGGCGCTCAGGTTTTTTTAAAAAATAACTAAATTAATTAAAATGGATAGATTGTAACTGCTGGAGAAGAGCAACAACACTTGGCCAAGGAGCTCTGGGCCCTTCATTTATCGATGTCTAGGTTATTCTTAGATTCCAGGCAGTCCTGTCAGGTATTGTGTGTTACGATAATTGAGAAGTGGTGAATTGAAGTTGGGGTCACACAGTAAAAGTGTAAATATTTGTAGAAACGCGCAGGTAAATTGGTCAGTGTTCCGCTGGAGGTGTGAATACAGCCAGGATGGAGAAAATGCTACGAAAGAATATTCTCAGTGATAATTTCTCATTTTTATCTAGCTCCTCAAATTTTCGGAACACGACATTTTCCCTTTTGGTAGGTAATGGATTTACTAATCATGTAGGCAAATGCCGAGGTTACTGTCCCACAGGGGAGCAACTCCCACAGTCAGAACTTCCAACTACACATAAATAGTTTCACATTATTAATTTACATTGGAGATTATTGCAGCAGGACTGAGAGAGCATTGAGTGATTGGGATATGGTTATACACCAGCTGATCACATTACATAAACAGTACACACAGCAATGCTCCAGGATTCAGCCCCAGGTCTGGAATATACAATCTGGGCACAGGGATGCAGAACCCAATCCCTCAGCCTCCTGGTGAAGTGGGAATGAGGAAAACGGGAAGAGTGAGAAATAAAGTTGGGAAATAACATCTCCATCATAATGTTGCTCAGAATCTTACTCTTCAAATCACCTCTGTTATCAGCACAATTCCTCGGCATAAATTTTCTTTCAATATTCACTCACGTGATGTGGACTTCACATACAATGCTGGTATTTCTTTGTCATTCCTGTTTGTCCGTGAGAAGGTGTTGTGAGCCTATGGTTGAGTACCTGATTGGATAAGGGCACAGGTGAGGGTATCCACAGCTACTTGTGGAATTCGCACATCTCATTGTTTAAGGATGGATCCACAGCCAGAGTAAGAAGTCTGACAACATCAGGTTTAAGTCCAACCAATTTATTTGATAGTAAACTCACAAGCTTTGCCCCTTCGTCAGGTGAACATTCGGGAAAAACCCCGAAAGCTTGTTCTATGGTGTTGTCAGACTTCTTACTGTGATAGGGAAGATCGAAACTCAATGGCTGCTATCAACTTCCCTTTGTGGCACAACGGCCTCCCCGATTCAAACTAGACTGGGCGGCCGTAGCTATGTTAATTCAGTGGTCACTGGTGATTAAAGTTGCTTTCAGGGATTGCACTCTTATTACCCCAGGACCCAGCACGTTCATCTGAAACAGCAGTCCCCAGTCAGTCAGAGAACCAGACTCACACAAGAAATTATAAATCAGAGTTTGAATTAACTATATTCTGTAAACACGCAGTATCATTACTATAGCCAATGGTTTTGTGCGTGTGTGCGTGCATACGTGTGCATGTAAACACATGTATGTGTGAACAGGTGTGTGTGTGTGTGCATGTGTGTGTGAACATGCGTGTATGTGCATGTGAACATATGTGTATGTGTGAACAGATGTGTGTACGTGTATGTGTGTGTGTTCGCATATGCGTGCGTGTAAACACGTTTATGTATAAACAAGTGTGTGTGTGTGTGTGTGTGAACGTGTGTGTGCATGTGAACATATGTGAATGTGTGAACAGATGTGTTTGTGTGCGTACGTGTATGTATGTATGTGTGTGTGCACACATGTGAACACGTGTGTGTGTGTGCTAATTCAGGAAAATGGCACCTTCTTTCATTACCATCCCAGTGGCTGCTGCAACTTCAGTCAACAGCTTCTTAGAAACCTCTGCCCTACTGCGATTGAAATGTTTCAAATTGTTAGGAACATAAGAAATAGGAGCGGGAGTCGGCCATCCAGCCCCTCGAGCCTGCCCCGCCATTCAATAAGATCATGGCTGATCTGTAGTGGTTCAGTTCCACTTTCCCGCTTCCTCCCCATAACCCTTAATTCCCTTGTCAATTAAAAACCTATCCACTCAAATATATTCAGCGCGGAAGCCTCACCACTTCAACAGGTACAGAATTTCCAAAGATTCATCAACCTTTGCGTGAAAAAAATTCCTCCTCAACTCTGATCTGAACCCCCCCCCCCCCCCGCCAATCTTGAGGCTGTGCCCTCTAATCCTGCTATCTTTGCTAAGTGGGAAGAGTCTCTCAACCTCTACCCTATCTGTTCCCTTCATTATCTTATATGTCTCTATAAGATCCCCTCTCAGCCTTTTAAACTCCAAAAAGTACAAACCTGGCTCAGTCTCTCCTCATAATCCAAGTTGTTGCTATGAATCTGCTGGATTATCCACACTGCGGACACGATACACAAGTGCTGGAGGGAGGAACTGGATGGAAGATGTTAATCAAGCGCTATGTGCCTCTGTGTGTTGTTGCATCTGTGCCCATCCAGCTGTAGTTGGACAACTGAAGCCCTTCCAGCTGCAAAGATCTGTAACGGCATCTAAAATATGTCACAGACATCTTTTTTCAACCACATTCATTATCAACCAGAGGCAGGTCAGAGGTCAATAACACACTCCAACTAAATTCCTCTCTGTGCATTTTTCCAATTGATCCCATCCACTTCATGCCCATGTAGTGGGGAAACTAGGTAAAATCTAACCTTTGCTGCGATAACTATCAGGATATAAGACAGGGAAGAGTTTGTGAAGGGATAGTTGGCATGGAAGATAACCAAGAGAAGGAGAAAAGGAGAGAGGTGCGTTGAAGAAGTAAAGAAAAACACGGCAGAAACTGAGATTGAAACAGAGGTTTGATGTCTGGAGTGGGTCATAGAATCCCGACAGTGCAGAAGGAGGCCATTCATTGAGTCTGCACCAACCACAATCCCACTCAGGCCCTATCCGCACCTCCCTCCCCGTACCCCCCACCCTCCCCCATCCCACCCCACCCCCCCCCACACCCCACCCTCCCACACCCCACCCCACCCCCTCCCCCCCCGTACCCCCCACCCACCCCCAACCCCCAAAACCCAACCCCCACCCCCCCCACCCTCCACCTCCCCCCACCCCCCCACCCCCCATCCCACCCCACCCCCCCACCCCACCCCACACCCACCCCACCTCCCCCCCCGTACACCCCCACCCACCCCCAACCCAAGCCACCCCACCCCACACCACACCAACACCCACCTTCCCCACCCCATCCCACCCCACCCCCACCACCCCCATCCCACCCCACCCCTTCCCCGCACTCCCCCACACCCCCACCACACCCCACCCCACGCCACTCCCCCAACCCCCCACACCCCCACCCCCCATCCCACCCCCACCCACCCCACCCCCATCCCATCCAACCCCTTCCCCCCACTCCCTCACCCCCACCACACCACACTCCCACCCTCCCACCCTCCCATCCCCCCCTCCCATCCCCCTTCCCCCACCCCCCACACCCCCCCCCCACCTCACGCCACTCCCTCACCCCACCCCCCAGCCCCCCACCATTCCCCAACCCCCAACCCAGCCATCCCACACCACACCACCCTCCACCTCCCCCCACACCACCCCCCACCTTCCCCCACCCCCCAACACACCCCCCCCCACCCCACCCCTTCCCCCCACTCCCCCACCTCACCTCCCCAGCCCCCCACCCTCCCCAACCCCCAACCCAAGCCATCCCACCCCACAACCACCCTCCACCCCCCCCCCACTCCCACGCCATCCCCCCACCCCCCCCTCCACCCACCCCCCCACCCCACGTCCCCCCGCCCCATCCCACACCACCCCCCACCCCACTCCACCCCACACCACCCCACACCCCCCACGTCCCCCTCACCCCACCCCAACACCATCTCCCCACCCCACTCCACCCCACACCTCCCCCCCCCCCCACCCCCTCACCACCTTCATTAGTCTCCCAGCACTATGGGCCAATTTAACAAAGTCAATCCACCTAACCCACACACCTTTGGAGTGTGAGAGGAAACCAGAGCACCGGGACGAAACCCACGCAGACACGGGGGGACTGTGTAAACTCCACACAGACAGTCACCCAAGCCAGGAACCGAACCCGGGTCACTTCTCTGTGAGGCAGCAACGCCAGGCTGGAAATCCAAGCAATGAGCTTGTGTTCAGAAAGGCAGCTTTTACCCATTTCCGATCCTGTCAATGGTATCTCTTACTTTACAATCTAACTTGACCTGGAACTGTCTGATGCACCAACAGGCCGGGTGACTTGGTTCCAGTAAACAGACCGACAGTAACTCAGCTGCACTGTGTTAGGAAGCAGGTACTAGCTGAGGATCACAATAAATGATGAGCAGTTCCCTGTGCCCTGACTGACACCACATTAACATTAAACTTGTTCTAATTGCCTCAAGACTCACTGACCTGAGCATTCTGCTGTCTTGCAGTTCTCTGTAATTGATACTGGGGTCTGGGATTTACACAGATTATCACACATCACATCAACTGGACGGGGGCTGAGAGTGACACTTTGTTCAGACAAAGGCTTTTACCTGAATTGTCCACTCAATCTTGCATCGCACTTTGCCAATAATCTTCACAAGAAAGGTTTTGAACTCAAAAGGTTTCACAGTCACCTGAAAACAGACTTTACAAAAGCAGTAACTTCAAGTTTTTAAATTACAGCTAATTGTAATCTAATCAACCAAGCATAACTGCTGCCAATCATTCATATGATTTTATTCTTAGAACATATTACCACAATTGACAATTGACCACAATTCGGTTACGTTCACCTTAGTGATGGACAGGGATAGGCATGAAGCTGGGGGCAGTAGTTATAGCTGGGGGAAGGGAAATTATGAGGCCATCAGGAGAGAATTAGGGTGCATAGATTGGACTAGGGAACTACAGGGACTGGGAACATCTGGAATGTGGTGCTTATTCAAGGAGCAGCTGCTGCGAGTCCTTGATAAGTATGTCCCTGTCAGGCAGGGAGGAAATGGTCGAGTAAGAGAGCCTTGGTGTACGAAAAAAGTTGATTTGCTGGTTAAGAAGAAAAAGGAGGCTTATGTCAGGATGAGGCTTGAAGGCTTAGATAGTGCAATGGATAGCTATAGATTAGCCAGGAAGGAGGTAAAAAGTGAATTGAGGAGAGCTAAGAGGGGACACGAGAAGATGTTGGCTGATAGGATTAAGGAGATCCTAAAGCTTTCTTTCGATATGTTAAGAATAGAAGATTGGTTAGGGCAAGATTAGGGCCAGTCATAGACAGCAGTGGGAAGTTGTGCGTGGAGCCTGAAGAGATTGGTGAGGCACTGAATAAATATTTCTCTTCGGTATTCACGCAGAGTGCTGGAAATGTAGCTATGGAGAACACTGAGGTACAGGGTTGCAAATTGGGAAGTATTGTAGTAGATAGGGAGGATGTGTTAGAAATTCTTGAGGGTTTGAAGTTGGATAAGTCCCCTGGGCCGGACGGGATTTACCCTAGGATTCTCTGGGAGGCAAGAGAGGAGATTGCAGAGCCTCTGGCTCTGATCTTCAGGTCCTCGTTGGTTACGGGTGTGGTTCCGGAGGACTGGAGGATAGCGAATGTGGTCCCATTGTTTAAGAAGGGGAAGAGAGACCTTCCTGGGAATTATAGGCCAGTGAGTCTTACTTCTGTTGTGGGCAAGGTATTGGAGAGAATTATTAGGGATAGGATTTATAGTTATTTAGAGAAATGAATTGATTGGGGATAGTCAGCATGGTTTTGTGAAGGGTAGGTCATGCCTTACTAACCTCATTGAGTTTTTTGAGAAAGTGACCAGAGAGGTGGATGGGGGTAAGGCGGTTGATGTAGTATATGGACTTTAGTAAGGCGTTTGATAAGGTGGCCCATGGAAGACTTCTACAGAAAATGCAGATGTGTGGAATAGAGGGTGATTTAGCTAATTGGATTAGAAATTGGCTGGCAGATAGAAGACAGAGGGTGGTGGTTGATGGGAGATATTCATCGTGGAGTTCGGTGACGAGTGGTGTGCCTCAGGGGTCTGTTTTGGGGCCCCTGCTGTTTGTAATTTTTATAAATGATCTGGATGAGGGTATTGAGGGATGGGTCAGTAAATTTGCAGATGACACTAAAGTTGGTGGAGTGGTAGATAGTGAAGAGGGGTGTTTAGTTTACAGAGTGACTTGGACAAGTTGCAGAGCTGGGCCGAGAGGTGGCAAATGGAGTTTAATGTGGAAAAGTGTGAGGTAATGCACTTTGGCAGGAACAATAAATGTGTAGAGTATAGGGCTAATGGTAGGGCTCTTAATAGTGTTGAGGAACAGAAGGATCTTGGTGTATGTGTCAATAGATCCCTGAAAGTAGGCAGTCAAGTGGATAAAGTTGTTAAGAAGGCATATGGAGTCTTAGCTTTTATTGGTAGGGGGATTGAATTTAGGAGCCGCAGCATCATGTTGCAGCTGTACAAAACTCTAGTGCGGCCGCACTTGGAGTATTGTGTGCAGTTCTGGTCGCCACATTATAAGAAAGATGTGGAGGCATTGGAGAGGGTACAGAGGAGGTTTACCAGGATGTTGCCTGGTATGGAGGGCAGGTCCTATGAAGAGAGGTTGAAGGATTTGAGGTTGTTTTCGTTAGAAAGGAGGCGGCTAAGAGGGGATCTTATTGAAGCATATAAGATGATTAGAGGTTTAGATAGGGTGGACAGTGATAGCCTTTTTCCTAGGATGGAGAAAGCTAGCACGAGGGGACACAGCTTTAAATTAAGGGGTGATAGTTATAGGACGGATATCAGAGGTAGTTCTTTACTCAAAGAGTGATTAGGGAGTGGAATGCCCTGCCTGCAGCTGTTGTAGATGCGCCAAGTTTGGTGGCGTTTAAGAGGTTAATTGATAAGTATATGGAAGAGAAGGGAATGGTTTAGTTAGGCAGGGCATTGCTTTTTATTTTGGTCGGCACAACATCGAAGGCCGAAGGGCCTGTTCTGTGCTGTATTGTTCTATGTTCTATGTTCTATATTAAAATTACCTCCATCCATTATGTACTCTCTTTTTCCAGTATTATTCCTTCCTCTCCTGATAATTATTGATTTACCATTCTTCTTTCCCTTTTGTTGTATCTGAGGCACATTCCATTAAGGGTTGGTTACTCCACTCAATTAGCTGCTTTTCAATGGTAAACGTATACCTCCAGGACCCCTTGTGAAAATCCCAATCGCTTAACCGTGAACGGTCATGCGTTCTGCTGCTATCGGCTCTGGAATTTTCTCCGTAAATATCTTTACTCATTCCTCCTTCAAAACACTCCTTAAAACCGGCCAGTTAAATTGGTCGTAATGTGACCGGAATTCTCTGGGCAATCACGTTGGTGGGATCCGGTCGTAATGAACGGAGGTTTGGCTGAGTGTCAAATTCTCCGTTCTCACTTGCAGTGGCAGAGGGCATGAACGGCCAGAGGAATCTCCTTAGAATCATAAACCATACAGCACAATAGAGGCCTTTTGGCCCATCAAGTCAATATCTACACATTAGAAATATCTGAATTCCCACTCTCCTTATGTGTTTCAGCATAAATGCATTTTTTGATAGTGCCGCTGTGTAAGTGCTGTGGGTCAGTTTACAACATTAAAAGGTGCTATATAAATGCAAGCTGTTGTTGTTATTGGCTGAATGTTTGACCATCGGATATCTAACACTGGCAGGGAGGGGTGAATGGTAATAGGGGAATAAAAATCCTGACTCCCCGTCCTCTGCTAGTCGAGTAAGAAATCTCACAACACCAGATTAAAATCCATCAAGTTTATTTGATAGTAAACCCACAATCTTTCGGGGTTTGCCCCTCCAGTCCCACTCACCTGACGAAGGGGCAAACCCCGAAAGCTAGTGAGTTTACTATTAAATAAACTTGTTGGACTTTAACCTGAGGCTTCTTATTGTGTTTACCCAATGCACCTCCATATCTCTGCTAGTCTAACCAGGAATTCCTTTCGGAATTGATGCTGGACAACAAAACCTTGCATTTATATTGCGCTTCTGATATTGTTATATATTTATGTGGTTGTATGATTGCTTTAAGAGCCACTCATATGATGTGATGGTGATGTCATTGGGGTGTTGCACACGCTCCTGCTTAATTACATTTTGTGCTCTGCGCAAACAACTCCTTGAATAAATGTGCTGTTGTTCATTTGGATTTGTGTGTGCAAACCACATCGAACCCTACAGTACAGAAAGAGGCCCTTCAGCCCATCGAGTCTGCACCGACCACAATCCCACCCTGGACCTAACCCCGCATCCCTACATATTATACCCACCAATCATTCTAACCTACGCATCTCGAAACTAAGGGACAATCTTAGCCTGGCCAATCAACCGAACCCCCACATCTTTGGACTGTGGGAGGAAACCGGAGCATCCAGAGGAGACCCACGCAGACAAGAAGAGAATGTTCAAATTCCACACAGACCCGAGCCGGGAATCGAACCCAGGTCCCTGGAACTGTGAAGCAACAGCGCTAACCACTGTGCTACCGTGCCTCCCATCTTTTTGGTTTTGTATAAAACCCACAACCCCGAACATAATTAGCTCATTACAGATGTAGTAGACCATCCCCAGATGTTTCACAGGAGTGTTATTACATTCAATTATGGCCAGGGCCTATTAGAACAGATTAATGATGGGAATATGCCATTCAATCTATTACCTGCCTTGGCAAAACTGGGCATTTGGATTGGGAGTTTGTAAAAATTCTTTCATGTAGACATCACTGGCTAGACTAACCTGTCTGTAATTGTCGTTGAGAAGGTGGTGGTGTGTCACATTTTTGAAAACATGCATCAATCTGATTTAGTTACACCGACAGTGCTGTTAGGGAGGCAGTTCCAGAATCCCAATTCAGGATGTGTGTGCCCTGCAGGGAAACTTGCAAGTGATGTTCCTTAGAGGCTGCTCCCTTTGTCTGTCTAGATGGTAAAGTTTATAGGTTTGGAAGGAGCTGTTTGGTAAGTTGTTCAGAGCTCCTTGTATATAGTACACTGCTGTTATTGCCTGTCAGTGATGAATACTATCAATGTCTAGAGTGATAAACAGAGTGTCAATCATGTGGGCTGCTTTGCCTTGAATCATGCTGAGCTTCTTCAGTGTTCTTGGAGCTGCATTCATGCAGAGAATTAGAAAGGATTCTCCCACACTCCTGTAGATGTTGAACAGGCTTCGGGCAGTGAGGAGGTGAGTTACCTGCCACAGGATTCCTAGCCTCTAACCTGCTTTGATAGCCACAGTATTTATATGGCTTGTCCAGTTCCATTTCTGGTCAACGGTAAAACCTGGAATATTCATGTTGCAACTGTACAAAACTCTGGTGCGGCCGCACTTGGATTATTGTGTGCAGTTTTGGTCGCCACATTATAAGAAAGATGTGGAGGCATTGGAGAGGGTACAGAGGAGGTTTACCAGGATGTTGCCTGGTATGGAGGGCAGGTCTTATGAGGAAAGGCTGAGGGACTTGAGGTTATTTTCATTAGAGAGAAGAAGGTTAAGAGGTGACCTAATTGAGACATATAAGATGATCAGAGGGTTAGATAGGGTGGATAGTGATAGTTTTTCCTTGGATGGAGATGGATAACATGAGAGGACATAGCTTTAAATTAAGGGGGTGGTAGTTATAGGACAGATGTTAGAGATGGGTTCTTTACTCAGGGGGTAGTAAGGCCGTGGAATGCCCTGCCTGCAGCAGTTGTGGACTCGCCAAGTTTGAGGGCGTCCAAATGGTCAGTGGATAGGCCTATGGATAGCATTGGAATAGTTTAGGATAGAGGGTCATAAAATTGGTTCCATTGGTCGGCGCAACATCAAGGGCTGAAGGGCCTGTACTGCCTGTATGTTCCATTGATGTGAAGCATTCAATGGTAATGCCATTGAATGTCAAGGGGGCAATGGTTAGGTTCTTTCTTGTTGGAAGTGGTCATTGCCTGGCACTTGTGTGGCATGAATACTACTTGCTACTTATCAGCCCAAGGCTGGATATTGCCCAGGTTCCGCTGGACAGCTTCAGTATCTGAGGGCTCACAAATAGACTGAATATTGTGCAGTCATCCATGAACATCCCCACTCCTGGCATTATGATGGAGAGAAGGTCATTGATAAAGTAGCTGAAGATGGTGAGTCTAAGACACTACCCTGAGGAACTCGTGCACTGATGTCCGAGAGCTGAGATAACCGTGCTCCAACAACCACAACCATTTTTTGTGTGTCAGGTGTGACTCCAATCAATAGAGAGGTCCCACCTCAATAAACGAATAATCACAGTCTATGACAATTATCTTGTTAAGCGAATTGTTAGTTCAAAATGGCATTGGTTGTATCATAGAGACCACTGGAACACTTTGAGTCGAGAGCTTCTCGGCCCCTTTTAAGGTCAAACTGAACAAAAAAAAACTCAGATTAAATCAGGACGAAATAAAAGAGGCAGCTCCCCGAAAGGAAGAGGAACAGCCTGAATAAAATCAAAGTGCAAAGGAAACTTGAAAACATCAAATTAAAACGTGATGATTAGGGTCAGTAATGCGCCCCTGCGGTGCCCAACGAGTGTGGAAGGTGTCAACTGCTTCATTGCATACTCCCTCTCCAGGGATATCTGATGCAAACACCAGGTAGAGGGGCAGACAGTCAGGATGGACAGTCCCCTCAATTGCCCAGTGCCCGGACCTGTAAATGGTGCATTTCACCAGGACCAGGAGCAAGTTCACGAGGAGGTCCCCACCGCCCCTCTCAGAGAGTTTCTTGGAGGTTAGTTGCACTGAGAAAGTGTCTCACAATAAATCGGCTTCAACGTAAAGAGTGATTCTCCCAGATGTGGGGATGCCAGCGTTGGACTGGGGTAAACACAGTAAGCAGTCTGATACCCAAGTTCCGCACACATGAGGACGGTCTCAACAGGGATCTTGGGTTCATGTCGCACTATCTGTAACCCCCATGACTTGCCTGGGTTTGCAAAACCTCACTTACTGTGCTGTCTGGAGATGATACACATCTCTCTAACCTGTGCTCAGTGCTCCATCCACTCATATTGTCAGTATCTTTAAGACTTGAATAGCAGGTTAGCTGTAAAGATTCACATTCTAATCAGTATTCTGTAAACTGCCTGTGCTGTTATATGCTCTGTCTGAGACCAGAACTCTCCATTCACCTGACGATGGAGCAAACCCCGAAAGCTTGTTAGTTTACTGTCAAATAAATCGGTTGGATTTAAACCTGGTATTGTCAGACTTCTTACTGTGATTCTTCCAATACAGCTGCTTATTGTGAGTAACAACCCTCGTACTAAATTCCCATTGACTCCAGTTTTGTAGAACTCCTTGATGCCTCACGGGCAAAGTATTGATTTCAGAGGCAATAAACTCTTAACTCACCTCTGGATTTCTGCTCCGTGCTTGGAACAAGGTTGTAAAGATGTCTGGGTCTAAGTGACCTTGGCTGAATTGAGTGTCAGTGAGTATTGCAGAGAAAGTGTTGCTTGGTAGTGCATCTTGGACCATTTTGCTGATGATTGAAGAGGAGTAATTGGGCAGGTTGGATTTATTTTACTTCCTGTGGACTGGGCAATTTTCTACATTGCTGGGTAATGCCAGGGTTGTAGCCGCACTGGAAAAGTTTAGTTAGGGGCCTGGCTTGCCCTGAAGTGTAATTTTTGAGTCCTATTTATCAGAATATTGTCAGGGGCATTGCCTTCAGCTGTTTATTGATATCACTCGGAGTGAATAAAATTGACTCAAAGCTGGTTTTTGTGATGCCAATCACACATTGAAATCTGAACAATTCCCAAGAACTGATGACCTACATCCCAAGACTTCAAAAGAGCTAACTGCAGAGATAGTGGATGTGCTAGCTACGATTTTCCATAATTCCTTAGATTTAGGTGTTACATCATTTTTCAAGAAATCAAGGAAAAATAAAAGTGAGAACTACAGGTCAGTTAGCCTATGGGAAAATGCTGGAATCTAATATTAAGAATAGAAAAGCATAATATAATTAAAACAGGTAAACATGGTTGTATTGAAGGAAAATTCTGATCATGAGTTTATTGACTAATAGGGTAGATAAAGGGGAACCAGAAGATGTAATACACTGGGATTTTCAAAAGGCACCTAATGGAGTTCTTGTTATAAAAGTTAATAGGCAATATAAAGGCTTGTGGACTAATATACTAGCAAGGATAGAGGATTGGTTAATCGGCAGGAAGCAGAAAATGGGCATAAATGGGGCAGTTTCAAGCTATTAAACAGTGAATAGTAGAATGTCACAGGGGATTCTATATTAATGACTTGAATGAATGATGGGTTTTGCCGTCTTGCTTGACCCAAGACTGGAAAATCCTGCCTGGGGTCAACAGACATTTCCGTTGTCTGCCCCTCACCAGCTCTGATTCCATGCTGGGCATGGCATAGAATTCCGGTGAGAAAGCAAAAGTTTGCTGATGATGCAGAGCTAGGTGAAAAGGTGTGGGTAAGTGTTACAGACAGGTTATGAGAGTGGGCAGCAAGATGGCAGATACAATAGGGAAGTGTGAAGTTATTCACTCGCATCTCAGGAATAGAAAAACAGAACTCTTTTTTCAAGGAAATGAAACTTGTAGGAGTTGATGTTAAATGGGAGCAGAGAGTGGGCGTTAAATATAAGTGCACAAAAAACTCAAAGTTAGCATTCTGGTACAGCATGAAATTGGGAAGGGAAATGGTTTTTATTTGCAAGGCTGGAATCTTACCACCATTCATGCTGGTGGGACTGAGCCATGCCTCTTTACAGATAGCCCATTGTTCAATTACAATTTTGTCTGTCAGTCTTTGAATCCAGTTTGTCTGGGACAGATCCGCTGAAACTGACCTTTTCCCAATTCATTATTTTTACTCTACTCCCGCTCCTTTCTCATAGTTGATCTAAACCTTACGAAGCCATGGTCATTTTCCTTGAACGTTCCCCTGTTGACACTGATCCACTTGGTCTACCTCATTCCTTACAATCAGATCCAGCAATGCCTCACACTGATGCAGAAAATACTCCTGAACACATTCCCGAAACTCTCTCTCCTCCCTTCCTTTAACACTATAATTATCTCAGCCTATATTAGGATAATTAAGGTGCCCCATTATAAAAATTACATAGCATTGTACCTCTCTTTAATTGACTCAATGTGTCTTCATCAGTTGGTGGCCTATGGAATACACCCACTAGGGTAACATTTCCTCTGTTGTTTTTCTAGCCGTAACCAAATAAAAGTTCTCCTTGGTTCCTCTAAGAGTCCTCCCACTCATGTCTCTCTCTCCATGTCTTGAGCTGTCTCGAGTTCTCTATCTCTCTCTCGAGCTCTCTCGCTCTCTCTTTCAGTCTCTCTCCCTCTGGCCCTTTAATATTCTCCCTCAAAAATATTAACACCCTTACTCCATTTTCCGGTTCCCATCTTTCTGGAACATCTTCTATCCAGGAATATCTAGCATCCGATCCTCTTGATTTTGGGTTATATCCCCATTATTGCCAGAGCATCAAATTCCCTTGTGGTTAACTGTGGTACTCCAATCTTATATACCATGATCTGTGTGTTCATATTGCATTTTAAATCTTATTTCTTTCCCTTTTGCTCTGCTTCCACCTAATAATTTATTATTTCTTACTCTAATCATTCCTGATATTTTATGTGCTTGATTTTTTTCTTCCTAATATTGCATTCCTTTTGCCAAGTTAGTTTAAAATTTTTCTTTATTCATTAGCAAACTGACCCTCAAGATTAAGTAATTTGAGGTGGCACAGTGGTTAGAACTGTTGCCTCACAGTGGCAAGGACCTGGGTTCAATTTCTGTCTGTGTGGGGTTTGCACATTCTCCCCATGTCTGCATGGGTTTCCTCCAGATGTTCCGATTTCCTCCCACAGTCCAAAGATGGATTGGCCATACTAAATTGTCCCTTGGTAGACTGAGATGTATTGGTTAGAGGAATTAAATATGTAGAGTTATGGGGCTAAGGCCTGGGTGAGATGTTTTGTCAGAGAGTTGGTGCAGATTTGATGGGCTGAATGGCCTCCTGCACTGGAGGGATTCTGAGTGTTGCCCAGATGTGAAGTTTTTTCCTAGGATGGACTCGAATAGCACAAGGGGTCACGGGCTTAGGGTGAGGGGGGTAAGGTATAATTTGGATGCTAGAGAGAGTTTTTTCACACAGAGGGTGGTGGGGGTATGGAATGCGCTGCCAAGTAAAGTGGTGGAGGCAGGTACTCTGGAGTTATTTAAGAAATACTTAGATTGGCACATGAACAGAATGGGAATGGAGGGGTATAGAAAACTGATTTAAAATAGGGATCGTGAGCCTTGGGAGTCCCTGGGAAGTGTGTAAATAGATGATGATATTGATGTACTTGTTTTTATCCTACAGGTGCTTTGGCCCACCTTGTTGTCTAACGAGGGGCATACATGCGATGGGTTGTGAGAGGGCTGCTCTTGGATTTTTATTTTTGAGATTATCCTAGTGCTTCACATCGTTAGTGTACGCTTGAGCTGGACCATTTGATGGGCAACACGACAGCTCAGTGACTATTGCTGTGCTGTGCAGATACATGGATTTGGGCCTGTGTCTGTGGGAGTTTGCGCATTCTTCCCGTGCTTGTGTGGGTTTTCTCCGGGTGCTCTGGTTTCCTCTCACGTCCCAAAGATGTGCTCTTAGGCTGATTGGCAAAACAAATTCTCCCTAAATTGTCTCAAATTTGGTTTTTTAATACATAGATCTATAAACATGGACAGGGATCACGGGTAGAGGTGGGAACATCGGGGTGGCAGCATGAGCTCGTTGGGCCGAAGGGCCTGTTTCCCGTGCTGTTTTGTTCTTTGTTCTTTGTTAAGAGTGAAGAATAAGTGGTTTTGCAATGCGTGCACAATTCTGAGGAAAGCTAAGCATTGATTGTCTGTAATAGACAAGGGAATTAATGGTTATGGGGAGAAAGCAGGAAAGTGGAACTGATCCACTCAGATCAGCCATGATCTTATTGAATGGTGGGGCAGGCTTGAGGGGCTGGATGTTCTTAAAAGAATGTTGGGAAACTCAGAAAATTGGGACGTGACAAAACACAGCAGTAATAGGCCCCTCAATTCTGCTCCACTATCCATAGAACATAGAACATAGAACATAGAACACTACAGCACAAACAGGCCCTTCGGCCCACAAGTTGTGCCGAACACATCAAAACCTACCCAGCCATAGACCTTTCTATAACCCCCAATCCCATTGGATCCCATATACTCATCCAGAAGTCTTTTTAAAGACCCCAGCGAGTTCGCCTCGACCACCACCGACGGCAGCCGATTCCATTCACTCACCACCCTCTGAGTGAAAAACTTTCCCCTAGCCTCCCCTCTGTACTTGCTTCCCTGCACCTTAAATCTGTGCCCTCTTGTCGCGACCATTTCAGCCCTGGGAAATAGTCTCTGAGAGTCCACCCTATCTATTCCTCTCAACATCTTGTAAACCTCTATCAGGTCGCCTCTCAACCTTCGTCTCTCCAGGGAGAACAGTCCCCGCTCCCTCAACCTGTCCTCATAAGGCATGCCTCCCAATCCAGGCAACATCCTTGTAAATCTCCTCTGCACCCTTTCAATAGCTTCCACGTCCTTCCTTTAGTGAGGCGACCAGAACTGCGCACAGTACTCCAAGTGTGGTCTGACAAGGTCCTATAAAGCTGCAGCATTACCTCCTGACTCCTGAACTCAATCCCTCAATGAATGAAGGCCAGTACACCGTAAGCTTTCTTAACCACATCCTCCACCTGGGAGGCCGATTTGAGAGTCTTATGGACCCGGACCCCAAGATCCCCCTGCTCTTCCACACAGCTAAGACTCCTACCTTTGATAGTGTACTCATTCATCCCGTTGGATCTGCCAAAATGGAACACAACGCATTTATCCGCGTTGAAGTCCATCTGCCACTTCTCCGCCCAGTCTTGCATCCTGTCGATGTCATGCTGCAACTTCTGACATCCCTCCAGACCATCCACAACACCACCGACCTTCGTGTCGTCGGCGAACTTACTCACCCATCCCTCCACTTCCTCATCCAGGGCATTTATGAAAATGACAAACAGCAAGGGTCCTAGAACAGATCCCTGGGGCACTCCAATCTGATCACAGCTGATCTCATCTCAGCCTCATCTCCGACTTCCTATCTGCTCCCTCTGCTACTAATTTAAAACCTATCTGTCTCCTCCTGAAATTCGCTTTGTGATTCAACATCTCCTGAATTCTCCTTTGCTTCTCTGCTTGAACTTACAGGGCGCTATCGACAGGTTTGAGGAACTACGGTCCTTTTGGCTATTTCCTCGAGCGCTTCCATTCATTGTTTGCTTGGTAGGAGAGGCTGATCGATTGGCTTCTGCCTTTGGAAGGTGTGGGGTGGAATTTAACCATCCCACCACCGCGGGAATTGTAGTGGGTGGGACACAGACCATGCAAAGTTCTATTGACCTCCGTTAGGGCACGGGGGCATATTTTCTGGTCTTAGAGTGATTGTGGTTGGGAAATCCTGCCTATCATTTCACTTCAGTCCCTGGGATGAGACATATCACCAGGAGAGACAAATAATTGCACTGTTTTAGAAGTGAGGACAGAGATTATTGTGGAGAGGCAGTGATTGTCCAAGGCAATGTTGGGAGTGTTGTGAATGGTTTGGACACCCTACTTTCGGAAGGATGTTAAAATTATAGAAAATGACCAATGTGGCTTCACCAGGTGCTGGCAAAGATGTGGATCAACTGTCTTGGGGAGATATAGAAAGACTTTTGCACCACTTGCAAAGAATAACCCAAAATTACATTGACCAATTACACTAATCCATCAACATCAGGCCTGGTGAAACTATTATATAGAACATACAACACTAGAGCACAAACAGGCCCTTCGGCCCACAAGTTGTGCCGATCATATCCCTACCTACCAGGCCATAGAACTATCTGTAACTCCCAATCCCATTAAATCCCATATACTCATCCAGAAGTCTCTTAAAAGACCCCAGCAAGTTCGCCTCCACCACCACTGACAGCAGCCGATTCCATTCACTCACCACCCTCTGAGTGAAAAACTTACCCCTAACATCTCCTCTGTACTTGCCCCCAAGCACCTTAAACCTGTGTCCTCTCGTAGCGACCATTTCAGCCCTGGGAAATAACCTCCGAGAATCCACTCTATGTATTCCTCTCAACATCTTATAAACCTCTATCAGGTCGCCTCTCAACCTTCATCTCTCCAGGGAGAAGAGACCGAGCTCTCTCAACCTATCTTCAATGAGGCATGCCCCCCAATCCAGGCAACATCCTTGTAAATCTCCTCTGCACCCTCTCAATAGCTTCCACATCCTTCCTATAGTGAGGCGACCAGAACTGCACACAACACTCCAAGTGGGGTCTGACAAGGGTCTTATAAAGTTGCAGCATTACCTCCCGACTCCTAAACTCAATTCCTCTATTAATGAAGGCCAGTACACCATATGCCTTTCTGACCACATCCTCCACTTGCGGGGCAGATTTAAGAGACCTATGGACCCAGACCCCAAGATCCTTCTGCTCCTCAACACTGCCAAGACTCTGTATGAACATAGAACATTACAGCGCAGTACAGGCCCTTCGGCCCTCGATGTTGCGCCGGCCAGTGGACCCTCTAACCTAAACTATTCCAATATCATCCATAAGCCTATCCACCGAACATTTGAATGCCCCCAAAGTAGGCGAGTCCACAACTGCTGCAGGCAGGGCATTCCACGCCCTCACCACCCTCTGTGTAAAGAACCTGCCTCTGACATCCGTCCTATAACTACCACCTCTTAATTTAAAGTTATGTCCCCTCGTGTTGGTCATCACCATCCGAGGAAAAAAGCTCTCACTATCCACCCTATCCAGTCCTTTGATCATCTTATACGCCTCAATTAGGTCACCGCGTAACTTCTTCTCTCTAATGAAAATAACCTCAGGTCCCTCAGCCTTTCCTCATAAGGCCTTCCCACCATACCAGGCAACATCCTGGTAAACCTCCTCTGCACCCTTTCCAATGCTTCCACATCTTTCTTATAATGCGGCGACCAGAACTGTACGCAATACTCCAATTGCGGCCGCACCAGAGTTTTGTACAGTTGTAACATAACCTCACGGCTCCTAAATTCAATCCCTCTACCAATAAAAGCTAACCCACCGTACGCCTTCTTAACAACTTTATCAACCTGGGTGCCAACTTTCAAAGAGCTATGTACTTGTACCCCAAGATCCCTCTGCTCGACAACACTATTAAGGGTCCTTCCATTAGCCCTATATTTCATATTTCCTACCCTTGATATTGTACTCCTTCATCCCATTGGTCCTGCCAAAATGGACCACCACATATTTATCTGCGTTGAAGTCCATCTGCCACTTCTCCGCCCAGTCTTGCATCCTGTCTATGTCTCGCTGCAACTTCAGACATCCCTCCAGACCATCCACAACACCACCGACCTTCGTACTCCTGTGCTCAGATTTTGCTTCCATTTAAATGTCCGATTTATTTTGCAAAGCTGACAGCTGCCTTTCGATGGTGCTTCTTTCATTGTAAGGTTCAACATAGAAGAAATCCATAATGAAAAACAACAGTGTTTTAAATGGAAATAAAGAAGGTATCAGGAAAATAAGACCATTCCAACCTCACAGGTGGCACTGGGGTGTGAGGTTGAGTCTTTGCAAGGTGATCTGTTTTAGTATAACGGCAACGGCAACAAAGTTTTCACTCAGAAGGTGGTGAGTGAATGGAACCGACTGCCGTTGGAGGTTGTTGAGGCAAACTCACTGCAGTCTTTTAAGAGACTTCTGGATGAGTATATGGAAAAGAATAGGATAGGGGGTTATAGATAGGTCTGTGGATTGGTAGATGTGATCGGCGCAACTCGTGGGCCGAAGGGCCTGTTTGTGCTGTATTGTTCTATGTTCTATGTAATTCTTAAACGCTAAGATAGAAGCAAAGTACTGTAATTGCTGGAATCTGAAACAAAAAGAGGAAGTGCTGGAAAAGCTCAGCAGACCTGACAGTCTGTGTGAAAGAGAATAGAGCCAACGTTTCAAGTCTCGATGACCCTTTGTCACAGCTTAAACACAACGCAGCAGCAATTTAAATGATAAAATAATAGGCCATTTCTTGGAGAACAAAGACAATGAAGAACTGGAACAGGCCCTTCAGCCCATCAAGCCTGCACTGAGAGGTGGTTTCTATCCCCCTGTTCGTGTGTCTATCAAGATAAGCCTTGAATACTGCTATTCCCCCACCACCTCTGGCAACGCGTACCAGGTACCCATCGCTCTCAATGTGAAAAACTTGCTCTGCCTGTCTCTCTTAAAATTTCCCCCACTCACCTTGAACCTGTGCCCCCTTACAATCGACACTTCTACCCTGGGGTAAAGCCTCTGAATATCCATTCTGTTTATGATTCTCATAATTTTGTAGACTCTTTATCAGATCTCCCAATCAGTGTTTCCAGTGGAAACTATCCAAGTTTATCTAACCTCTTATATCTAAAATCCAGGCAACATCCTGGCGAAATTTCTTTTGCACTCTCTCCAAAGCTTCCGCATCCTTCTGCTGGTGTGGTGAGCAGAACTGCACACAATATTCCAAATGCAGCCTAACTAATATGAAACACCAGTCCAGTACATTCATCACTCTTCTAGCCCACCTGTCTTCACCAGACTGTACGGGATATCAGCAACCCAGAGGGAACAGGTTAGCAGCCTCAAGAAAAAGACAGTACCGACTCTCACCACTTGGGGCCCTTATTCAGGGAGTTGCGACCCACCAACATGTCCATTTTCCCAAGGACAGCTCAAAGAAGCCCACCAAACTCAGCTCTCTAGCTTGGGAGGCCTTTGCCAAGGAGCAAAGTATGGCTGCCACCTACTTGCGAAGGAAGTGGATGAATGCTTTTAATGGTTCTGCAAGAGTAAGTCCTCTCTCAGCTCCACTCAAATAGCGACTCTTTCACGGATCTCACGTCCATTAGCGGGGGACGTATATCAACGCCCGCTCCCTCAACAAGCCCAGCACGACCATTCCATCTTCCTAACTCCAATCTCCATCCTTCCCGGGGAGGATTCTCCACACACGGGACATGCATTTCCTCCATCTCATTTCTCTGTACCCATACAGGCCGAATGTGCAACACAACAAATTGAGAACGAGCCCAGGCTGAGGGAGGGACAGCAGAGATAATCGGCCTCACTCAGTTCTAAGAGGCTACTGCAGGAGTGACCGGTGAGGACCAGGATCTCTTCTTCAGTGACAGAACTTGGCTATTGTCTTGTTTTGGTACTTCCCAAGATCAATCAGTGGACACGGGAGGTGATTAACAGACCGCTGTTCCTTATTGCTGTCTTCATTGAGAGAAAACATGGATCCTGCAATCAGTGCACGGGCTTTAACAATCTGACAAGCTAGATAAAGCACAATCTTACCAAAAATATTCGAAGTGCCAAACGAAAGCATAAATGGAAGAGTTTCAGGTCCTTTTTTTTGATGAGACAGCTAATGAAATCTTATACCACTTAGTGCAAAAAAAGAGGCAAAGTGTGATTCACACCAAGCCGTTGATGTCGTCTACATGGATTTCAGTAAGGCATTTGACAAGGTTCCTCGTGGTAGGCTGATATAAAAGGTGAAGGCGTATGGGATACAGGGCCAGGTATGTAGATGGGTCGAGAACTGGCTTGGGAGGAGGAGACAGTGGGTATTAGTGGAAGGCTCTTTTTCCAACTGGAGGTCAGTCACTAGTGGTGTGCCACAGGGCTCAGTACTAGGACCTCTTCTATTTGTGATTTATATAAATGACTTGGAAGAGGGGGTAGGTGGTGTGATCAGCAAATTTGCTGATGACACTAAGATGCTTGGATTGGCGGGGACTGAGGAGCAGTGCCAGGCAATACAACAGGACATAGATAGGCTGGTAGATTGGGCAGATAGATGGCAAATGGAATTTAATCCGGATAAATGCGAGGTGATGCATTTTGGCCGGAATAATGTAGAGGGGAGTTATAGGATAAAAGGTAAAACTATCTGGAGTATAGAGACGCAGAGAGACCTGGGGGTGCAGGTTCACAAGTCTCTGAAGGTGTCAGTACAGGTGGAAAAAGTGATAAAGAAAGCGTATGGTATGTTAGCCTTCATAGGAAGGGGTATAGAATACAAGAGTAGGAGTCTGATGTTGCAAGTGTATAGAACGTTGGTTAGGCCTCACTTGGAGTACTGCATTCAGTTCTGGTCGCCGTACTAGCGGAAGGATGTGGAAGCCTTGGAGAGAGTGCAGAGGAGATTTACCAGGATGCTGCCTGGTATGGAAGGGCTGTCTTACGAGGAAAAATTGAAAACACTGGGGTTGTTTTCCCTTGAAAGACGTCGGCTGAGAGGGGATCTTTTAGAGGTATATAAGTTTATGAGGGGTATAGATAGAGTAAATGGTGGTAAGCTTTTTCCACCATTAGAAATGGATAGAATGAGGGGTCACGGGCTCAGGGTGAGGGGGGCTATGTATAAGACGAATATTAGAGGCCAGTTTTTCACACAAAGGGTAGTGGGGGTGTGGAATGCACTGTCGAGTAAGGTGGTGGGAGCAGGCACGCTAGGGTTGTTTAAGGGTCTCTTGGACAGCCACATGAGCGGTCTGCAGATAGAGGGATATAGGAGGACTGTTTAAATATCCTATTTGTTTCCACAGGATGTTCGGTCCACCTTGTTGACCAACAAGGTGCATGCATTCGGCAGGTCGTGCGAGGGCTGCTCTTGGATGTTACTTCAGGAGTGGCCTAGTGCTTCAAGTCGTCAGTGTATGCTTAAACTGGACCATCAGATGGGCAACATGACAGCTCAGAGACTATCGCTGTTGCTGTGCAGACACATGGATTTGGGCCTGTGTCTGCGGGAGTTTGCGCGTTCTCCCTGTGGTTGCGTGGGTTTTCTCTGGGTGCTCCGGTTTCCTCCCACATCCCAAAAATGTGCTCTTAGGCTGATTGGGTAACAAATTGTCCCTATATTGGTCCCTGTATGGGAATCTTCAACAATAGGCATAGCCTAAAGTCATGGATATGTCATTAAAACGTTAGGACGGCGGCGCGGGCTCATTGGGCCGAAGGGCCTGTTTCCCGTGCTGTGTTGCTCTTTGTTCTTTGTTCTTTGTAATCAGTAGAGGGAGTGGGTGGAGTCTATTCTCACCAGAAAGCCAGCTGCTCACACTAGATAGCCCTGTTGAGCATGTACAGGTTTCTGTGTTGTGTGCAATAGAACAGAGAGACCAGTCAATTCCCCTCACTACCCCGATCGCTGTCCCCCAACCCTTGGCTACCTACTCCCACACCAGCTAATCACCACCAAATACCTGTCCCAGTTGATCGTCCACCTAACCCCAGCCTGGAATATCATCCCTTCCACCGTCCAATCTCCAACTGCTCTCCTTAAGCCCTGTTCCCAGCATGGTCCCACCCCTTGACATATGCTAGTTGTAGGGGGGTCAAAGTGCATCAGTACCTCTGCCTTTAGCCACCTTGAACATAGCCTCACTCGCTTCTGCTCACTTCCAGGCTTTTGTCCTGACACAGAAGTTAATGTAGGAGTTACAGCAGAGTTGCCATTTGCGGAATGGATCTCCTGGAATAATTTAGCAGGAGGAAGAATATGGATAATATTATGAAGAGCTGGAATATTCACCACAGCCTTGGAGGTGCTTTGTGAAGCTAGTCAGCACCAATGACATGCTCCAAATATTCCAGTGAAGAAATCCGTCTTTGTCTTTGTGAACCTGTGGGGCAACCTCCTTCAGCCTTTACAGGGTGCTGTCCGTGTCCCTGGCATGATCTTTATTAGTTTTACCCGTTGCCAAGGTAGCACTGAACTCCACTCAAACCACTCTGGTCTGTGACACTCAGAAGCAAAGATGGAGCTGACATTTGTTCCTAAAAGGCAAACGGCAATATCAGCACAGCCACTGTGTCTTGTAGGGGATTTTCAAATTAACTCCGTTGCAGTGTTAATGTAAGTCTACTTGTGACACTAATAGGTAAACTTTAAACTGACTTTTCATCAATGTGCATTTCTAAGTGGGCCTGACATTCATTTGTTTTTCTGAATTGCTATCTACCAACTAGATCAAGTGAAAAGATCCTTAATCCGGGAAGTGGATATTAGTCAGCAGACAGCACAGGCTGAATGTTAACCATCAAATCTCCACTGAAATGCCTGGAGCCATTTTCCTTCAGCACTGCAGTTATGAGTGTTTTCCAATTATTATGGATTCCTAACTCAATCAAGTTACCCAGATCAGCTTCCGAAATTATAGAATCATACAGTGCAGATAGAGGCCCTTCAGCCCATCAAGTGTAGAACGACCACAATCCCACCCATATCCCTACCTGCTAATTCCTCTAACCTACACATCTCAGGACACTAAGGGGCAATTTTAGCATGGTCAATCAACCTAACTCGCACATCTTTGGACTGTGGAGGAAACCCGGAGTACCCGGAGGAAACCCACGCAGATATGAGGAGAATGTGCAAACTCCACACAGACAGTGACCCGAGCCGGGAATCGAACCCAGCTCCCTGGAGCTGTGAAGCAGCAGTGCTAACCCACTGTGCTACCGCGCCTACCCAAAATAAAAACAAGAATGAACTCAACAGGTCTGGCAGCAACTGTGGAGAGAAGATAGAGTTAACATTTCCAGAGAAGTGCCATGCAGACTTGAACTTGGAACGGGGGCACAGTGGTTAGCACTGCTGTCTCACAGTGCCAGGGGCCTGGGTTCGCTTCCCAGGTCGGGTCACTGTCTGTGTGGAATTTGCACATTCTCCTCGTGTCTGCGCAGGTTTCCTCCCACAGTCCAAAGATGTGCGGGTTAAGTTGATTGGCCATGCTAAGAAATTGCTCTTAGTGTAGGTTAGAGAGATTAGCGGGTAAAATGCGTAGAGATATTGGGGTTGGGCTTGGGTGGGATTGTGGTCGGTGCAGACTTGATGGGCCAAAGGGCCTGTTTCTGCATTGTAGGGTTCTATGTTCATCGCACCCCTCCCAAGGATAATCATGCCCCACCCAGGGGGGGACTCATACCCCACCCAGAGAGAACTAATCTTATATTTGATTCTGGAAGTCCCCATTGTACCTGCTTGTTGAGATTGTAGTCTTTCACCTATAGCATACCATTACCTTCTCAAAGTCAATCGGAAACAAATGGTGAACTTGCCAGTGACCCTCACATTCTATAAATAAATATATTTTTAAAATCACTCCAGGCAGCAATGCGTAGAGAAAAACACCTCTTTGTTTTCTCATCACATTGGCTTTGAAAGGTTATTTGAAATAATTTTCTTAATTTGAATCCAATCTTTGAAAGCTAAATATTAATTTGCCAAATTTAAATAACAGCAGCATTCAACAACTCAGCGTAGAACTTCAATCTCCTTGCTCATGGCAATTTAACTGATCAGCTATTGAGTACAGAGGCAATGAGAGAGAGACACACAGAGAAGAATCTCTCAATCCATTTGCTGTGTTCATTGAATATGAAAATATCTCAGCATTGAAAGGGAATTATTTTTTCAGTCAAACTCTTCACTCTGGTAGGTACACAAAAGCGAGTTAATAGGTAGAAAGTTAACATCCCTCACCAATTCCTCAGGCAGCGAGTGAAGGACTACACCTAAGGACTTGAACAACATCAGAATGCATATCTGTCACTGTAGATCTTGGAGAGTTCTTTGGAAAGACTAAAGAGCAGAGGAATATACTCATGTGGGGAGGGTGACTCATGCCACTGTGAGATTTGCATAGATCAAATCCAGAGTCGATGTCTCAAGATGGCAACCGAATCCCTGCAGCGATATCACAGCGGCTTAATATCATGTGTAGTTTCCACAAGTGGAGAGGACAGTCTCAGCTTTTGATGTCTGCGAGGAATTTGAATCCTTTTCTCTCTTGCTGTGTCTGGTTTTGTTTTAGTTCTGCTCAGTGATCTGAATAATCTTGCCAAAGGCTCCTTGTGCCTAACATGCATTCCTTTAATACAGAGGGAAAGTTCTGTTTCTTAATTTTTTTTTTCCCCTCTCCAACAATTTCAACTCCAATGAACTTTCACACTTTTTAAAAAAGGGTTAAGACTTGAGAAGGGGTCCAGCGTGATTTGTCACGCATGAAGGACCGGCTTGTTGGAAAAAAAAGGCGTCTCTTCCTCATGGACCATGTCCGTACAGATTGAACAATAAAAAATGGCCAAAAGGTCAAAGCTGGAGTGCATTCAAACATTTATTACTCAAATCATTCCCTCTATATCCCTGACTGAAGAGTAAAGTGCCACAATGCTAGTCAATATGGGCAAACAAAATGCTTCTGGATCTGACAGAGAGACCAACCAGAGACAGCAGTTTCAAACATAGTAAGTGGGAGTGACATGTAGTGGGATAATTTTCCTTGATGTGGAGATGCCACGTTGGATTGGGGTGGAGCATACTAAGAAGTCCCTCAACACCGGGTTAAAATCCACAAATTTATTTGATAGCACTAACTTTCGCTTCCCCCTTCAGCTGAGTGAAGAGTTCTGTTCACAAACAGGGCATATAAAGGCACAAAGTCAATTTACAAAATAATGGTTGGAATGTGAGTCTTTACAGGTAATCAAGTCTTAAAGGTCCAGACAATGTGAGTGGAGAGAGGGTTAAGCACAGGTTAAAGAGGTGTGTATTATCTCTAGAGAGGACAGTTAGTCAGACTTTGCAAGCCCAGGCAAGTCAGACTATATGTAACCCCCATGACTTGCCTGAGTTTGCAAAATTTCTTTAACTGTCCTGGCTGGAGATAACACACACCTCTTTAAACATACGTATGTCATAACCAATTGAAAATTATCTTAAATTCAGCTCAGCTTCAACTATTCTTAGAAGTGAAATTTTTACAGTATTTAACTGTCTCTTGGACCTGGAAAATAAGAACATAAGAAATAGGAGCAGGAGTAGGCCATCTAGCCCCTCGAGCCTGTCCCTCCATTCGATAAAACCGTAGAACATAGAACATAAAACATTGCAGCGCAGTACAGGCCCTTCGGCCCTCGATGTTGCGCCGACCAATGTAACCAATTTTATGACCCTCTATTCTAAACTATTCCCCTATTATCCATATGCCTATCCACTGACCATTTGAACGCCCTTAAACTTGACGAGTCCACAACTGCTGCAGGCAGGGCATTCCACGCCCTTACTACCCTCTGAGTAAAGAACCCACCTCTAGCATCTGTCCTATAACTACCACCCCTTAATTTAAAGCTATGTCCCCTCGTGCTATCCATCTCCATCCGAGGAAAAAGGCTCTCACTGTCCACCCTATCTAACCCTCTGATCATCTTATATGTCTCAATTAAGTCACCTCTTAGTCTTCTTCTATCTAATGGAAATAACTTCAAGTCCCTTAGTCTTTCCTCATAAGACCTACCCATCATACCAGGCAACATCCTGGTAAACCTCCTCTGCACCCTTTCCAATGTCTCCACATCTTTCTTATAATGTGGCGACCAAAACTGTATACAATACTCCAAGTGCGGCCGCACCAGAGTTTTGTACAGTTGCAACATGACCTCATAGCTCCGAAATTCAATCCCTCTACCAATAAATGCTAACACACTAAATGCCTTCTTAACAACTTTATCAACTTGAGTACCAACTTTCAGAGATCTATGCACCTGTACACCGAGATCTCTCTGCTCACCTACACTACTAACAGTCCTACTGTGTACAAGACAAAAGTGTACAAGATTTTGAAGGGGATTGATAGAGTAAACAGGGTTAAGCTTTTTCCTAGGATGGACTCAGATAGCACGAGGGGTCATGGGCTTAGGGTGAGGGGGGTAAGGTATAATTTGGATGCTAGAGGGAGTTTTTTCACACAGAGGGTGGTGGGGTTATGGAATGCGCTGCCAAGTAAAGTGGTGGAGGCAGGTACTCTGGAGTTATTTAAGAAATACTTATATGGGCACATGAACAGAATGGGAATGGAGGGGTATAGAAAACTGATTTAAAATAGGGATCATGAGCCTTGGGAGTCCCTGGGAAGTGTGTAAATAGATGATGATATTAATGTATTTGTTTTTATCCTACAGGTGCTTTGGTCCATCTTGTTGTCTAATGAGGGGCATACACGCGATGGGTCGTGAGAGGGCTGCTCTTGGATCTTTTTCGAGAGTATCCTAGTGCTTCATGTTGTTACTGTACGCTTGACCTGGACCATTTGATGGGCAACACGACAGCTCAGTGACTATCGCTGTGCTGTGCAGATACATGGATTTGGGCCTGTGTCTGTGGAGTTTGCGCATTCTCCCCGTGCTTGCGTGGGTTTTCTCCAGGTGCTCCGGTTTCCTCCCACATCCCAAAGATGTGCTCTTATGCTAATTGGCAAAACAAATTCTCCCTAAATTGTCTCAAATTTGGTTTTTAATCCATAGATCTATAAACATGGACAGGGATCACGGGTAGAGGTGGGAACATCAGGGTGGCGGCGTGGGCTTGTTGGGCCAAAGGGCCTGTTACCCGTGCTGTTTTGTTCTTTGTTCTACCATTAGCCCTCAGATCATGACCTGGAGCCCTCAGGTCTGTGTTCTGGTTACATTTCCAATACTTCCAAGCTTATTGCTGGTTACTTTCTTCTGCAATAAGTCACTGTGTGCACCATTATAGATTTACCCACTAGCTCCAAGCAAGGCAATCTTCCAACTTCTTTTCCTCACAAGATTCAAATTGAGATTAGGCCTCATACATTATCCACACAGATAGAGATGGAGTTAATGTTTTGTTCAGCTCATAGAGTACACAGTCATTTATTTTGGTTAACTTCTTTCAGTGAGCTGCAAACCACACAAGGTCCAATCTGCAACAAAACTTTTCGGCAAACACCCAGGTAAATTAAAACCAGACAGACTTCCCAATCCTGACACATCTTCTTGGTGACACATTCTGTTCTGTGTTACCCTCAAACTGAACTATAAACTAATTGTCCTCCATTTATCCAGCAAAAAAAGCCCAGCAGCTGGCTTATAACTCTAACCCTTCTATTCTGAATTGCCATTTTTAAATGTGTTCTGTCAATCACTAAATACCAGTATTTAATCACCTTACCTTCACAACAGTAGTACTTCCAGAACTAAACATTACCGCTTCAATATTAACTTGAACCATGAAATAACTATTCACAGCGCTTTTGCTACAGGCAGAATTTTAACATCAAACAATTCAAGCCGACTCCCTTTTGAGAAAAGTTAGATGGAAGTGTAACATTAAATTGACCCATCTCCTTATTTTTAGGTGTTCTTACATTTTTCATCTTGTCTTGCTTCCTTCCCTCTTCTTCTCTTTCCAACACCTCCTCTCCTCTGCTTTATCCCAACCCTCCCTTTCCTCTCTTCCTCCCCTTTCTGTTGTTCTGGTCGCTTCTCCTTGTCCACTTCCCTTCTCCTTTCTCCCTCCTATCTTCCCTTCCACCTCTTCTCCTCTCTGCCTTCCAAATACCCTGTTCCTCCTCCCTCCCGATGACTTTCCCCTCTCCTCTCTATCCCTGTCCTCTCTCCTATCTTCCATTATCTGCTCAAAACCCACTCCACCTGAAAACTGCCCTTGGCCAATATTTTCCACATATAACATGACAGGAGGTTGGAATTATCTTGGTTATTCTCATAGAACCCTACAGTGTGGAAAGAAAGAGGCCCTTCAGCCCATTGAGTCTACACCAAACACAATCCTACCCAGGCCCTACCCCCATATCCCTACATGTTATACCCACTAATCCTGCTAACCTACACATCCCTGGACGCTAAGGGACAATTTTTTGGTATTATCAATCAATCTAACCCACACATCTTTGGGAGGAAATTGGAGCACTTGGAAGAAACCCATGCAGATACGAGGGGAACATGCAAACTCCACACAAACAGTGACCCACACCAGGGATTGAACCCAGGATCCTGGAGCTGTGAAGCAGCAGTGCTAACCCACTGTGCTACCCAGCCACCCTAATATATAGTATCGATGTATTGATTTTAGCCGTAAGTTAGCTATCTACTTCTCTCCAATTGCAGACTCAGAACATTCTTAATCTGAGAACAATTAACAGAATCTTTTGACTGATTGAAAAAAATAGACAAAAGGATTACTCAACCGTGGCTGCAAATGGGGTCAGCGGGTACATGTAGAGTGCTGGGAATTTTAATGGAAACAATTGAATCACAAGCGGTTGGTGCAGATGGCAAAAAATGGGGCACTGGCAGAGCTTATAGGAACTACACCGAAGGGAATATTTAATAGTCAAGTACAGAGGAACTCCGCTGCAGATCAAAGGAATTTATAAATTTTACAATCTGACTGAACATGTGCTGCTCGACAGAAATTAAAGCTCCTTCAAATGTTTGTTTCATGGCGCCGATACATAAAGCTGTTTCACCGTTACAGAATAAAAATAGATCCAGCAAATTCGGCAAACGGCATGGGGTGATGGGACAATTGGAACTTTCGTAAAATGCGATTGAACAAAACAGCACGGGAAACAGGCCCTTCAGCCCAACGAGCCTGCGCCACCACCCCAATGTTCCCACCTCTACCCGTGATCCCTGTCTATGTTTATAGATCTATGGATTAAAAACCAAATTTGAGACAATTTGGGGAGAATTTGTTTTGCCAATTAGCCTAAGAGCACATCTTTGGGATGTGGGAGGAAACAGGAGCGCCCGGAATAAACCCACGCAAGCACAGGGAGAATGTGCAAACTCCCACAGACTCAGACCCAAAATCCATGTATCTGCACAGCACAGCAATAGACACTGAGCTGTCGCATCGCCCATCAAATGGTGCAGGTCAAGCGTACACTAACGATGTGAAGCACTAGGATACTCTCGAAAAAAAATCCAAGAGCAGCCCTCTCACGACCCATCGCGTGTATGCCCCTCGTTAGACAACAAGGTGGACCAAAGCACCTGTAGGATAGAAACAAGTACATCAATATCATCATCTATTTACACACTTCCCAGGGACTCCCAAGGCTCATGATCCCTATTTTAAATCAGTTTCTATACCCCTCCATTCCCATTCTGTTCATGTGCCCATCTAAGTATTTCTTAAATAACTCCAGAGTACCTGCCTCCACCACTTTACTTGGCAGCGCATTCCATACTCCCACCACCCTCTGTGTGTAAAAACTCCCTCTAGCATCCAAATTATACCTTACCCCCCTCACCCTAAGCCCGTGACCCCTCATGTTATTCGAGTCCATCCTAGGAAACATTTTAACCCTATTTACTCTATCTATACCCCTCATAATCTTGTACAGCTCTATTAGATCTCCTCTAAGTCTACGTCTTTCTAAGGAAAAGAGCCCCAATTTGCCTAACCTCTCCTCGTAACTCAGACCTTCCATACCAGGCAGCATCCTGGTAAACCTCCTCTGCACTCTCTCCAGAGTCTCCACGTTGATTGATTGATTGTTGATGGGTAATGAGGGATACGGCATTAAGGAAGGTAAGTGGAACAGAGGAACAGATAAGCTACAACCTGATTGTGGGATGAATAGATCAAGGGGCTGTTTCTATTCCGTGTTTTGAAGTGGGGATAGCATAAGCAAAGCAGACAGAAAAAAAAGGATATTTCGTAATGGAAGCAATGCGTTGGCTACCTGAATGAAGTCTCCCCATCCATCATTTCAACAGTGCATTCAATTTTAACTGATTGGTGACCTAGTTAGTAAGTCTGCATAATTAATTGATGTAACTCAAAGGATTTGCCAATGAATAACAAGTATTTATCATAAAAAGTTTAAAATTAACTAAGCAACTATGCAACACTCCTCCCCGGCTCTAACTGAGATCCTGTCTGACTTGTAAATGACCCCTTTTGAAACACACATGATTCCATGATGCAGAGATGCCGACGTTGGACTGGGATAAACACAGTAAGAAGCCTCACAACACCAGGTTAAAGTCCAACAGGTTTATTTGGAATCACGAGCTTTCAAAGTGCTGCTCCTTCATCAGGTGAGTGGAGAGTGTCCAAATAAACATGTACTTGTTTTTATCCTACAGGTGCTTTGGTCCACCTTGTTGTCTAACGAGGGGCATACACGCGATGGGTCGTGAGGGGGCTGCTCTTGGATTTTTTTCGAGAGTATCCTAGTGCTTCACATCGTTAGTGTCCGCTTGACCTGGACCATTTGATGGGCAACATGACAGCTCAGTGACTATCGCTGTGCTGTGCAGATACATGGATTTGGGCCTGTGTCTGTGGGAGTTTGCGCATTCTCCCCGTGCTTGTGTGGGTTTTCTCTGGGTGCTCCGGTTTCCTCACACATCCCAAAGATGTGCTCTTAGGCTAATTGGCAAAACAAATTCTCCCTAAATTGTCTCAAATTTGGTTTTTAATCCATAGATCTATAAACATGGACAGGGATCACGGATAGAAGTGGGAACAAGAGATGGCAGCGCGGGCTCATTGGGCCGAAGGGCCTCTTTCCCGTGCTGTTTTGTTCTTTGTTCTTTGTTGTTCTTTGATTTTGACACTTTGAATTTTGTTGGTAGAATCGCCTCCTCTGTGTCTGCATCATCTGGTAATGTTAAACTTTTCACTGAGCTGTTATTCTGTGGGCCACAATAACTTTTTGCTTTTCTTCAACTGTCGTTTATTTGCTACAAAACGTAAGAACATAGAACATAGAACATAGAACAATACAGCACAGAACAGGCCCTTCGGCCTTCGATGTTGTGCCGACCAAAATAAAAAGCAATGCCCCTCCTAACTAAACCATTCCCTTCTCATCCATATACTTATCAACTAACCTCTTAAACGCCACCAAACTTGGCGCATCTACAACAGCTGCAGGCAGGGCATTCCACTCCCTAATCACTCTTGAGTAAAGAACCTACCTCTGATATCCGTCCTATAACTCATACCCCTTAATTTAAAGCTGTGTCCCCTCGTGCTAGCTTCTCCATCCTAGGAAAAAGGCTATCACTGTCCACCCTATCTAAACCTCTAATCATCTTATATGCTTCAATAAGATCCCCTCTTAGCCGCCTCCTTTCTAACGAAAACAACCTCAAATCCTTCAACTCTCTTCATAGGACCTGCCCTCCATACCAGGCAACATCCTGGTAAACCTCCTCTGTACCCTCTCCAATGCCTCCACATCTTCTTATAATGTGGGGACCAGAACTGCACACAATACTCCAAGTGTGGCCGCACTAGAGTTTTGTACAGTTGCAACATGACGTTGCGGCTCCGAAAATCAATCCCCCTACCAATAAAAGCTAAGACTCCATATGCCTTCTTAACAACCTTCTCGACTTGACTGCCTACTTTCAGGGATCTATGCACATATACACCAAGATCCCTCTGTTCATCAACACTATTAAGAATCCTACCATTAGCCCTATACTCTACACATTTATTATTCCTGCCAAAGTGCCTTACCTCACACTTTTCCACATTAAACTCCATTTGCCACCTCTCGGCCCAGCTCTGCAACTTGTCCAAGTCACTCTGTAAACTAAAACACCCCTCTTCACTATCTACCACACCACCAACTTTAGTATCATCTGCAAATTTAATCATCTGCAATAAATTTAAATCATCTGCAACGGTATATGGAAAACCTGTAAGCCAGGTTTTCCATATACCGTTTTCCACTTCAGGGTCAAATGTTTCAATCTTTGCAATCAAAGGCATTTTAATATGAGTATGTATCATCCCTCTTACTGTTCGCACTGCAGTCTCCTCTCCTTCTGGCTGCACACCACATCCCCTGGCTTTGAAGATTTTTCCTTGTTGCCAGTGTAATAAATTGAAGGCCATTGATGCGGTTCAAAGTAACAAAGGCCAATGATTAATAAGTATTTACAACAAAGGGCCAGACAGAATGTGCCACTGTTCAACTCCTCCCCCAACTGAGGATCCACCCTGATCCAGGATATGCCTCCTTGCACTTGATTGGCTCATCTTCCCTACTCGGCACTCCATTGGGTCCAACCCAATCACATGACCCTCAAGGACCCCTCCCCCCCTTAAAGGGGCCATACCATCACAGTCTGCAACTGGCCTCAGAGAGTTTAAATTCAAACCTACCGGAGCAATAAAGTATTCAGTGCCCATTGCACTCAATCATCAGCCCAAACCAATATATTCTTGAGCTGTTTGGAGGGGAACCAGAGAAAATCACGATATGATCACCTTAATGAATCCCAGTAATGGGAGTGTTTGACTGTATCTAAAACCGAAACTGTTTTATAACCAGTGAAGAGAGACTTCATAGGATCCCTACAACATAGTAGGAGGCCATTTGGCCCATTGAATCTGCACCTACCTTCCAACAGAGCATCTTCCCCAGGCTCTATCCCCATAACTCCACATATCTACCCCTCTAATCCCCCAATCTATATATCTTTGGACATCAGTTTAAATTTGTTTATTAATGTCACAAGTAGACTTACATTAACACTGCAATGAAGTTACTGTGAAAATCCCTCAGTCGCCACACTCCGTGTTCGGGTACACTGAGGTAGAATGTAGCATAGCCAGTGCACCTAACTGTGGGTGGAAATCTGAGCACCCAAAGGAAGCCCACACAGACACGGGGAGAATGTGCAAACTCCAAATAGACAGTGATCCGAGGTGGAATTGAATCTGTGTTCCTGGCATTGTGAGGCAGCAATGCTAATCACTGTGCCAACCACATGCAGTGCCCAAACATTTTGGAAGTTGACTAGACAAATTGATTTTAAAAAAGCCTCTGATCCTTATTAATAAACCTTATTATTAATAATTAATAAACCTTATTAATAAGCCTTATTAATAAACATGATGTAGAGATGCTGGCATTGGACTGCAGTAAACGCAGTAAGAAGTCTCACAACCCTTGTCAAACCCCACTGTGTGCAGTTCTGGTCACCTCATTACAGGAAGGATGTGGAAGCTATTAAAAGGGTGTAGAGGAGATTTACAAGGATGTTGCCTGGATTGGGGGGCATGCCTTATGAGGATAGGTTAAGGGAGGTAGGTCTCTTCTCCCTGGAGAGACAAAGGTTGAGAGGCGACCTGATAGAGGTTTATAAGATGTTGAGAGATATAGAGAGGGTGGATTTTCAGAGGCTATTTCCCAGGGCTGAAATGGTCGCTACGAGAGGACACAGGTTTAAGGTGCTGGGGGGCAAGTACAGAGGAGATGTTAGGAGTAAGTTTTTCACTCAGTGGGTGGTGAGTGAGTGGAATCGGCTGCCGTTGGTGGTGATGGAGGCAAACTCATTGGGATCTTTTAAGAGACTTCTGGATGAGTACATGGGAGTTAATGGGATTGAGGGTTGTAGATAGGCCTGTAGGTACGGATATAATCGGTGCAACTTGTGGGCCAAAGGGCCAGTTTGTGCTGTAGTGTTCTATGCTCTAACACCAGGTTAAAGTCCAACAGGTTTTTTGATAGTAAACCCACAAGCTTTCGGGGTTTGCCCCTTTGTTCAGATGAGTGGAGAGGACTAGTGGAGTGAAGAACTCTCCACTTTAACCTGGTGTTGTGAGACTTCTTACTTATTAATAGAGGCAGTGAGCACAAATGATGCTAAACATTTACATAGTGCTGCTGAAGTCTCAGCTTCTGTTCTAGCACCATCGGCTGATACAAAAATGAAGAGAGAGCAGAGATTTACTAGAACGATGCAGCGGGTGGGGAACTCTGGATACACAGCATGGTTGGAGAGGCTAATGTTGAAAGTTAAGAGGTGTCCAAAATCATGATTGATTTTGACAAGTAAAGAAGGAGAAACTGAAGGATTGGTAATTGGAGACTCAAAGAATGAAATTGGCAAAAGCAGCAGAGGGTGATTACTCACAGCAGCCGGCTGTGATCTGGAATAAACTGTCTGAAGGGACAATCAAAACTTTCAAAAGAGAGTTGATTAACTACTTGGAGGTGCAGAAATTTACCAGGGGAGAAGCGGAAACTGGGTGTGATTGGATGGTGTCTCTTTGTGTTACGTATTTCTGCGATTCCTAATTGTTTCCATTTCCGCATTGCCGTTGAGGGAACAATTGTTATTGAGGATTTGTGGGGGTGATTCTAGCCCCCTCCCCCTCCCCCACCCCCTCTGCGCACACAGGCCCAAGTCCCATTACGGCCAGAGACTTAGCTAGAAAGTGTCTCGGCATTGGCACCTGGCATCTTTGGGCGGCACGGTAGCACAGTGGGTTAGCACTGCTGCTTCACAGCTCCAGGGTCCTGGGTTCGATCCCCGGCTCGGGTCACTCACTATCTGTGTGGAGTTTGCACATTCTCCTCGTGTCTGCGTGGGTTTCGTCCGGGTACTCCGGTTTCTTCCCACAGCCCAAAGATGTGCGGGTTAGGTTGATTGGCCGTGCTAAGAAATTGCCCCTTAGTGTCCAGGGATGCGTAGGTTAGAGGGATTAGTGGGTATAATATGTAGGGGTAGGGCCTGGGTGGGATTGCGTTCGATGCAGACTCGATGGGCCCAAGGTCCTCTTTCTGCGCTGTAGGGTTCTATGAATCTATGAGACTCTTGTGAGACGGGGGTTAAATGTGATTTGCGCTGGGAAAGCTCATTTTGAGATTCATCCACCTCAGCTGGCAATGTAATCTGCTTCATGCCCTTGTAGGACCCAGATTAGCATATTTAAATATTCATGACCACATTCTGATTTGATTTGAAGCTGAATTTGCCGGGCCTTTGCCATTCTCCCAGCAGCAACGTAACGAGAAGCCAGCGGGAATCACTACCGCTCCCTCCACACGCTGAGGACAGACGGGATGACCATGCCGGGGCTGGGGGACCAGGGGGCGATTACAGCACCCCCCCACCCCCCACCTCCCCCCGGTTGGTCAGAGGCATGGCTGGAAAGTGCATCGGAATTGCCACCTGGCATCTTGGCAGTCATGCCAAGGGGTGGGCCTGAAGGGGGTGGGGGTGCTGAAGGATACAGGAAGGGTGGGGCCGGCACTGAAGGAGGTGGAGCTTTCATGACATCCTAGTGGGCTTGGGAAGGAGGCGGGGGAGTGCTGGCAGCAGCCATTGCGGAGGTGGAGGTGTTTGCTGAATAGTGGTGGGGGGCAGTGGGGCGGGGAGGGTGGGGGAAGGTTCTGTAGGTTGTCTGGAGATCGAGATATCCTTTAAAACCAGCGTCCTGATCTCTGAGGTGCCAGTCTTGAAGTACCTTTCAGTCCTGTCCGTTTTCTTCCCGGCGGGAATTATCTGAGGCTCCAAAAAATGTCTAAACATGGGAGGATTGCAATTTGGGTTGCAACGACCCACCCGAGGGGAGTCTCAGTGCTTTTCCCCATCCGGGACAATTCTGGGAGAATTGCGACCTGTGCCTTGTTTCAGTAAGAAGGGAAGATTAATATCGATGTTAGTGGATGACTCGGTGGTAGAGTGGTTAGCACTGCTACCTCACAGTGCCAGGGACCAGGGTTCAATTCCCGGCTTGGGTCACTCACCGTCTGTGTAGAGTTTGTACATTCTCCCCATGTCTGCGTGGGTTTCCTCCAAGTGCTCCAGTTTCCTCCCACACTCCAAAGATATGCGCATTAGCTGCATTGGCTATGCTAAATGGCCCCTTAGTATCCTAGGATGCATAGATTAGAATCATAGAATAGAACCATACAGTGCAGAAGGAGGCCCTTCGGCCCATTGAGTCGGCACTGAACACAATCCCATCCATCCCTACACATTATACCCACTAATGGTATGAAGTATTAGGCATGGTTTTAGGCATGAAGCTGGGGGCTGTAGTTATAGCTGGGGGAAGGGTAATTATGAGGCCATCAGGAGAGAATTAGGGTGCGTAGATTGGACTAGGGAACTACAGGGACTGGGAACATCTGGAATGTGGTGCTTATTCAAGGAGCAGCTGCTGAGAGTCCTTGATAAGTATGTCCCTGTCAGGCAGGGAGGAAATGGACGAGTAAGAGAGCCTTGGTGTACGAAAAGAGTTGATTTGCTGGTTAAGAAGAAAAAGGAGGCTTATGTCAGGATGAGGCTTGAAGGCTCAGGTAGTGCAATGGATAGCTATAGATTAGCTAGGAAGGAGGTAAAAAGTGAATTGAGGAGAGCTAAGAGGGGACACGAGAAGATGTTGGCTGATAGGATTAAGGAGAATCCTAAAGCTTTCTTTCGATATGTTAAGAATAGAAGATTGGTTAGGGCAAGATTAGGGCCAGTCATAGACAGCAGTGGGAAGTTGTGCGTGGAGCCTGAAGAGATTGGCGAGGCACTGAATAAATATTTCTCTTCGGTATTCACGCAGAGTGCTGGAAATGTAGCTGTGGAGAGCACTGAGGTACAGGGTTGCAAATTGGGGAGTATTGTAGTAGATAGGGAGGATGTGTTAGAAATTCTCGAGGGTTTGAAGTTGGATAAGTCCCCTGGGCCGGACGGGATTTACCCTAGGATTCTCTGGGAGGCAAGAGAGGAGATTGCAGAGCCTCTGGCTCTGATCTTCAGGTCCTCGTTGGTTACGGGTGTGGTTCCGGAGGACTGGAGGATGGCGAATGTGGTCCCATTGTTTAAGAAGGGGAAGAGAGACCTTCCTGGGAATTATAGGCCAGTGAGTCTTACTTCTGTGGTGGGCAAGGTATTGAGAGAATTATTAGGGATAGGATTTATAGTTATTTAGAGAGAAATGAATTGATTGGGGATAGTCAGCATGGTTTCGTGAAGGGTAGGTCATGCCTTACTAACCTCATTGAGTTTTTTGAGAAAGTGACCAGAGAGGTGGATGGGGGTAAGGCGGTTGATGTAGTATATATGGACTTTAGTAAGGCTTTTGATAAGGTGGCCCATGGAAGACTTCTACAGAAAATGCAGATGTGTGGAATAGAGGGTGATTTAGCTAATTGGATTAGAAATTGGCTGGCAGATAGAAGACAGAGGGTGGTGGTTGATGGGAGATTTCTTCGTGGATGTTTCGGTGACGAGTGGTGTGCCTCAGGGGTCTGTTTTGGGGCCCCTGCTGTTTGTAATTTTTATAAATGATTGGATGAGGGTTATTGAGGGATGGATCAGTAAATTGCAGATGATACTAAAGTTGTGGTGTGGTAGTAGGAAGAGGGGTGTTTTTAGTTTACAGAGTGACTTGGACAAGTTGCAGACGGGCCGAGAGTTGGCAAATGGAGTTTTATGTGGAAAAGTGTGAGGTAATGCACTTGGCAGGAACAATAAATGTGTAGAGTATAGGGCTAATGTTAGGGCTCTTAATAGTGTTGAGGAACAGAAGGATCTTGGTGTATGTGTCAATAGATCCCTGAAAGTAGGCAGTCAAGTGGATAAAGTTGTTAAGAAGGCTTATTGAGTCTTAGCTTTTATTGGTAGGGGGATTGAATTTAGGAGCCGCAGCATAATGTTGCAGCTGTACAAAACTCTGGTGCGGCCGCACTTGGAGTATTGTGTGCAGTTCTGGTCGCCACATTATAAGAAAGATGTGGAGGCATTGGAGAGGTACAGAGGAGGTTTACTAGGATGTTGCCTGGTATGGAGGGCAGGTCCTATGAAGAGAGGTTGAAGGATTTGAGGTTGTTTTCGTAGAAAGGAGGCGGCTAAAGAGGGTTCTTATTGAAACATATAAGATAATTAGAGGTTTGGATAGGGTGGACAGTGATAGCCTTTTTCCTAGGATGGAAAAAGCTAGCACGAGGGGACACAACTTTAAATTAAGGGGTATGAGTATAGGACGGATATCAGAGGTAGGTTCTTTACTCAAAGAGTGATTAGGGAGTGGAATGCCCTGCCTGCAGCTGTTGTGGATCGCCAAGTTTGGTGGCGTTTAAGAGGTTAGTTGATAAGTATATGGATGAGAAGGGAATGGTTTAGTTAGGAGGGGCCTTGCTTTTTATTTTGGTCGGCACAACATCGAGGGCCGAAGGGCCTGTTCTGTGCTGTATTGTTCTATGTTCTATGTTCTAATCTCTCTAACCTACACATCCCTGGACACTAAGGAGCAATTTCTTAACACGTTCAACCAACCTAACCCGCACATCTTTGGACTGTGGGAGGAAACCAGAGTATCCGGAGGAAACCCACGCAGTGGGCCTCCTTCTGCACTGTATGGTTCTATTCTATGATTCTAATCTATGCATCCTAGGATACTAAGGGGCAATTTAGCACAGCCAATGCAGCTAATGTGCATATCTTTGGAGTGTGGGAGGAAACTGGAGCACGTGGAGGAAACCCACGCAGACATGAGGAGAATGTGCAAACCCTACACAGACAGTGAGTGACCCAAGCCTGGAATTGAACCCTGGTCCCTGGCACTGTGAGGTAGCAGTGCTAACCACTGTGCTACCATGCCACCCAGACATAGGGATTAGCAGAATGAATATGAGGGGTTCTAAGGCGAGGACTTGGGTAGGATTGTTGTCGGTGCAGACTCGATGGGCTGAGTGGCTTCTTCTTGCACTGTAGGCCATTCAATGTCATTAGGATGGCCAAAGCCCTTTAAGATCATTATAATCATTCTTATAATGTCGGGATCACAGGAGCCAATTGTGCACAGATTTAACAAGCGGCAATCTGATAATAGTCATTGATTAGCAATGCTGGGTGAGGGATCAGTGATAACCAGGGCATCGGGGAGAATCTCATCATGCCCATGCAGGATCGTTGAGAGAGTTATCCCATCTGCCTCGCCTGTTTCCTCCCCATGGTCCTGCCTTCTTTCTTTTCTACGAATTTAACCAGTTCTTCTTCGAAGGTTACATTTAAGTCTATTTCCATCAGCCGTTGGGGCACAGCATCGCAGCAGATTGCTACATCAACAAATTGTCCTCATCTCGCCTCTGGTTATTTTGCCAATTACCTTAAATTTGATGCAATCAGTGACTATTGTTCAAGTTAATCTGTGAAGCGATGCACTTGTGGGGAATCCAATTCAATTTTGTGTCAGGCTGCTATTGGGAAGCTCATCCGAACTCATTAGCAAAATGGAGGCGAGAAAATCCTTAGATTAGCTGACGATTTGGGGCAGCAAGGTAGCACGGTGGTTAGCACTGCTGCCGCACAGCGCCAGGGATCCCGGTTCCATCCTGGCTTGGGTCACTGTCTGTGTGGGGTTTGCACATTCTCCTCGTGTCTGCATGGGTTTCCTCCGGGTGCTCCTTCTACAGTCCAAAGGTGTGCAGGTTGGGTGGATTGGCCGTGCTAGATTGCTCCTCAGTTCAGAGGGAATAACTAGCATAAATGTCTGGGGCTGCGGGGGTAGGATCTGGGTGGGACTATAGTTGGTGCGGACTTGATGGGTTTAAATACCTGCCTCCTGCACTGTAAGGATTCCGCGGACAGTTCGATTTCATATTGTGCTAAGTTTCGGGATCTCAAAAATACGGCAAAGTACTTGGGTATTTCTGAAGTTGTGCGTCTGGAGATAAAGGACAAGAAGGATTTGAAAACGGAATAACAAGTTGGACTGAGGAAGTGTATTCCTACAAGGATCTGCTTTCAGCTATTGATGTGTGAAAGTGGGCGGAACATCAGACAGTGACCTACAAAGGATGTGCTGTTTGGGAAAATCACAGGGGACCTGAGCAGATGGGTGATTTTCATTCTTTATATTTGTGAACAAGTTCCAGACTGAGTCAAATGCATTCAAGTATTGTCAGAAGCAAGCAGTACGTGTTCTACAAAGAGTTGGAGCGACGGGGGTGGGTGCGCCTAGCCTGTGCAGAAACAATTACAATCACCATTTAGAACAGACTCATAATTTAGGTGCTACGAACTGCATTTTGTATCTCTACCAGGTGTCAGCACTAATTGTCAATCAAAGCAACCATTACATTGTAGTTCTGGTTACAATATGCTCAGTGATTGAATCAATTTATTGATTTGTAAACAAGGCGTGCATTTGCAAACCTCTGCTACAGATGGAATGGATCTCTTCACTGCGACTGGTAGGAAATAAACTGCGACTCGGAGGCAATCCCCCACTATTGACATTCTGGGGGCTACCATTGATTCGAACTAGATTTGCCCTACTACCGGAAGGATGTGGAGACTCTGGAGAGAGTGCAGAGGAGGTTTACCAGGATGCTGCCTGGTATGGAACGTCTGAGTTACGAGGAGAGATTAGGCAAATTGGGACTGTTTTCCTTAGAAAGATGTAGACTTAGAGGTGATCTAATAGAGCTGTACACGATTACGAGGGTATAGATAGAGTAAACAGGGTTAAGCTTTTTCCTAGGATGGACTCGAATAGCACGAGGGGTCACGAGCTTAGGGTGAGGCGGGTAAGGTATAATTTGGATGCGAGAGGGAGTTTTTTCACACAGAGGGTGGTGGGGGTATGGAATGCGCTGCCAAGTAAAGTGGTGGAGGCAGGTACTCTGGAGTTATTTAAGAAATACTTAGATGGGCACATGAACAGAATGGGAATGGAAGGGTATGGAAAACTGATTTAAAATAGGATCATGAGCCTTGGGAGTCCCTGGGAAGTGTGTAAATAGATGATGATATTGATGTACTTGTTTTTATCCTACAGGTGCTTTGGTCCACCTTGTTGTCTAACAAGGGGCATACACGCAATGGGTCGTGAGAGGGCTGCTCTTGGATTTTTTTTGAGAGTATCCTAGTGCTTCACGTCGTTAGTGTACGCTTGACATGGACCATTTGATGGGCAACACGACAGCTCAGTGACTATCGCTGTGCTGTACAGATACATGGATTTGGGCCTGTGTCTGTGGGAGTTTGCGCATTCTCCCCGTGCTTGCGTGGGTTTTCTCCAGGTGCTCTGGTTTTCTCCCACATCCCAAAAATGTGCTCTTAGGCTAATTCTTAGGGAACGGTTGTTTGAGGGTAAGTCCACGCTAGGCATGTGGGACTCTTTCAAGGGAATATTGAAAATGTTGCAAGATAAACATGTGCCGGCCAAGAGGAAAGATGGGAAAGGTAGGATTAGAGGGCCGTGGATTACTAGGGATATTGAGGACTTGGTTAGGAAGAAAAGAGAAGCGTATGATAGGTCGAAGCAGCTAGGAACAGAGACAGCGTTGGAGGAATATAGAGAGAGTAGGAGGGAGCTCAAACAGGGAGTTAGAAGGGCAAAAAGGGGGCATGAAATGATTTTGGCGGATAGGATTAAGGAAAACCCAAAGGCTTTTTATTCCTATGTTAGGAATAAAAAGGTGGTTAGAGAAAAATCGGACCTCTTAGGGACAGAGGAGGGGAACTGTGCTTAGAGCCCAAGGGAATGGCGGAGATACTGAATGAATACTTTGCGTCGGTATTCACAAAGGAGAGGGGCTTGTTGACAGCTCCTGTCTCTGAGGGAGCTGTGGACCAGTTGAGGGAAATATCCATACCGAGTGAGGAAGTGTTAGAGCTTCTAGGTAGCATTAAAACTGATAAATCTCCGGGCCCTGATGGCATTTATCCCAGGCTGCTTAGGGAGGTGCGAGGTGAAATTGCTGGGCCTCTGACGCAAATCTTTGTCTCTTTCTTGGACACAGGTGAGGTCCCAGAGGACTGGAGAATAGCTAATGTTGTACCGTTGTTTAAAAAGGGTAGTAGGGATAACTCTGGAAATTATAGGCCGGTGAGTTTGACGTCAGTGGTAGGGAAGCTGTTGGAGGGGATTCTTAGAGATAGGATGTATAGGCACTTAGACCGTTGCGATCTGATTAGGGATACGCAGCATAGGTTTGTTAAGGGGAGGTCGTGCTTTACAAATCTGGTAGAATTTTTTGAGGAGGTGACGAAAACGGTGGACGAAGGGCGAGCCATTGATGTTGTCTATTTGGATTTTAGTAAGGCGTTTGACAAAGTCCCTCATGGGAGGTCAGTCAAGAAGATCAAGGCAAATGGGATACAAGGATACAAAGACTTAAATATATTCAGCGAGGAAGCCTCCACCACTTCATCAGGCAGAGAATTCCAAAGATTCACCATCCTTTGCTTGAAGAAATTCCTCCTCAACTCTGATCTCAAATGCACCCCCCGCCCCCCCCCAATCTTGAGGCTGTGTCCTCTAGTCCTGCTATCTTTGTTAAGCGGGAAGAGTCTCTCAACCTCTACCCTATCCATCCCCTTCATTATCTTATACGTCTCTATAAGATCCCCTCTCAGCCTTCTAAACTCCAAACAGTACAAACCTAGCCTATTTATCTCTCCTCATAATCCAACGCCCTCATCTCCGCTATCAGCCTAGCAAACCTTCTCTGTATTCCCTCCAAGACCAATATATCCTTTCACAAATGCGGTGACCAAAACTGCACACAGTACTCCAGCTGCGGCCTCACCAGCACCCTATACAGCTGCAACAGAACCTCCCTATTTTTATATTCTATCCCCCTCGCTATGAAAGCCAACATTCCACTTGCCTTCTTGATCACCTGCTGCACCTGCATACTGTGCTTTTGAGATTCATGCACAAGGACCCCCAGGTCCCTCTGCACCGTCGCACGCTGCAGCTTTTCACCATTTAGATAGTAATCCTTCCTACCATTATTCCTACCAAAGTGGATAACCTCACACTTGCAGCAGTTCAAGAAGGCAGCTCATACCTTCCCAACAGCTCCCAGAGATGGGTAACAAATGCTGGCTCAGCAAGCAATTTCTCATGACTGAATTAAAATAGGTGCTTTGGTGTCAGGAACCAACGTACGATTCTTAAATAAATAAAAAGCAAAATACTGAGGTTGAAAACTGACTGAGAAAGCTGAAATAAAGTGCTGGAGAGGCTCAGCGAGCCTGGCAGCATCTGTGGAGAGAGAAACCAAGTTTATGTTTTGAGTGGGTACGACTCTTCAACAGAGCCTTCATTCAAACTTGGCCCCTCACAGTAACTGCATTGCAGTGTTAACATAAGCCTACTTGTAACGCTAATGAATAAATAAACATCATCAGAGAAGGGACCTGCTTACAGTCACCCCCCCCCAGCCGAGACACCCTCCTCTGCCACCCTCACCCTGCGACCTATTTCCCGATATCTCTCACTTGTTCCTGGGTTGCTCCTTTGTCCGAGGACTCAGATGGATGCAGTACCTGCAGCAGCCACCAACCCCTGGTAGCACTGCTGAGCGCGGAAGAGCTGCCAACCTCTGGCTGGCAGTAGTTGGTGGGTATGTCTTCTGCCTGCCAGGTCCTTGATCCTGCCTGGCACAAGATATGGTGGGGTGTTCCTCAAGACGTGACATGGGCTTTCTAGCTGATGGCTAAGCAGCCCCATTGCTTTTACAAGATTCTTCCCTGAAGTCTCCTTCATTTACCTAAGCGGGCAAACAGGGTCCCAGCTTAGCATCTCGTCTCAAAGCTGGTTCCTCTGAGAACGCAGAGCTCCTTCAACAGCACTGAAGAGCCAGCTAAGGTTAGGGGTTCAAGTCTGTGGAGTAGCACTCAAAGGGCTGAATGGCTTCTCCCGCTTCTATTTTGTATGGTATCATAGAATCTCTACAATGCAGAAGGAGGACACCGCTTCTGTACCAACAATGATAGCACCCAGGCTCTATCCCGTGTATTTATCCTGTTAATCTCCTTGACACTAAGGGGTAATTCAGCATGACCAATCAACCTGTCCTGTGGGAGGAAACAGGAAGGAAACCCACGCAGACACAAGGAGAATGTACAAACACAGACAGTGACCCGAGGTCGGAATTGAACCCGGGTCCCGGCGCTGTGAGGCAGCAGGGCTAACCGCTGTGCCGCGTATGTTTCTGTGACTTGAATCTATGATCTTTTCATTTGTGGGTGAGATTGCGATCGCTGAACACCAGCTGGGACCTGCAGATAGGAGAGGGCAGAATTCGATAAATCTGAGTCAGGAACACATTTGCCGTCAATCATTGTACGTGAATGAAGCAGCAGTTTGACTGAAGTTTTATGTTACCATCTCCTTTTACGATTTGTGGGCGACTGTCGAGTTATAGAGTCATAGAGTGCAGATCAACCCGTCAAGACTGCACCGAGAATAATTACCACTAATGGTAATTATTAAGGCTGAGACCTTAAAAAGTTTTTTTGTGTTTGTCTTCACAGTAGAGGACACAAATAGCTTACCGAAAATTGATGGTCGTGGGATTGTAGGAAGGTGAGGACCTTAAAACGATTCCTATTACTAAAGAGGTAGTGCTTGGTAGGCTAATGGAACTATACAAATCCCTGGGCCCGGATGGAATGTATCCCAGGGTACTAAAAGAAATGGCAGAAGTAACCGGAGTAGCACAGTGGTTAACATTGCTGCTTCACAGCTCCGGGGACCTGGGTTCGATTCCCGGCTCGGGTCTGTGTGGAGTTTGCACATTCTCCTCATGTCTGTGTGGGTTTTCTCCAGGTTCTCTGGATTCCTCCCGCAGTCCAAAGATGTGCGGGTTAGGTTGATTGGCCATGCTAAATTGATCATAGATGCATAGGTTAGAGAGGATTAGAGGGTGAAATATGTAGGGATAGGGCCTGGGTAGGATTATGGTTGGTGCAGACTCAATGAGCCGAAGGGTGTCTTTCTGTTCTGTGGGGTTTCTATGTCTAAGTCTTTCAACACTCGTGCTAATCCCATTTTGTGCACTTGTGCATCTGAATACCAGAGTGATGCTGAAATGTATAATTGTATGCTGTTGGCAATGGATCCCATCTCTGCACTCTTGCAGAGGCTATTAGTGATCCTGACTTAACTTCTCTGAACAAACCTAGCATTGGCTGATGGTCTGAAATTATTGTGGAATGCCGTTTGTAAATATACTGATGGAATCTTTTAACTTGACCACTAAACTCTCCTTATTTATCTGAAAATATCTTTTTCCCCATCTGATAATCATAGAACCCTACAGTGTAGAAAGAGGCCCTTCTGCCCATTGAATCTGCACCAAACACAATCCCACCCACATACCATACCCATTAATCCCTCCAACCTACACATCCCTGGATACTAAGGGGCAATTTCTTAGTATAGCCAATCAACCCAACCCACACATCTTTGGACTGAGAAGAAACCAGAGCACACCCACGCACACACAAGGAGAATGCGCAAACTCTACACAGACAGTGATCTGAGCCCGGAATTGAACCCAGGACCCTGGAGGTGTGAAGCAGCAGTGCTAACCCACTGTGCTACTGTGCCGTCCCTCAACACAAAGGTAATTGGTCTTCCTATGGGATAAAACTGCTCCCATTCTACATGGTGATGTATCGCATGTCCCTACTGATGGTTTGGTTGGTTTGAGTTGCACCGACAGTGCCAATGACTACAGTGCCGGATTAATCTTTGTGAATGCTTTTCTTCGTTCATCTTCCCAACTCCAATATTAATGTTTCTTTAACAGCTGGTGGTGGGGCAAAGATGGTGGATACATTTTGTAAAAACCTTCCCCAAAAATTCACCATTCTGACTTTAATTCTGAAGTGTTTTTTGGCCGTGGAAGCTGTTTAGTGGCTTCCAAAGAAAGTGAACTTTTTGCATCGATCCTAAACCCCCAAATATGTAACCCTTATCTGCCCGGAATGTACATTTCCCCTTTTTCATCCTAACACCTACATCTTTACAATGTTTCAAAGCTTCCTCCAAGTTAGATCTGTGTTCTCCAGTATGGCTCATGTAAACAATTCGGGATGCCTTGAATGCGACTTTCCATTGTACGTTGGAAAGTGGCCCAGGTTGCTGAGACTTCAAAAGGCAGGTGTGTTTACTGTTACAATCCCTTCAAGTGTTGATAGTAAGAAGTCAGACAACACCAGGTTTAAGTCCAATCGATTTGTTTACCCCAGTTCAACACCGGCATCTCCACATCAGTGTTGATAGTAACCAACCTCTGTGAATCCTTGTGACATTTGTAGGCGGCACGATAACACAGTGGGTTAACACTGCTGCTTCACGGGTCCTGGCTTCAATTCCCGGCTCGGGTCACTGTCTGTGTGGAGTTTGCACATTCTCCTCATGTCTGCATTGGTTTCCTCCCACAGTCCAAAGATGTGCGGGTTGGGTTGATTAGCCATGCAATGGAATTGCCCCTTAGTGTCAGGGATGCGTAGGTTAGAGGGGATTAGTGGATATAATATGTAGGGATATGGGGGTTGGGCCTGGATGGGATTGTGTTCAGTGAAGACTTAATCGGCTGAAGGGCCTCCTTCTGCACTGTTGGGTTCTATGATCCTCAAAGAACAAACAGCAAAGGACAAAACAGCATGGGAAACAGATCCTTCGGCCCAACGAGGCCGCGCCGCCACCCCGATGTTCCCACCTCTACCCGTGATCCCTGTCTATGTTTGTAGATCTATGGATTAAAAAACAAATTTGAGACAATTTAGGGAGAATTTGTTTTGCCAATTAGCCTAAGAGCACATCTTTGCGATGTGGGAGGAAACCGGAGCTCCCGGAGAAAACCCACGCAAGCACGGGGAGAATGCGCAAACTCCCACAGACACAGGCCCAAATCCATGTATCTGCACAGCAACAGCGATAGTCACTGAGCTGTCGTGTTGCCCATCAAATGGTCCAGGTCAAGAGTACACTAACGATGTGAAGCACTAGGATACTCTCGAAAAAAATCCAAGAGCAGCTCTCTCACGACCCATCGCATGTATGCCCCTCGTTAGACAACAAGGTGGACCAAAGCACCTGTAGGATAAAAACAAGTACATCAATATCATCATCTATTTATACACTTCCCAGGGACTCCCAAGGCTCATGATCCCTATTTTAAATCAGTTTTCTATACCCCTCCATTCCCATTCTGTTCATGTGCCCAGGGTGGTTCGGGAGTGGAATGGCCTGCCTGCAGCAGTTGTAGATGCGCCAAGTTTGGTGGCGTTTAAGAGGTTAGTTGATAAGTATATGGAAGAGAAGGGAATGGTTTAGTTTGGAGGGGCATTGCTTTTTATATTGGTCGGCGCAACATCGAAGGCCGAAGGGCCTGTTCTGTGCTGTAATGTTCTATGTTCTATGTTTTATCTATGTATTTCTTAAATAACTCCAGAGTACCTGCCTCCACCACCTTACTTGGCAGCGCATTCCAAACCTCATACAACACCAACTGCTGGTAGGCATGACTGAGGTCTAATTTGGTGTATTTTAAACTCCCAGTTAGTTTGACATAGAGATCTTCAATTCTAGCAATGGGGTATTTATCTATCAGAGCTTCCCTTCCAATGGCTAATTTATAGTCTTCACAGATTACATAGAATATAGAACATTACAGCGCAGTACAGGCCCTTCGGCCCTCGATGTTGCGCCGGCCAGTGGACCCTCTAACCTAAACTATTCCAATATCATCCATATGCCTATCCACCGACCATTTGAATGCCCCCAAAGTAGGCGAGTCCACAACTGCTGCAGGCAGGGCATTCCACGCCCTCACCACCCTCTGTGTAAAGAACCTGCCTCTGACATCCGTCCTATAACTACCACCTCTTAATTTAAAGTTATGTCCCCTCGTGTTGGTCATCACCATCCGAGGAAAAAGGCTCTCACTATCCACCCTATCCAGTCCTTTGATCATCTTATACGCCTCAATTAGGTCACCGCGTAACCTTCTTCTCTCTAATGAAAATAACCTCAGGTCCCTCAGCCTTTCCTCATAAGGCCTTCCCACCATACCAGGCAACATCCTGGTAAACCTCCTCTGCACCCTTTCCAATGCTTCCACATCTTTCTTATAATGCGGCGACCAGAACTGTACGCAATACTCCAAGTGCGGCCGCACCAGAGTTTTGTACAGTTGTAACATAACCTCACGGCTCCTAAATTCAATCCCTCTACCAATAAAAGCTAACACACCGTACGCCTTCTTAACAACTTTATCAACCTGGGTGCCAACTTTCAAAGAGCTATGTACTTGTACCCCAAGATCCCTCTGCTCGACAACACTATTAAGGGTCCTTCCATTAGCCCTATATTTCATATGCCTGTTATTCCTACCAAAGTGAATCACCTCACACTTATCCGTATTGAATTCCATTTGCCACCTCACGACCCAGCTCTGCAACCTATCTATGTCCCTCTGCAAACTGTAACATCCATCCTCGCTGTCTACAACTCCCCCCACTTTGGTATCGTCAGCAAATTTACCAATCCAACCCTCTACACCCTCATCTAGGTCATTTATAAAAATGACAAACAGCAGTGGCCCTAAAACAGATCCTTGAGGTACACCACTTGTAACTGCACTCCAGGTTGAATATTTCCCATCAACCACCACCCTCTGTCTTCTATCAGCTATATGTAGAGATGCCAGCGTTGGACTGGGGTAAACTCAGTAAAGTTTTGCAACACCAATTTTAAATCCAACCAATTTATTTGATAGTAAATCCGCGAGCTTTCGACACTATGTTGTGCCTTCGTCAGGCAAATGCAGTGTTCTGATCTGCAGATGCACTCATATCCACACAGACAGTTACAGACTGCTGATTAGAATGCGAATCCTTACATCTAACCTGCTATTCAAGTGTTAAAGTGGCTAACAATGTGTGTGAAGGAAATCCTGAGCATTGGTTAGAGAATTGTGTATTTTCTCCAGACAGCACAGTAAGTGAGGTTTTTTGCTAACCCAGGCAAGTTACGGGGGTTACAGATAGTGTGACATGAAGCCAAGATCCCTGTTAAGACCGTCCTCATGTGTGCGGAACTTGGCTATCAGTCTCTGCTCAGCGACTCTGCGCTGTCGTGTGTCACGAAGGCCCCCTTGAAGAACATTTACCCGCAGGTCGGAGGCCGAATGCCCATGACTGCTGAAGTGTTCGCCCACAGGAAGGGAACTGTTTTGCCTGGTGATTGTTGAGCGATGCTCATTCATCCGCTGTCGTAGTGTCTGCATGGTCTCCCCAATGTACCATGCTTCGGGACATCCTTTCTTGCAACGTATTAGGTAGACAACGTTGGCCGAGTTGCAAGAGTATGTACCGTGTACCTGGTGAATGGTATCCTCACGTTTGATGATGTCGTCCATGTCTATGATCTGGCATGTCTTGCAGAGGTTGCTGTGGCAGGGTTGTGTGGTATTGTGGTCACTGTTCTCCTGAAGGTTGGGTAGTTTGCTGCGAACAATGATCTGTTTAAGGTTGAGCGGTTGTCTGAAAGCAAGAAGTGGGGGGGTGGGGATGGCCCTAGCGAGATGTTCATCGTCATCAATGACATGTTGAAGACTCCGGAGAAGATGTCGTAGCTTCTCCGCTCCGGGGAAGTACTGGACAACAAAGGGTACTCTGTCCACCGTGTCCCGTGTTCGTCTTCTGAGGAGGTCAGTGCGGTTTATCGCTGTGGCATGTTGGAACTGTCGATCGATGAGTCGAGCGCCATATCCTGTTCTCACGAGGGCATCCTTCAGCGTCTGGAGGTGTCTGTCACGATCCTCCTCATCTGAGCAAATTCTGTGTATACGGAGGGCTTGTCCATAGGGAATGGCTTCTTTAACGTGTCTAGGGTGGAAGCTGGAGAAGTGGAGCATTGTGAGGTTGTCTGTCGGTTTGCGGTACAGTGAGGTGCTGAGGTGACCGTCCTTGATGGAGATGCGTGTGTCCAAGAATGCAACTGATTCTGGAGAATAGTCCATGGTGAGTCTGATGGTGGGATGGAACTTGTTGATATCATCATACAGTTGTTTCAATGATTGTTCACCATGAGTCCAAAGGAAAAAGATGTCATCAATGTATCTAGTATATAACCTTGGTTGAAGATCTCGTGTGGTGAAGAAGTCTTGTTCGAACCTGTGCATGAAGATGTTGGCATACTGAGGTGCGAATTTGGTCCCCATGGCTGTTCCATGTGTCTGGATGAAAAGCTGATTGTTGAAGGTGAAGACATTGTGGTCCAAGATGAAGCGGATGAGTTGTAAAATTGCATCCGGAAACTGGCAGTTGTTGGCATTGAGTACTGAGGCAGTTGCAGCAATACCATTGTCGTGGGGGATGTTGGTGTAGAGCGCCGAGACATCCATTGTGACAAGGAGTGTCCCTGGTTCTACTGCTCCATGTGTGCTGAGTTTCTGTAGGAAGTCCGTAGTGTCAAGACAAAAGCTGGGGGTTCTTTGTACGATGGGTTTCAGGATGCCCTCGATATAGCCGGAGAGGTTCTCACACAGGGTCCCATTGCCCGATACGATGGGACGGCGGGTATGTTTGCCTTGTGTATCTTTGGGAGGCAGTAGAGATCTCCAATGCGGGGAGTACGTGGAATGAGAGCCCGGAGGGTGTTCTGAAGGTCCGGATCAAAGGTTTTGATCAGAGTGTTGAGTTGACGAGTGTGTTCTTTGTCGGATCGTGGTAACTGTCTGTAGTGTTTCACATTGTTTAGTTGTCGGTACACTTCTTCACAGTAGTCTGTTCTGTTCAGTATGACGGTGGCGCCTCCTTTGTCTGCTGGTTGATGAACAGCTAGCCAATTCCTAATCCAAACTGCTAAATCACCTTCAATCCCATGCATCTGCACTTTCTGCAGTAGCCTACCATGGGGAACCTTATCAAATGCTTTGCTAAAATCCATATACACTACATCAACTGCCTTACCCTTATCTACCTCTTTGGTCACCTCCTCAAAAAACTCAATAAGGTTTGTGAGGCACGACCTACCCTTTACAAAACCATGCTGACTATCCTATTTTTTTCTCTCTAGATGCTTATAAATCCTATCCCTTATAATTCTTTCCAAGACTTTGCCCACAACAGAAGTCAGGCTCACCGGTCTATAATTTCCAGGATGGTCCCTACTCCCCTTTTTGAACAAAGGGACAACATTTGCCATCCTCCAGTCTTCCGGCACTATACCTGTAGCCAATGACGACATGAAGATCAAAGCCAAAGGCTCTGCAATCTCCTCTCTAGCCTCCCAGAGAATCCTAGGATAAATCCCATCTGGCCCAGGGGACTTATCAATTTTCATACCCTCAAGATTCGCTAACACGTCCTCCTTATGAACCTCAATCCTGCCCAGTCTACAACCTGGTATCTCAGTATTCTCCCCGACAACATTGTCTTTCTCCTGCCTGAATACTGATGAGAAATACTCATTCAGTGTCTCTCCTATCTCCTCAGGCTCCACACACAACTTCCCACTGCTATCTCTGACTGGCCCTAATCTTGCCCTAACCAATCTTTTATTATTTATATACCTGTTAAAAGCTTTAGGATTCTCCTTAATCCTATCCGCCAAAGTCTTCTCGTGTCCTCTTCTAGTTCTTCTCAACTCCCTCTTTAGCTCCTTCCTGGCTAATTTATAGCTCTC